>OW386292.2:35671470-36216750 GCA_936432065.2 Rutpela maculata
CATAAATATAACATTACATTATCTGAAGGCAGTTCATAATTAGATTCACATAGTATATTATTGGTGACATTCAAAAAATTATTGTAAAATCCAGCAAAATCTAAACCATTTAATACATGTATAGTTGAATTGATAAGCCTACTAATGTCAATAAATTCACGCACAGTATTTTCACATATATAAAACGTAACAAAATCGTTAGCCACTTTCAACATCTTAGCACCCATAAATGATGATGTGTTGATAATGTAATTTGAAAACTGCTTCACCGCAGCAGCCTCCTCATCCTCCCCAAATCCACTATCAGCATCGAAGTAATTATTGGAAAGTTGTTTAAGGTAAGTAATAAAATCATACCAATCTTCAGCATCGAAGGAAATGTTATGAGCTTTATTGATCTGCTCATTAGCGGCCATTAATATTTTTACAGCTGGAACATTGTTTCGTGCACTACTTAATCCAACTTTTATTCTATATGAAGAGTTTTTCATGGCGAATACACGTTCATAAATGTACTTTTCTTCATTTTGGATTGCAACTCTATACTTTTCGGTAATTCGATCAACTTCCCGCCAATGATCGAAATCTTCAGAAAACGTGGGGCTAGGTGTGTTTGATGCCATGTTTCACGACTAACTAACAGTAACAGGCTTGATATATTTCAAATAAATTAGCTGCACCAGCAATGCTTCCGGTTAATCAAAAGGCCTCTTATCGAGCTGAATTTGTGCGTGTTTTCCATAAGAACCAATGTTAAATCACATAATTCTAGTCAATTGAAACAATTCCCCATTTAAATACATGCAAATCGAAACACATCAGAGTATATTTGTGTTGTCTATCCAACTATTGTGAGATTTATCTAAACCTAACCATTTAACAAAAATTTTATTGCTACGCTTACGTAATACTTTTTCTATTAAATAAACATCCGAATATTTAGCTTTTTGAAGTTCTTCGGCATAAAATCCACCGGCGATGGGATTTCCACGCAAATCCTGAAGAAGGTAGGTGATGGGATTGGTAATCTGTACTTTAACGATTTTAAATAATTCCGTTGTCCAATTGGGAGTGTATCCTTTTTCAAATACATGTTTATGCTTACTAATACGAACAAGGTTGCCAACTTTAAATTTTCTCGGATCTGTCGCCATCTTAATAAAGTTATAAGAGGAATTTAAAATAATTTTTTCATTTTTCTTGTTTATTTCACATGGTTTCATACCCGTAGTTCGATGGCGTTGCGTATTGTAATTATCAGTTATTTGAGGTAGTATATCAAGCCATCTGTACGTTCCGTTCAAACTAAAGTATTTGTATAACTTTTCCTTTAACGTTCTTATAACACGTTCCACAATTGCAGCCTTTTTAATGCTGAACGTACTATAATGGTTAACGTTGTACTTTTTCATCAGGCTGTTAAAACCAGTGTTATAAAATTCAGTACCTTGATCTGATTGTAAATTTTTAGGTATTCGTTTACCATCTTTGAATATTTCACCAACAGCCTGCGTTATCTCTTTTCCCGATTTAGTTTTTAAAGGTTTGGTCCAAACAAATTTCGAAAAACAATCAATCATCACTAATATATATCTAAAGTTACTATTAACATGTGCGTGATCCATTACAGCCAAGTCCATTTGCCAAAGATCATCAAAACCTTTTATGATAGTACGCCGACGCTTGAAATTTTTTCTAGCTGGTTTATGGAGTTCGTTTATCACTTGAATTTTTTCTTTTGTATGCTCCATGACTACTCACCAGCAGCAGTGTTATCAGTGAACTAACTTTTTCTTTTTAAGATTGGCCATATCTAAATAAACTTCAGACATTTGTCTTACGACGGTATCTCTAAATTCATTTAGCTCCCTTTCAATATTTTTTATAAAATTTTCCATCGATATTATTTTAGCAGATTGATTTAGCTCCCCTTCAATATTTTTTATAAAATTCTCCATCAATGTTATTTTAGCAGATAGATCTAGATCTGATATCTTATCCAAGTTTAATGTATTTACCTGTACAGCCGATTTTAAGTTAGAAATTGCATTTGACAAATCAGTAATTATTATAGTTCTATCATTTTTGAGTATATTTATTTTATTTGAAAACTCGTTTCTTAAATTCCCAACATCTTTCTTGATGATCTCAAGCGATTCGTTGAAACTCTTGTATTTATATTCAAATTCTCGAATAGCATCTATTGAAGACATTTCAATAATTGTATGGAGTTCCTTATCTAGAGATTTTAGGCTACCATCTACATATCTTTTATTACAAACATCATTATCATTAGTAGGTGACTTAACATTACTAAGTTTTAGGTTTTCCACATCTATATTTCCATCCTCGGTGAAGATGAAGCCATGCCTATAAGGTGAAAGTAAATAGGAACCACTACTTGGAACACTATCTTGGCCTATATTAGACCTACCGAACTTGTCTACGGGCATATTGTAAATGATGATACTTAGCAAAGTTGTAAATATTTAAGCAATAACACCTATTTCCTTCAGTTCCGATAATATACTCAAGATCTCATTATCGTGAGAATCTGTGTTTCCAGCGCTTTTTGAGGCTATTAAAAGTTTTAGTCTATCAACAAGTTCATTTACGTCATCCCAGTAAACGTATTCTATTGGTTTTTCATTGTACACAGCCATGCCAGATCCGCTTTTCGAAGGAGCATTTTGTGACTTACTCCTAATTCTTGGATCATATCGAGGTTTTACATATAGAGGTTTTATTACACTCGTATATTTATAGTGCCTATGCCCCCTTCGTTGCTCCTGCGGATTGTAATCGCGTTTGTGAGCACTGGTTAAATCTAGAATTTCTTTGTAATTTTTTAAATCAGTTTCATTGAACCCATTGGGGTTTTTCATAAATATCAATTCATATAACCCTTTAGTACCCGGGTATGGTCTATCGTCGATCACAAGGTTATTATCAGCTATTTTCAGTTCTTTATTACCCATAAATAATTTGTTTGCTAGAAAATCAAAACGAGCACCAGATGTTGTATCGTAACTATTACTATCTGTGAAAAATCCTTCAATGTAATATCTCGCTAATGGTGGAAATTGCTCCAGATATTCATCTATAACAGGTTTATTATGTTTAACTAGATTATCGTATTGTTCTTTAATTTCATCAAATGACAGTTCTGGTACTTCTTCTTCTTCTTCTTCGAGAAAGACTTCACCGATTTCCTCATCAGGTAGAAAGTTTACTGATGGTGGTGATGGTATCCGTCGTTCGGTTAGTGGTGCGGGTGTTACCGTTGCTGCTGTCGCCGCCGCCGCCGCTACGCTTTTAGATGTGTTTATTTTAATATCATGTAATGGTTCTACAATTGGTTTGAATATACGATTGAGAGATTCGTCTTCTTCAGCCTTTCCTAGCTTTAAAGCCAAATATTTCTTTCTGATTGCCCTTGACACTTCAGTAATTTTCTTTTTAAGTAACTTCTCCTTTTCTAAATCATGTATGTGTGGTTTTACTACTTTATATTTCTCTAGAGATATTTTTTTATACTTCATTTTTTATACAGGTCTCTGTACAGCTTTTTCACAGGTCTGTTACAGCTTTTCACAAGTCTGTTACAACTTTTTCACAGGTCTGTGACAGCTTTTCACAGGTCTGTTACAGCTTTTCACAAGTCTGTTACAACTTTTTCACAGGTCTGTGACAGCTTTTCGCAGGTCTGTATCTGTTAACGTGTAGAACAGTAATAAAGCTGTATGATGTATCATATACATATATACTGATCGAATCCTTTTCGATAGCGTCCGTTGTTCAAATCAAAATCTTTAACTATTACTAATACACCATATTTGTCATTCCAACATTCAGCGCATAGTTTTTCAAATTTATCAAAAGTCATGTCTGGAGTTACGTGATCATCATAAACATGTTTAAGATTCATACGGTCCTGCTTGAATAAAATAATACAGTTACAATTATCTCGTACCAAATGTTTGCCAATATGTGTATAGGTCTGACATAGATAGAAACAGTCCACAAGTCTATGTCTACCCATACTGAAGTAAGCTCTTATTTTATCTTGTTTGTCGCAAGCCACATCATCGAAAATGAATATGGAATTGGTTCTAGCCTTAGAAGGATCGATTATACCTTCACTATCTGTATACGGGAAATAACCAACACCTTTCACTTTTTTCAATGCATCTTCCAGCAATTTATATTTCGGTTGATATAGAGATTTGGAATAGACGTATACATTTTCAAACCACAGCCCATTAGGATCGAACAATAAACTTAGTAGGAGATTCGTTTTGCCAGCGCCACTGGGCCCGCATACAATCGCTCTTAAAGCGCTAGGAAATAATGGACCATGTTTTTCGGTTGCTGGACATTGTGAGAAAATATCCAAGTTCTCCACTGGAAGTGACAACCGCTGTTTAAGAAGCCGCATCGTAGACTCACACTTTCAGTGATGTGCAGCAGCTTATATATATATATATATAAGTAGGTATGCTTTGATCTTTCTTCAAAAGTTCCCACGGTCCTCAAAAAGTTCCCACGGTCCTCAAAAAGTTCCCACGGTCCTCAAAAAGTTCCCACGGTCCTCAGCGGAGTCCGGTCTCAACCGTCCCCATACCTACTATATATATATATATATATACACTACACCTTTACATTATTACTCATTATCAGTTTAGATGTTGATGTTGAAGGAGGGTAGTGGAGTAGTAAACTCTCTGATAAATAAGTTACCATTTGAAGCGCATTTACCAGGATATCAGTACTGCGGTCCAGGCACCAAGTTGGAAAAACGGTTAAAGCGAGGTGATCCAGGCATTAACGATCTCGACCGAAGCTGTCGCGAACACGATATAGCCTATAGTAAAAGCTCAAATTTAGAAGATAGACATAAGGCTGATTACGATCTTGAGCAGCGTGCCTGGGAACGAGTCAAGTCTAAGGACGCTAATTTGAAAGAGAAGTCGGCCGCTTGGGCTGTTGTTAACGCTATGAAGGTTAAACGGAAGATGGGAATGGGGGTTCGCAGGCAAAAAGTCGGTTTTCGCAAAACTATCGATGTTGTTAAGAGATTGTTTAAAAAACCTAATAATAATAATCTAAGAAAAAATGCTAGTATGGCCTTGAAGCTAGCGAAATCAGCTATGAACGCTGCAGGTGGTCGAAAAAAGATAAAAGCACCACGCATACTACCATTACCCAAGACCGGTGGATTCTTACCGCTAATCCCTATTTTTGCCGGTCTGAGTGCTCTAGGAGCTCTATCAGGAGGGGCTGCAGGTGTGGCAAAAGCTGTCATCGACGCCAAAGCTGCAAAGAAAAAATTGGAAGAGGCTGAGCGGCATAATAAAACTATGGAGGCTATAGCTTTAGGAAAGGGGATGTATTTGAAACCTCATAAGAAGGGCTATGGGCTGTACCTGAAAAAGCAGCAAAAAAACTCCCAGTGAAGCTACCCAATAGAGCCCTTCTTGATGTAGATTTGATGAAGTATGTTAAAAAATTGAAAATTCCACACTTCAGAGGTGTCTTTATGCGTGACTCGTTACCTCACGCTCCTAGAACATATGAAAGCGCAATTATTAATCTCGACACGCAAGAAGGGCCTGGCACGCATTGGGTAGCATATAAAAAGTGTGCTGACAATGTTATTTATTTTGATAGTTTTGGCGCGCTTAAACCACCAGTAGAATTAATACGTTACTTTGGTGATAAATGTAAAATACGATTTAATTATGATAGTTACCAAAAATTCAATACAATCAATTGCGGACATTTATGCTTAGAGTTTCTTTATAAAAACGGTAATATCCCATAAGTTTCATTCAGTATGTCTCAGATATTCACGATAAGAGGTCGAGGTGCCACTCTTTCCATAGACTTTTATAATCCAATTGAATTGGATCCTCAGTACGATTACGCATTAGCTCTAATTGGTTTTCATACCTATAATAGCATTCCTAATATCGAAGAAGGTGTAAATAACAAGCTTTACTATTGGGAGCTAGGTGATAAAAGTAAAGAAAAAGTAATTTCGATTCCGACTGGATCTTATGAAATAAGTGATATTGAAGCATATCTACAGAGTCAAATAACGTCACCGGTGAAAGGTGTTGAATACTTCTCGTTGAAACCCAACAATAATACACTCAAGTGTGAAATTAGGAGCAAGCACGAGATAAATTTTATACCTAGCGATAGTCTAGCCAGTTTACTGGGCTATTCAGCTCGCGAGTTAAAACCCAATATTTTACATCAATCTGATTTGCCTGTAGAGATAGTGAAGGTTATAACGATCCACGTAGACTGTAATATTACCACAGGAGCATTCTACAATAACAAACCATCACATACCATTTTTGAATTCGCCCCATCTGTAAATCCGGGGTATGCCATAGACATAGAACCAAAAAATCTAATATTCCTTCCAGTAAATAACAAACGGGAAATAACTAATATCACCTTGGAGATACTGGATCAAAACTCTAAACCTATTAATTTTAGAGGTGAGGAAATTATTATAAGGTTGGAATTGAAAAAATTATGGGGTTAATAATTAAACCATTAAAGTATTTAAATAAGAATTTTTCAAATCAACATCATTCATTACCAGTCAAGTGTTCAGGTAAGAAGGTGGCATCATCTTTAACGTCAGCAAATATCTTGTATTTAAAATCTCTGGGTTACCATGTTGGAAGAACTACAGTTATTCCAAGATCCACACTTTGATAATTCCTTCAACAGAGAGGAAACTCGAACGTATCACCCGTTCGTTAAGTCGTTCAGAAATAATGATGAAATTGAAATTGTAATTCATCAGCAAGATGCTTTATTATTAATGCATGATGCAGCTTTATTGATTGAAGGAACGTTGAAGAAAACTAGCGGTGATGGAACTATTGAATTTACTAATAATGCCGGGGCATACATGTTTGATTCCATTAGTTATGAGTTGAATGGTAAAGAAGTGGATAAAGTGAGAGACGCAGGTACTGTGAGTCTGGTGAGAGGCTATCTGTGCTATGATAAAGATGATAACACGCTTAGCCCAGCAGGCTGGAATTTTCCTGAGGGCCAGCTGGTAACTTATGATCCAGTAAATGGAACATTTTTCCTGAGAATTCCATTAAGTCATTTGCTCGGGATATTTCAAGATTATAAGAGATTCATGTTTGGAAGACAGATTATAAGATTGGTTAGAGCTCGAACTGACGCTAACTGTTATAAAGTAGCGGCAGACAATGCTGTAGCTGAATTAACTATAACCGATATTCAACTTAAAGTTAAACATGTATTTTTAAATGATGAAAAAAAATTGGAATTGCTAGATAACATAAACAGAGATAAACCGATTTTCATTCCCTATAGAACGTGGGAGATTCATGAATTGCCTTCTTTAACGGCTGGAGCTGTGAAAGAAATTTGGTCAGTTAAAACTTGTACTAACGTAGAAAGTCCTAGATATGTTATCGTGGCATTTCAAACAAAACGAAAAGATCAGAAGAAAGTAGATATTACACACTTTGATAATATTAATGTGTCTAATATAAAACTGACTATAAACTCGGAATATTATCCGTATGAAGATTTGAAATTAAATTTTACTTCACGAAACTATTCCGATGCTTATCACATGTACACTCAATTTTCCAAAATATTTGCTTCAAACAACACACCCATAAAGCCCATATTAGATTTTGTAGCGTTCAAAACACGCGCCTTATTTGTCATTGACTGTTCCAAAAGAAACGATTCGATAAAGTCAGCCACTGTCGATGTCAAATTAGAAATCGAAAGCAGGGTAGCGTTTCCAAATGATACTAGAGCATATTGTATAATTATCCACGATCGAGTTATGGAATATTTACCGCTTAGTGGAATCGTAAGGAGTGCTATATAAGATATATTCACTAAGAAGTTTTCTCAGTCTACACCACACACCACCATGAAGATAATGATTGTTGATATTCAGGGATTCAGTTTACCTGATTTTTATCCGAAAGAAATAACATTTATTAGTGAGCGACAAACAGCTCATTATCTGTTGAAAGCTCCATTTCCAGCCAACAAGTTAGACCATAAACTACGAAAACAGATAAAATATTTAGAGCGTTTTCATCATGGTTTGAAATATGATAGTGGTTACATAGACTATTCCATGTTAGATGACATATTACAGAAGCACTTATTGAATAGTAATATTGATATGGTGTATGTTAAAGGGCATCAAAAGCAACAGTTTCTCGAAAATAAGCTGTGTGAACTGGAAGAAACTTCATCAACCATTCCTAGCATTATCAACATAGAGAATATGACTGGTGTACCAAAATTTATTAGAGATATACCTTATTGTCCTAATCATTTAAATAATAAATCAATGTGTAGTTTAAGAAATTGTACTAAACTTTATAATTGGTTGCATTCTTCTTTACCAAAATAAAAAAAATATTATAAATACATTTTTTTTCTTCCCCCCACCACCCTTTTTAGATGTTAAAAGTAAACATGCAAATCAATGTGAATTAGTAAATAGTAAGATGTCGTCACGTGCATACATATTCATTTTTGTTGCACCGCTGTTGTGTCGTGGTGATTATTTCGAGTCTTCTGTACACACTAATAATGGCTCTGTAAATATTAGTCATCATGTTGATAACACATCGATACATGTACAATACAGCAATCTACATAGAAAATATCCTAGTGTAAATGTTTTACGAAGGTTGTCCAACTACAATCAACAGACTAATTTATCTATTATTTCGGCTGCTACTACTCCAAATCAAGCCCCACCAGCAAGAAATGTATCAGCTACTACTACAATTCAACCCCTACCGGCAAGAGGCTTATTAAATTTATCACACCCATATCATCAGACTCATGCAAATGATATGTATGATGAATTACAGCTATACCGAAAACTATACAGAGATCTGGAAATAAGATTATTGGATGCCAATGCTAGATTTATGAATGATTTAATATCATGTGAAAATAAATTAAAATTGAATTTGGATAGTAGTTGTGAAAGCGCTGAAAACTTAAGAATTTTACTCACTAATACAACGAATGAAATGTTAGAGCTAAGATCTGATCTCACTGCGTGTGTAGCTAACACCGAGGGATTAGAATTTGAAAGAGATAAATACATAGCCAAATATATGGAGGTCAAACGATTGCCTAAAGCCGAAAGTTTTATTTCCCTCAGCAGCACATTACCCCCACCTACAATCTCTAACACTACTGATAGGAGTTTGTTAAATTTGCAATGGCAGTATTCTTCCTGTATGCAGGAACTGAGACGGACGGAAAGTAAACTAAATACTTGTAAAAATAATTTAGTATCCTAGCGAATCTTATAGCAGCATGTCAGAGTTAATAGTGAGGTTAGAAAGACACTGCAAACAGTTGGAAAAGTTAAAAGAGCATATAAAATTTTATGAGCATAAGCAGTGTATGTTCTCCAGTTTCAACAAATTAGATATGAAAGATGAGGAATTAATATGGGATCGAAAAGTATTTAATAATTTAACACGTTTTAATACATCATCATCATCATCATCAGAGAGAGGCCGCCAGAGTCGTCGCATTTCCCCAACGCCCATATAATACGAGACAGGATATGATTTATATCACATTATTTTTACCCACCTATATATGGATTTACTAAAAAAATTATAGTTTGTTTACTGAGAACAATGGTGATGTTAAGTTCGCATTTCATAATTTTACATGCGGTACTGCAAAATATCCTGTACATACATCAACCTTATGGTAGTCGAGAAGTCTTTGTATGTTTCGATGGAAATGGGGGGAAAAACGATAGCTGGCCATCGAACTGGATGTTGATGACTCCATATGCAGTTAATAATGCACCTACTTTTACAGCGAACATTCCAAACAATACAATTCAGTACAAATTAAGAATACGATTTCAAGATAATACAATGGGTGATACCTATTGGGAAAAATTATGTGCTGCCACCCCCTGTACTGCACCTACCATCATCAGCAATGCAAATTCTGAAAAACAAAATTATGATATTGGAGTGGAAGCGGTGTCTGGTTTGCTGTATTACATTACAGTTTGTTCTTCTCTCCTAATTGTAAAGTGTATAATTAAAATTATTAGGAAAAATGTCATGTCTCTCCGCAGCAGTGTGAATGAATAATATTATAATGTTTTTTTTTGTGTAATAAATGAAATAGCAATACAATTTTTGTTTAATTTATATCTGAATTTGATTAAATTCAACAGTTTTTTTTTTAATTTATGTACGCCTATGTTCACATTCAAACATCACCATAATATAATAATAATAAATAAATATATTGCCCACCCTAACCGGCGGTTATGATAAAAATTTCATTTAATTTGCATTTCTATACAAATGTTACACTCTCTCTTATCACATATCCGTTTTCTTATCACTTCCTCTCACTCCTATGTCTCGGGGCCAGCAACCGTCGTCGTCGTTTATATTCAATTTACCTAAATTTAAAATCTCTGCACAGTCATGCTGAAATATTTCTTAGCCAGAAGGGCATTAGGTACAGACTTCACACACCCCCATACCACGTAATACAGCACTCTTCACTCTTCACCACAAGAACTCTTCAGCTCCGACGACAATGACCAATTTCTTAGCCAGAAGGGCATTAGGTACAGACTTCACACACACCCCCATACCGCGTAATGCAGCACTCTTCAGCTCCGACGACAATGACCAACAGCTCATGGTCAGATCTCGATGGACACATGCCATCCAAGTCACTTCCGCTCCAGAACTCTCTTTGCTTATCTACTTGCGTCGATAGGGTTTAGGTCGACTTAATTGTGTATTGGCTGCATTTTAGCACAAGCAGTATAATTTGTATTTCTGATTTATTGATGTATCTATTTATATATTTACACCACATATATATTCGGTATAATATTCTATTTACGGTGATTTAAGAAAAGAGATATTTCGGGTAAAAAGAAGTGTTCATTTGAACAATTCTCGAAAATGAAAAAACTCTGCTTTGGTGAAAGTTGACAACATTTTATAATGAACACGTGATACGATGTATACTGGAAGGCTGGCAATAATAAATTACAACAAAGCAAAAATTAAGATTGTAGACCCAGCAAATGAAAACCCCTTAGACAGGTTGACACGTTAAAGATAGGTATTTGTGAGATAGTAAGCAAGATCGGCAACTTCACGGTTGAGCAAAATTTGGCATCACAGGAATATCACGAATAGCATAAAGTTCAGACTTACTAACGCTCTAGTTTTCTTCATCTTTCTTTACGTCTCTGAGACATGGGTTTTCAAGAAGGCTGACAGCCTAGGCAGTAAATAGGGGAGAGTTGCCTTGACAAACGGCCAGGTAAATATGAAAAACTATTCTCTTTACTGTACAAAAAATAACATGACAACTTCAATGTACTCCAAACGCGACGCAATAGATGGCTATGTCGAAAAAAAAAAAAACAAGAGCTAATAAAACATACTCGAAAAAAAGTGCATTTGTTAGAGGTTAGGAAACCGTTTTCCCAAATTGGACCGGCGTGTTCCTAATTTGGACCTGCTTTTAATTCATTATTCAACGCACAGGTCACAAATCAAATCTTCATCTCTTCGATTCCAGCACATTCCTCGTCTGCCCATCGATTGCACTTACTGCAACGACCATATACTTCGCCTTCTTTGAAGCAAGGTAAGTGCCTCCACAATACAAACACTCTGCGTCGTCACCATTCTTAGATGCCTCTGAACTTTCTGGCTCCATTAGCCGCGCCTTCTTTTGCTGGAACAAATTTTTAGTTAACTTCATTTTTTGAGACTTCGAAGCAGCTGTTTGTTTCTTTTTAAAATTTTTCACTTTTGATCCTTTTCCTTTGCCCTTGGCTTTATTCCTTTCGTCAGCTTTTTTCTGCTTTTCTTCAACTATTTTCTTTTTTCTTCAAGTTCATTTTTATAAGGGCTGCTTGTTAATTCCACTGTGATCTTTGCTGGTCGTTTTCTCTTTAGGATCTTGGCAAGATGAGTTTATAGTAGGGGTGAGATTTCATTCAAACTTTCTTCAAATATAGACCATATTTTTGAACAATAGGGAGTCATGGACTCATTTTCATGTTCTGATTGCTCTGCGCTTGAATGAGTTATGACGGCTTCTGCTTCAATTTATAGATCACCAACTTCCACAGGCTCGTTTACATAGTTGCTACTCATTTGGACGAAGTGTCTCGGATGCTGCGAAATGATTAGCCAACCCTGATTTTGACGTCACAGAGATAAAATTCTCGAGCTCTATTAATAACATTTGAAGTATCAAATAATGTCACTCACAATAGCTATTTGTCTTTACTACACTATTTCTACCTAGTATAAGGGTATAAATGATTTTTATCCCTAAACTTTGACATGGAATTTAACAATTGCAAATTGGAATAATACAAGCAGTATACTCGACTGATTAATAGAAAAAAAGGTTTGTTGTCTGACTTATCGTTAAAGTCTCCGTGAGATATCTACTTGAAACTTATTGCAAATGTTTTCAGCTCGAAAATATTGTTAGTTATTATTTAGCACTTTTCTATAGAATACCTTATAAGTATTCTATGGATACGGACTGTCCTATATTGGACTTCCAAATATATTTTAGGATATAGACTTATATAGCGTTCGCTATAAAGCCTGCACCAAATGGGAAACTACTGACTTTGAGGAAAATTTTATTCATTAACGGTGTGAAACGAAAAAGTGGCCGCACAAAATTGTATAACATTGACTCGATTGTACTCTTTTCGAGATACTCATAGAAAAATATCATTTGAAGAAATTGTTTGCAGCGAAGTTACATTAATATTTCAAATTTGGCTGTTCGATTCGAAAAATTAAATTATTCACCATTTTTACGCATAATTCATAATGAAATGAAATCCTTCTTAAACAATTTCTGCAAAAACTTTCCGAAAAAGTTAATTTTGAAATAAATGAGAACAACTTTGTATAAAAGAAATTGGCAGCTATTGGAAGCGGCAGAAATCTCCCCACCCGGTGGATTTTTGAAGCCGAAAAGAGCACTAAAAAATATGAATGATCTCATTTAATTATATTTCTTAAGTTGAAATATTTTTTTCAAATAAAACAGAAAAAAAAATCTTGCGTTCGGTGGGATTTGAACCTACGAACTTGAGTGTTAAATTTATAGTCTGCACAACATTAATATTTTATTCAGTGTTTTAATACAAATATATGCCTCATCAGATCCGAGCTCGGAGCCAGCCAGACAACCACGGCGAATACCGCCGAGGCGCGTGTGAGGCTGGACGGGGTAGGTCCGGTTTGGTTTGGAGAAAAACAGAAACGTAGGATAGTAGCTCCTGTCTTCTGTAGGCGGGCTTAAATACTAGGTTAAAATTATAAGGGACCTAAAATTAATATAAAAATAAACACAACACTATAAAAACTAAGTTCCTAGGCAAGAGCACTTAATAATTTTGATTACTGATACGGGAAACATAGCTAAACGAAAAAACCCGTTCGTTGGTAATGGGTGGTAGGGATGGCCATCTTTGGGAAAATCATATAACTCTTGGTGGACAGCTTCCCTGCCAGCTGTGGCCGAGGTAGTGTTCATGGTGGATCGTTTAAGTTTGAGTTGATATATTTTGGTTTATCTTCTGGCCTCGACCGATTTTTCACTAAATCGGTCGGGGAAGTGACAGCTGTCAATTTTTTTTCCAATATTTTTCTGGGAGAATTTGGTTTTTGACAGTTTTCGAAAAAAAAAAATTAGGTTGGTACCAATGTCTTAAATGTTTTTAGGTTATGTAGCACTATTTTTAAGTTATGTTTCCGAAAGAATTTCCGGCGGGATGCCGAAAGTAGCGGAAATAGTTTTTAAAATATAATGTCACTGTCACTTTTAAAGTTTTATTGGAAAAAATTCACCAAAAGCGTTTCGTTGGGGTTGCTTACACTTGTAGGGCTTGTAAGCGGTTCACGAAGACCTCTCACATTTCCGTGGGCTTTATGAAGGTCGAAAAAACTTGTAATCTCTCGATGCACTTGACACGTCAAAAATACTCAGCATACAGTCTGCACGCTTTAACACACTAGTCTACCGAACGTTAGGTTAGACTATAAGATATATCTTACACAAGAAGCGTGTTATTTTGCTTTTTAATTTTTTTCGCGGAAACCAAATCGAAAGAGTGCAAGTGTGATATACTGAAATCGGAATTTTTACTGCTTTTCAATGTTCGATTATAAATTGTAAGTAATCATAAAATAAACAACTTGTTGTGCCAAAACGGCACTAAACGTAATCCGATCTTAACCAAAACCTTTTCAGACCTTCTGGAGCACTAAAGAAACCCTCATGCAAAATTTCATCCAAATCCGTTTAGTAGTTTTGCCCCTATCGTGCTAACATACATACACACATACACACACACACACACACAGACATTTTTCAAAAATCACTTTTTTGGGTTCCTGGGACCTCAAAACGTAAAGATTTGATGTTTTCTCAATTTTCGACGAGATTTCCGATTTTGGACTAATTTTAGTAACCTCCCACAATTTTATTGTGGGGAGGTTAAATGCACTTTTTTCTTAAATCGATCGGCAATGTCTACATTTTCGACGCGATTTCAGATCGAAAAATGCACAATTTCAGTATTTTAGTCTGTTGCTAAGAAACTATCAGAAAACAAACCGGAGAAGATCCATTGTCAAATAACGATCAACAAATGTTACTTTCCCGGCCTAGGGTATTTTAGACAGTAAATAAATACACGCAGACAAACTAACTCACATTAAAATTGCATTTATTAGTAAGAAGTTCAATTGTAATGAAGAAATGTTATGCATTAATACAAATTCCTTCATTTATAATAATATTGATTGTGATTTCCGAAGAAATAGTATGTGTATTTCGGTGTGAAAGCACACTTCGATGCTTGTTGGCCTCTAATGTATTGCTTTCACACCTAAATACACGATATACTATTTTGAAAGTAAAAAAAAATTAAACTGTATCCCTTTAAAGTATCTAAAAGAACCTATAATCTAAAAAAACGTGACGCACAATGCCTTTTTGATACTTGACGAAGAATTAATAGTTTTTATTTTGTCCTCCATCTTTGACCGTTCTATTTGGTTTACAGCGTCCGGGCTTGGTGCATTATATTTGACCATAGATTAGTTTTATTACTTCCACATCCAGTGGAAGTATAGTGGGTAACGACAAAAAAATTGTTATTGTTCAAATAGGCTTAGAATATTATAAAACGTCGAGATTTTAAGTTTGAGCGAAAAAAAAATTCTGTCTGTCTGTCGGTCTGTAACTTTTTGCGCACGTTTACTCTGGAACCGTTTAAGATACTGACTTGAAATTTGGTACACGTATTTTAACGTGATCTGGAACTAGGTTATATTTTTATCTTGTTCCATCGAAGGGTTGAGGGTAAATTGAGGTAAATTTGGGGTAAATAGGTAAATCAAGCAGGTAAGAGTCCAGAAAATTGGTATTTAATGTATACAAGAGAAGCTAACTTCTCAAAAAAAATTTTGGCATTAGCCACCCCCATTACCATTAGCCACCCCCGTTGTACACACACTAAATCACCATTTTTTTTTCATTCCCTTTAATAATGGGGTGCATTATTAAAGGGGATGAAAAAAAATGGTGATTTAGTGTGTGTACAAGAACCAAAAACCTCAAAATATTTTTTTACTTCATCCACCCCCACTACCACCCCCTGTCACCACCCCTACTCCACTACCGATGTGGGGTATCGTTTTATAGGTTCTTGAGGTAGAGGATTTCAAATATTATATTATTAAAGTTCCATAAGCCATTATTTCCACATACGAAATTTTTTCGTTGTGAGTGACTTGGATAAAAAATCTGGATGTGGAAGTAGTGATTCCTTGGGCAGCGGTTTTTTTGCTAACTTTGGTGAAATTTCTTCTAATCGAAAAGATATTCAATTTTGATTTTTTTCGGCAATTGTTTTCCATATTTTTTTTTAAGATGGCAGATTGACCTACACATCTACACATATCGGACAGGTCTATATTTTTAAAAGTTGTATTTCAAATAAGCCAGTATTTTTAAAATTCTCATTCGAAAAAAATAAATTTTTTAAAAATTAGAAAATTATTATTTTAAAATTTTTCTTTAAATATCTTAATGAATATATTATAATATGATACCATTTTAATGGGTCTATAACATATATAAAAGCGGTCAAAATATATTAAGCCATTAAAGATACAGATATTTTTTTATTTTGCATATATCTCAAAAACCAGCCCGCGCATCGACTGGGCCTTTTACAGGAAAGCACCTTTTAGTAAGGCCGTCCTACAGAAAAAATGTCGCCCTCACTCTCCATTGGGGCCGCCGTCCCACGCTCGCCCCCCCAAGCTCTTTGACTTTCAAGATAATGAAATTTGCTAACCACAGGTGCAAAACACTCAAAAATCGACCCAGATTTGTAGAAGTTGTCCGAGATGCCGTCAGACGTGTTATACAGCGAACGGAGGCCAACCAGAATAATGCGTGACTCACAAAACTCCCAGCGACAGAGAAACGTTATGGATAAGAGCAAGGTCATATTCCAAATTGTCCTAACTTAAAAATGACTGACTCAAATTTTTTAATAATTTAGCTTGTTTTTCTTTAAAATTATATTTTAATGTTGCGCCGGCTTCTGCTCGGTAACCTGAGATTCTCTTTATCATGGATACATTGTACCATTTACGGCTTTTCAATTTTTGCTTAGTAATCAGATCAATACGTTTCTCTGTATAATTGCACAATTAAATAAAAAAAATACATCGAACGCGAAACCTAAGATGATGATTGCAAAGTAATTTTCTGTAATATTAATATCCAATTTAATATGCAAGAAATACAAGTTTAGAGGAAATACCACGCCGTACATGATCCGAGTAGATCTTATTAATCTCATCTCGGATGACACAATAAAAATCGTATCTGTTATTAAAAGCATTATTATAATAATTATTGTTGATCCGCTATTTATTTGTTTTAGTTTCATTAACTTTATGTGTGAGACCTGAACGGGGGTAGGAACATTAAGGTGGCACTAAATTATTGTTCATATACACCACAACATAGACGACTACGTCAACACACATTTCGCCAACCAATTTGGCATCGTCTCTCGATGATGCCAAATTAATTTGTTGAAATCAGTTTTTAATGCATCGAATCAATACTTTGCACATATGTATCTAAAAATAAAGGTAGAAAATGGTTTAAATGGTTTAAAAAATGTAATAAGTTGGTTGGATCATAAACTGTTCCATTAACTATAAAGAATTGTTTACGCTCCTTATATCTGTAACAAAAATAACACATCCCCACAAAAAATTAAAAAAATCAGACCAACGAACCAGACCAGTGTATCCCTATATATTTTTGGTCGCTGAATCCGAATCCGTGGTCAAAAAAAATCATACACCACCAAAATCATTAGCTAGAGCCAAAAAAACACCTCTGGAATTGGGTAAAAAGAAGATTAAGCTACGAGAATAGTAGCTACATCTGAATCAATCGAATTATACCAATTAAGGTTAAACAGCAGCGTACATACAATAGATATGAAACACACCCCCAGGGAGGGGGTAAAAAATCGATCCAAAACAGAAATGACTGCTGAAAAAGCTCGAAATGTCTAAGTTTTGTTAAAATGATAAGAAATTGCATCAGGTCCGACGTAATCTTCATAAACTGTCCCTATAGGGTTGAGAATAACCTTTAAGTTTAAAGGACACGAGAAAAACAAGAAGAAACGTAAAATCCAACAGGATTTTTATTTTCATCGATGCTATGATTGGCTGAAATTGCGTAGTACTCTAAAATAGAATTAGAAACTTGCGTACCATCAACGTCCTACAGTGTCAACCCTCAGAGGGGTTGCAGTGACCCTCGAAAAAGCTCTAAACTCCGGAGGTTTGTAAAGGTGAGAAGAATTTGCAGTAGTTTTGTCTCAATTATTGAAAACTACCCCAACAGCGCTGCCAAAAATCACCCCTTGTCTTAAATGACACAAAAAAAATCAAGAAAAAAATATTGATCTAAAAGTATTTCCATTTTTATGGATACTATGATTGGTTAAAATTGCGTAGTACTCAGAGTTGGACTTAGAAAGTCACGTACCACTGTTGTTATTAAATTCCACTTCCCTAGGGAGTGAAAACTACCTTTCTTGGGGTGTTACTTAATAACATTCATAGGACATGAGTTTCAAACTCTAAGTGTACAACACGATTTTTGCCAATCGCAGCATCCATAAAAATGAAAATCCGGATAGTTTCTCTCTGTTCTTCCAGCATCCTACGGATATAGGGATGGCATCTCGCAACCTCGTGGGGGTGGTTTTCAAGCACAGTGTCGAACATAGTCTAGTTTCTTCTCACTCCCACCAGCGTCGGTGTTTCGAATTTTTATAGAAGTCACTGTCACTTTTTATAGTTAAATCTTACATAAAGGGTAGTTTTCACACCCTCTGAGGGTTGACAGTGTAGGATGTTGATGGTACGTAAGTTTCTAGTTCTTTTAGAGTACTACGCAATTTCAGCCAATCATAGCACCTTTGAAAATAGAAATCCTGTCGGATTTTATGAATTTTCTTGTTTTTCTCGCGTCCTTTAAACTTGGGGGTGGCTGTTCTCAACCCTATAGGAGCAGTTTATGAAGATTACATTGGACCTGATGCAGTTTCTTATCACTATAACAAAACTTAAACATTTCGAGCTTTTTCAGCAGTCATTGATGTTTTGGATCGATTTTTTTATATAGGTATGGGGGATGGTTTTCGCAACTCCCTGTGGGTGTGTTTCATATTTATTGTGTGTATCCTGCTGATTAACCTTAATTTGTATAATTCGATTGATTAAGATGTAACAACTATTCTCGTAGCTTATTTTTTTTACAAAATTCCAGAGGTGTTTTTTGGCTCTTTTGGGGGTGTACCGAAAGTGCATAAGGATACATGGGTTTGGTTCGCTGGTCTGAATTTTTTATTTTTGTGGGGCTATAATGAACTTGATTAAAAGAATAATAAAAAAAACCATTAAATCGACATTCAACTGTTCAGTAAACTTCCCCTGGCACTCAGAAACTTAACTTTTAATAAATTCAAAAACCATCTGAAATTGATCCTGCCAAAAAACAGTCTGTACAGCATTGAGGACTTCAATAAGCTGTGTATGGAAAACGGTGACATTTTCAATATACGATATTAATATATATTATTATTTATTAACTTAAACTACTTATACAGGGTTTCATTAATAACTGATCATACGGTGAAGAATCCTTAGCCCAAAATATGAAGATTTAACTAAAAACACTTAGATAAAATGTGCCTCCTTACTGAGATACAGGGTGTTGAAGTTAAAAATTAAAAAGTTATTTTCACATATTATTTTAAAATTACTTAATATTTCTTTACCATATTTGGTACGCAGTGTTTGTGATCCAAGGCGCATAATATCAGCAAAAGAACTGGTTCCTCGCTATTGCGAGGGATCTACGGCAAGGGGGGGGGGAGTTTAATTTGTACGCCACTGGCCAAATATTTGTTTTCTTCTACTCTTAATACATCTAGAGTGCCTATTTCTCGAGATATTTGAATTCGAAAAGGCTTTGAAAATAAAACAATACATTTTGCAGGTAGTAATAATTTATTTTAATAAATGTTTAAATCGGGCTCCTTCGGCTCTATTGACTTCGATACATTTTCTCAATCTTGTGCTAAAAGATTTCCTTACTTTAAAAAATATGTTGAGTTGGTTTCTGATAAAATTTGCAGCATTCTGTACTTGTTGCCATTATTCCTGACGACTGTTGATCGCTTGCGCATAAACTAATGATTTCATACGCCCCCAAAAGTAGAAATCTAACGGTTTAAATCTGGGCCACGAGGTGGCCATTGAAAAGCGATTCCTTGGCCAATCCATCGATGGGGAAATTGTTCATTTAAGTAATTGCGGACTGCAATAGAATAATGAGGCGGGGCCTCATCTTGTATGCACCAAATATTCCTCATTAAATTTAATGACAAAGTTTCCAGCTCATGAAAAAGATTGAAGAAATTCTAAATATGAATTACCGTTCTTTATTGGTAATTCATATGGACCTAACAGACGATCTCCTAAAAAGCCACACATTAATTAATTTTAAAATCATGCTGGAATTTCTCTGAATAAATGTGGATTCTCAATATCCCAGATATGAGCATTTTTCCAATTAAAAACTCCTCTGCGGGTGAATGTGGCTTCGTCGGTAAAGGTAATATTTTTAATAAAATTAAAGTGTTCACTCTGTTTACCTCGAATAAATTGTGAAAATTCCACTCGCTGAACAGGGGTGAAACGATATGATCGCAATTTTTCTTTCTTGAGTATTCTAAAAACTGAAACATTGCTTATTCCAGCAGTTGCCGATAAAAGCCTTGTACTCAGATGGGGATCTTCGGAAATTCTTACTAAAACGTCATCTTCTTGATCGACACTAATTATACTATTCTACAGCCTACATGTATTGGAAGTAAAAATAGCAAATTCTTAGTAACTTCGTCATGCTAAATAACAATATAAAAAGCAAAAGTTCAAGTTGGCTCTGGTTTTCCCAATACAGGTAATAAAGTGTAACGCAGGTATAGGTGTGTATAGGTATAGGGGTCTACAGACGATCCAGCTGCTTTGACCCGACATTGTCGGATAATTGGAATTCCAGCGAACCAGTTCACTTTTACGAATGAGTTCAAAACCTGCCGACAAGGCTGGCTCCCTGCTGCTGGATCGTGTGTAGACCCCTTACAAACCCTAGTTTATGGGTGATCCTATCACAAATAACAGGTAGAATTAGAGTTCTACGAAAAATAGACATACTAACTACCTACCTCTTTATTTGTCGCTAAAACTAATACTCATTCTTAGGTAGTCGTATTTGTACCTTGTGCATGATAAGCGTTCATTTTCAAAAGTAAATAGTGCTATTTTGAAAATATGCCAGAGATTGTGTAAATACACCTAACAACTTTTGTTATATTTGTGGTGAAGTGACTTTTGCGCATCAAAAACGAAATTTTACTCCCAAAATTAAGAAGGCGTACCAGTTGTATTTTGGCTGTACAATTGGAGATGAAGACAAAAAATGGGCACCTCATATATGTTGCAGCAATTATGCGAACAATCTTTGCAGTTGGCTAAGTGGAAGAGGACGTTCAATGGCTTTTGCTGTGCCCATGATCTGGCGAGAACCTACAAATCATGTTACCGATTGTTATTTTTGTGTGATACCTCCTATTAGACAGGGTATTAACAAGAAAAAAAGGATGGTAATACAATACCCCAATTTACCATCTGCCATTCGCTCGGTTCTCCATAGTGATGAACTACCTATTCCTAATCCACCTCAAGAATACAGCCTTGATTCTGACAAAGAATTGGATGATAATGTAGATGACGACTTAGTCCAGCCATCAACATCACAAGATCCCAACTTCTCTGCCGAAGTGTCCGGTGGTGAACCACACAAAATTAATCAACGCGAATTAAGTGATCTTATAAGAGACCTTGACCTGTCCAAGGCAAAAGAGCTTTTGACATCTCGATTACAACAATGGAATTTACTACAAGAAAATGTTAAAGTTTCCATGTATCGAAGTCATCAAAAAGATCTTATACCTTTTTTCAAAATGGAAAATGACTTGGTTGCCTGCAAGGACATTGACGGTTTAATGAGTGCTTTACACATTCCCCATGACCCTAGTGACTGGAGACTTTTTATTGACGCCTCGAAACTTAGTCTAAAAGCTGTGTTACTCCACAATGGAAATAAATTGCCATCAATTCCAATCGCCCATACTGTCCACATGAAGGAAAATTACAGTAACATGAATGTATTGCTACAAACTATAGAATATAACAAGTATAAGTGGCAGATTTGTGCAGACTTAAAAGTGATAGCTATCTTATTTGGTATGCAGCAAGGGTATACCAAATATTGCTGTTTTCTTTGTGAGCGGGACAGTCGAGCGCGATTAGAACATTACAAAAGAAAAATTTGGCCGCCAAGACTGGGTTTTGAACCAGGAGAAAAAATGCTGCTAACATTCCATTAATTGATTCACAAAAGGTAATACTGCCACCACTCCACATAAAACTGGGGCTTATGAAAAACTTGGTAAAAGCTATAGACAAAGAAGAACGTGCTTTCAGTTATTTAAAACAAAAATTTCCCAGACTTAGTAATGCGAAAATTAAAGAGGGAATTTTTGTGGGTCCTCAAATCAAGAACCTTTTCAAAGATGCTGAATTTGACAACATTCTAGAAGGTAATGAAAAAGCTGCTTGGAATTCCTTTAAAATGGTAGCAACACACTTTCTCGGTAACAAAAGAGCAGAAAACTATAGAGACCTTGTTGGGAACCTTCTTTCTTGCTACCAGAAATTAGGATGCAATATGTCATTAAAAGTCCACTTTCTACATTCACACCTAGATTACCTCCCAGAAAACTGTGGTGCAGTAAGTGATGAGCATGGAGAGAGATTCCACCAGGATATTCAAAATATGGAAAAAAGATATCAGGGCAAATGGACTTCTGCGATGTTTGCAGACTACTGTTGGACATGTATAAGAGATGCTCCAGAAGTAGCTTATAAGAGACTGGCTAAGAAGCGCAAGAATAATTAATTTTCTGATTAAGGGCCAGTCGTACGAACTAAGTTGAGCCAAGTTCAGCTTGAACCAAGATCAAAAGCCATGGTTACGATTATTGTAACAATCGTAACCTTGGCTTTTGATCTTGGTTCAAGCTGAACTTGGCTCAATTTAGTTCATACAACTTGTCCTTAAGGGCTTATATTCTAATTAAATATATAGTATATAACATATTTGAAATATATATCGAAATGGCAAATATTTTTTCGCATGATGTAATTAATTGCTTTTTTTATTAAAATTATACCATAATATGTAAGTTAGGTCAGTTATTACAATTTTTAGAGCCAACAATTTTTTTTTATGACTATGTTAGACGTAGCTGGGACCAATACAATGCAAGTAAGTGGTTTTGGTTAACGATACAAAATAAAAGTTAAAATTTGTAGGTGTAGGCTGCCCCCTATCGTGGCAATAGTGAGGAACCAGTTCTTTTGCTGATTTTATGCGTCTTGGATCACTAATACTATCAACCAAATATGGTAAAGAAATATTAAGTAATTTTAAAATAATATGTGAAAATATTTTTTTAATTTTTAACTTCAACACCCTAAGGAGGCGCATTTTATCTAAGTATTTTTGATTAAATCTTCATATTTTGGGCTAAGGATTCTTCAGTTAGCGCCTGACCAATTATTAATGAAACACCCTGTATAAACAACTTCAACTAGCTAAATATTTTATTGTTTTTCTATTGTCTGTCTTTATTGTCATATTAAAATTGTATCGTTCATATACAAATTTTTATCGTCTTAAAAACTGTAACCTATTTAAATATCTTTTCTGTAAAAATTTTCAATTATTATTGACGTGTAAACATTTTGTAATGTATTAGCATAAATAAATTGAATTGAATTGAAATATATTCCCATGATAACTTGATTGAAATAGATAGCTCAAATGTTGCTAAATATTTATGTGTGTACGAAGATAAACATCTAAGATGGGACACACAGATAAATTCTGCCACTAAAACACTAGAAGTTTACTATATAAATTTAAACTAAGTAAAATATTGAATGTAAAGTAAATGAAAATCATATACTACGCACTAGTAGAGTCGAGAGTGTCGTATAGATTCTTGAGATGGGGTGGTGCTTTAAATATTCATGTGAAAATGCTAGAAATAGTACAGAAAAGGTTTTTAGAAATAATGTTGAATAAAATTCCAATGCAATCAACTGATTTACTTCTCTCAGAATCTAGAGTCTGGTATTAGGCAGATACAATTTTTGCAAAATATTGCTAACAAATATAAAAATAAAAATATTTTGGGGTTACTCTGCGATACATACAAATTCAGCAAATGTAGTTTTATATATGGATCTTGAGATAAACGAGCACAAGAAAGAAAACAGATAAATTAGGGAAAGAAAGACGTATCTATTCCCACTATAATGCATAGGCCGTTAGGAGCGATAGGTACCGTTGCCTGATACACGACAAGGTGATAAAATAAGATTTCACGAAAGGTGGAACGTGCTGGAAGCAGTACATCCGTCTTTCTTTTTCTAATTTATCTGTTTTCTTTCTTGCTTTCATTTATCACAGGATACACAAAACTGCATTTGCTGACTCTGTATACAAGGGGTAGAACAAAGGACAATGTTAAAAATAAGTTTTTTTTGCCCCTACATGAAAACGCATGCAACACAAAATAAAATGTTGGAAAATGTTAGTTAATGCTAAGCTTATGCTATAGAAGGCCCAGAAGAGTGGGGAATTAGGACACGATACCTCTGTGTAGTAGCAACCTCCAGTTTGGCAGTGATACTATTACATATTATGGGGGCAGTATATTAATCGAAACAAGTCACTTTGATTTTTTCTTTTAATTCAATCAATACATCTTGTCTTCGCCGACGCGACGCCAGGAAACGAATGGAAAGAGTGACCCAAAAAAACCCTATTTTTCGCCCCTTTTGGGGACCTCATGAATTTTATTTAAAATGGATCAAAACGATAGTTTATGACGATACTTTAAAGTAGGCGAAATTTCAAGTTGAGCATAGTTTTGTTTTGGAGATATGAACAGTTAAACTCGTTATTTGATTCATCCACGCCAAGGCGAATATGAAATTAATTTATTTGTGAACTAAAAAAAAAAGGCTAAAAAAAGACAAAGAATATAAAAAAATGAAGAAAAAAACAACAAAACAAGAAAAAAATTTAAAAAAACAGAAATATCTTTTTGGATTAGTACCGTGACGTGGTGAAGAATCTTGCATATTGTTGAAATAAATTCCAGTACTTAATATAACTAAATCTAATCTTTCTAAGAAATACACATTAAGTTTTTAATTCAAAGGCCATTGGATACAAGGTTTGGAGTATCTATCGATATTTGCTATGTCTCCAGTATAAAAATACCGATTAATCGAATATTATCAGCAAGAAATCTGATTTTTTCCTGAAAAATCGGCTATAATTCAACAATGTTTTTGATAAAATTCAATGATAGATTCCGTCTTCCCTGTCAAAAAGTAGGGACCCTTTACTTGCCTAAAATTTAATAGAGAAGGGATCTCCTACTTTACATTAGGGTGCATCGATTTTCTTTCTTTTTTTTACCTAATTCAAAATGGCGGGCGCCCAAAAGTTGTGTGATGGGGTTGTAAATAATACGTTAAAATGTCAAATTAAAATATTAACCCTGGGGGGTAGCGGGTTGGGGTCAAAGGTAAACATTTTTGATATTCTATGTATTCAAAATGGCAGGTGTGAAAAAGTGGTGCTTTACAGTTATATATAGGAGGTAAAAACTTAAGACAAAAATAAAAACTTGCTTGTAGTAATCTTTCTTTGTGTTGAATTTGGGAAGCTTTACTGCCCTTTTCACAGCTTGTGTGTGATTAGGAAATTTCTTTATTTCAATTATCAATTATTTCAATTATCAGATAATTCAGGATTATTTTATAATTTGATTAAGGTCCTCTTCGGATAAATCAACTGTTAATGGTGGCTCATTATATTCATATTCTTGCCAATCAATCATCTCATGCTAATTTATAGCATTTAGTTTCAACGGAGCAAGTGTAAACTTTCTTAAGTCGTTGCCTTTTCTAGCTTTTAATATTCTGCAAACGGCCAACTCCCTAATACACCGGTTTTCATCGCCCAGCATTCCCATTAGTATGTCCTCAGGATGTGCAAAATATCCATTTCGTATTACGACGGGATCAACTACCTACTCCTTTCAACTTTTCTGGTAAATATCTGGATAATTGTATGGTCTTCCATACATTTGAAACACCTTGCAGACATGATGGATGGAACCACATTGGCACATACACTTTGACAACATACGTTGCTAATATAACCAAATTTGCAGAACAACATATAAGCGAAGTATTCTATTTGCTGTCGTCAGCCATCGCGAGTGGACTATTTTGCCAGGTTCTCGTTTTGAAAGATTAATAGAAACATATCCCGTTATTATTGCTTGGCATATTTCATAAAAATATAACTGATATGTGTTAAAATCTTTCACCTTAACTATAGGAATTTCGGATTTAATAATCTTAAATGCAGCTACTGGCATCTGCTCGCATTTGACTAGCAACTTTCCTATTATACCTGAAAATCCTGAAATACAGTTCCGTCAATATGTTCGATCAAGTGTCTTTTAGTGGAAGTTCATTTGCATGCAGTTGGCAAATGAACCAGTGAAGTGGTCTCTTAAAATATTTTTCAAGTAGAGCTATAACACCACCTTTAGGACCAGTATTTATAGCCGTTCCATCACATCCGACGACTTTTAAGGTGTTAGTTGGGATTCGAGAGTTTTCAAAATAACTGTTAATGGCGTTAATGATGTTTACAGCCCAAATATGATGAGCCGGGCTCTCCAATTACAACTATATGTACTTCGGTTGTTATCTTTCGACGGTTATCTATTAATTTCATGGCCTTGTCTTTACGCCCATCGAAATAAAGTCCACGTAATGATATTGGCGTACCACATGATGATAATTCACCTCTCTTCTTGCTTATAGCTCTTCTAATTTTGTTTTTACCAATCACATGCGTTGTGTTAAATTCATTAATTAAACCAAAATCTTGGAGTACCGAAGAAGCAATCAGTGCTCCAGCTCTATCGGAAATACCGCATCTATCTAAAGTTTCGGCTAAAACTGACAGTGTTCACTGTTCACCGAGCTTTCATGTATGCAGAATACAGCGCATACTGTATTATGGGCATGCGTACATTAGATAACAAATACGTAGGTAGTAATAAGTAATTTAAATTTAATATCGTAATTAAACATAGTTTAAAAATATTACTAGTTGATAAGTATCGATAATATTTGTAAGGGTATGTACTATCTTTTTGGTCTTTGATGCTAACCCGCTACCTCCGAGTCTTAATACTTTGGTTTAAAATTTTTACCAGCCAATTTCAACCCCAAGACCAAACTTTTCCACGCCCGCCATTTTAGATATGCACAAAATAAAAAAATTGGACTTTTAACCCTCACCCACTACCCCTAAACCTAAATATTTTCACTAAAATTTCTACCTGTTGCTTATAACCCTAAAACACAACTTTTGCTCACCCGCCATTTTGAATATATAGAACATCAAAAATGTTTACCTTTGACCCCAACCCGCTACCCCCAAGGGTTAATATTTTAATTTGAAATTTTAACGTATTTACAACCCCATCACACAACTTTTGGGCGCCCGCCATTTTGGATTAGGTAAAAAAAAAAGAAAATCGATGCACCCTACTTTACATCCCCTCCGAAGGATGCTATATCCACTATGTAATCCTTGCCTCAAATAACGGTGTCTTTATTATTATGCAATTTTATAATAACTTCAATTTCCAATAATGTAACTCCTTCACTATTGGTACATTGTTTATAACAAAAATTAACCACAAATTAACAAAATAAAAATTTGACCAATTAATTATTATTTTTATTATAATTTAATAGCGTTCTGGAAAAATTTAGCCTTTCAACAAGGATACGCACACACACAGACAACAACACAACAACCGTTTCTTGCGATATTTTCATCTACCGCGCAGCTGAGATTCAAACTCAAGAGAGATAACAGCTAGTGGCCGTGTTATCTCACATGCTAAAAATGCCACTAAACATCTATACCTTAACCAGGATTTGAACCAGGGACTCCCTGGTCTCAAGTCTAACACGTAAGCACTGACACTGTGTGAGCGGCGAATTTTATATGCATAGCACTTGAATAACTTATTGAATAGCGTGCACTTTTGGTCTTATCAACCACATTTGTACTGTCATTGTTTGTCTTATGTTTATTAAGCTCTTCGCAAATACAAACGAAAATATTTTTGCATCTGATTAGCACATATCTAAAAACATAAATATCATTCTCGTTCATCGAGGAAAAGTTCATTACATTATAATAATTATCAAATTCCGAATAACTTTGGAACCCGTCTGTCCATCTGTCCGTCCTTCACATGTTTTTGTAGGAGCGATTACACAGCCCCATAAAAAAATCAGACCAGCGAACCAGGCCCATGTATCCCTATTATTTTCAGTCATTGAATCCAAATCCGAAGTCAAAAAAATCGTATATCCTAAAATCATTAGCTAGAGCCAAAAAACACCCCTGGAATGGGGTAAAAAGAAGATTAAGCTACAAGAATAGTTGTTACATCTTAATCAATGGAATTATACGAATTAAGGTTAAACAGCAGCGCACATACAATAGATATGAAACACACCCCCAGGGAGGGGCGAAATCTACCCCCAATATATAAAAAAATCGATCCAAAACAGCAATGTCTACTGGAAAATCTCGAAATGTCTAAGTTTTGTTAAAGTGATAAGAAACTGCATCAGGTCCGACGTAATCTTCATAAACTGCCCCCAATGGGGTTGAGCAACCACCAAGTTTAAAGGTTTAAAAAACGTAAAATTCAACAGCATTTCTATGATTGGCTGAAATTGCGTAGTACATTAAAATAGAACTATAAACTTACGTACCATCAACGTCCTACAGTGTCAACCCTCAGAAGGTGTGAAAACTACCCCCATTCAAGATTCAACTTGAAAAAAGCTGCAGTGACCCTCGAAAAAGTTCGAAACTCCGGAGGTTTGTAAAGGTGAGTAGAGTCTGCAGTAATTTTGGCTCAATTATTGAAAACTACCCCAACAGTGCTGCCAAAAAGCACCCCTCATCTTAAATGACACAGAGAAAATAAGAAAAAACATTGATCTAAATATGCGGACGAACAGGCCACCCGAAGCAATAAGGACTCAGACATCCTTATCCATGGCGCAAGTCCTGATCAAGGCTCGAAAGGGCTGGTCTCTGGAAGCCTATAATAGCGTACCTCGGCAGAGCGAACTCACAGCAGCTTATGGATGGTAAAACGCGCAACCAATAAAATCCACTTGCATGACCAGCAGTGCTATTGTTGTAGAACTCTCCAAAATCGTCCTAAGTTGAAGACAGAATCAAAATTCGACTTAGGCAAAAATTTCACTTAAAGACATTTTTAAGAGTCTGCAGAGGCACAGATCAGTCCATAAGGACCGTTTTGGGTTCTATAAGGCGTTGTAAATGACCAGGTGAAAATTCGAAGAAACACCGAATTTTCACTTAGAAAAATGTTTTTGGTTCAGGATATGAGAGCAGAAGTATACAATGACAAAGATTTATGAATAATATACTTTTTCAAAGGTACTACAAATTGGACTTTGAAAAATAATATTTTTGAAAGGGCGTCAAAGTTTGGCTCAAGAATCGATTTATCGAAAGTACGCCAAAATTTCACTTGCAGACTAATTTTTCAAAACTGCGTTGAAATTTGGCTTGAAAATCGATTTTTCAAAAGTACGCCAAAATTTCACCCGCAGATTAATTTTTCAAAACTACCTTGAAATTTGGCTTGAAAATCGACTTTTCAAAAGTACGCCAAAATTTCACCCGCAGATTAATTTTTCAAAACTACCTTGAAATTTGGCTTGAAAATCGATTTTTCAAAAGTACGCCAAAATTTCACCCGCAGATTAGTTTTTCAAAAGTACCTTGAAGTTTGGCTCGAAAATCGATTTTTCAAAAGTACGCTAAAATTGGTCTTAAAATAGATTTTTCAAAAGTACCACAAAGTCAGTTTAAAAAGTACCACGAAAATATACTTTAAAATATTTTTTATTTTTTATTCCTCCACCAAAGACATTGACCTTTGATGTACGGTCATTGAAAGCCCAATTTTAAAGTATGAGCATAAAATTTTAGCGATGCACTGCATCCGAAACGCAAAATAGAAGATTTTGACAAAGCCGGCGTAGTGCCGATAAGCGAAAATTGATAAAAAATCAATGCACATGTACAAGGCCGGTTTCTCGCATGGAAAGAGTTTGGATTGATTCAGCGGCTCGCAATTTGGTCGAGCGCGTTGAGTGGTCCAGACAAAGCAATGGTAGAAAAGCCAATAACAGGGCTTTTCAAATGACAAAGTTATAGAGGAAAACGCCTTGTGCATAAAAATCCAAAAATTCAATTTTGCCTAAAAGTCGCTCGAAGGCGAGTATCTGCCATATCGATAATATTGAACGACTGTGATAAGGGTTAGTAAGTCGTGGACTGATCGAACGCCATTCAACTTACGCAGTAATAAGTCCTCTGAATGTGTATGAGTACGTGAATCTCCACGATACAAGAACTTTAAAGCTAAGTAGTCTCTAGCGAAACTAAATTCATTTAGTAAAACTTTTTTAAGTTAATTTCAGTCAGCCTTAATTATTCATTTACCCAGAGTCTGAAACGATTCAAAAAAACTCGCATTTTGATTCTGAGAAGGTATGTAATATCTAATCGATCGTTAGCGTGAGCGCTCTCGCTTGTATGGTCTGAAAGTCATTACCTTGATTGGGGAAGGCACGATTCTTATCTTGAGAATTTTGTATAACCAATTCTGTTAAATAAACGGATTCTTTGAACTATTGATTCTTAATTGATCTTGAGGCCTGTTGACGGTCTATAATCCCTGGAACTTTCGTATAGAAAACCGGATGTGTCGAGTTAATTCGCATTAACGTTCGACCTTCTGGTTGCTTTACGGAGGTTTGATAGGGATTTTTTTTGCGTTTTTTGAGAAATATATTCCGTCATTAATAGACCAAAACGTGGTTTCCGCGTACCAAAACTAATCCCTCCGCAGAGAAATTCTTCGGTTGGGATTTTTTTATGCAAAAATTCAGGAAATTAAGAGGTGCCTAAACCCCAAACGAAGGAATTCAGAGAGAGCGTCATTTCCGATCTGTGGTAGCGCAGCCTTGGTCCATTACTCGGCTACCGAAGTACATCTTATCTCGAACCCGCCTGGGAGGTAGAAGAACGGGGTAATACGGGACTGGCGCCCCCTGAGAAATAAATTGGTGTCGCGTCATTTTGACGCCCGGTAGTGCGTTCTTCTACACTATCACAGGTCCAGTCATAACAAAATAGCGTAAACAAAAAGGAAACAAATTTAACAAAAACACAAAAAAACATAACTCAAAATTCTGTATTTTTTACGAGCTAGAGCAAGTAAAGCTGACAACAACTAGAGATGCCTATGAGCAAAGTTTATTATAAATGAATAATATTGATAAAAAGCTCGTCGATTCGTAAAAGGAAATATTTTTCTCTTAAAAATGAACTCAGAGAATTGCTTCATCGGTTAGAATCCTCCGTTATTTAAACATTCCCGGAAGCTACTCTGTAGTGTGTGCAACTGTCATTGCTACTTACCAGTGGCAAGGAAAACTATGGAAATGAAACAAATAAGCAACAGTATAGCTTTTTCAGTAGTCAGTGCAACATTTTTTTCATTCCATCTTGAATGACGGTAGTTTACATTCTTTCTGGGGGTGTTACTTAATAACATTGGTAGGACATGAGTTTCAAACTCTACGTGTACAACACAATTTTTACCAATCATAGCATCCATAAAAATGTAAATCCGCCTTTGTTTCTCTCTGTTTTTCCAGCATCCTACGGATATAGGGGTGGCATCTCGAACCCCGTAGGGGTGATTTTCAAGCACAGAGTCGAACATAGTCCAGTTTCTTTTCACTTCCACCCAACAGAGGTATTTCGAATTTTTATAGAAGTCACTGAAACTTTTTATAGTTAAATCTTACATAGGAGATAGTTTTCATACCCTCTGAGGGTCGACACTGTAGGACGTTGATGGTACGTAAGTTTCTAGTTTTATTTTAGAGAACTACGCAATTTCAACCAATCAATAGCATCCACGAAAATAGAAATCCTGTTGGATTTTATGTTTTTTCTTGTATTTCTCGTGTCTTTTAAATGTAGCAACTCTATAGGGGCACTTTATGAAGATTATGTCGGTCCTGATGCAGTTTCTTATCACTTTAACAAAACTTAGATATTTCGAGATTTTTCAGCAGTCATTGCTAGTTTGGATCAATTTTTTTATAATGGGGGGTAGTTTTCTCCCCTCCCTGGGGGTGTGTTTCATATTTATTGTATGTACTAATTTGTATAATTCGATTGATTAAGATGTAACAACTATTTTCGTAGCTTAGGTAATCTTCTTTTTACCTTATTCCAGGGGTGTTTTTTGGTCTAGTTAATGACTTTGGGGGCGCACGATTTTTTTTGACCTCGGGTTCAGATTCAGCGACCGAAAATACATGGGGATACATGGGTCTGGTTCGCTGGTCTAAATTTTTGTGGGTCTGTGTTATTTAAGGGCAGAAAGTCCGATTGTATTGAAAGGATGGTAAGTTGGTTCATTAACTTCAGAAAAGACCTTATTGTTTTGAAAAAAAAATCACTATATTTTTATAGAATGTTAAGCAATTATATAAATACTTCAAATCAGTGAAGAGTAAACTGTTTGTGCTTAGCTTATTCTCATATTTCATAGAAATTAAAATTATTTTATTTAAGTTTGGTTTTTCTGTAAGTAGTTTTTACCGTTGGATAACTGTAACATAAACAAATGAAGAAACAAATAAATAAATAATTTTCCCTGCAAACTGCATTCATTGAATTCAATGTCGATCTCTTTTGAAAGACCTTGTTAGTAACAGGCCTATGCGAAACAAAAGAAAAACACAAAAAAATGACACGCTGGGACACCCACGTTATAAGCCTTTAATCAGATAAAAATAATATACCGGCATTTCATAAAGGAATAGTGGATTTAAGATCTTTTTAAAATGCAGTCAATTACGATTCATGATACCTTATTATTAAGTTGCAAAAAATCGTGCATAACAATCGACCAAGTGGAAAGTCTGCTTGGGATGCTGCACGTCGCGCTGTCGTCTTCGATGGTCCAGAACTGATTTCATTTGTTAAAAAAACTTGTTTGCTATATCGCCTGAGAGCTTTGCTTTAATTTTTTCTTATTGAAATTTAAGTATGTCATGATTAATACGAAATTTTATGTGTGCATCTTACCCAAGGCCGTTTGCACGGGCGGCAATTTTGGGCTTTCTCTAAGCCGAAATAGAAGTAAACAATATTATAAATATTTAATATGCCTTACAGTAGGGTAGAGTGAAAAAATGTTTTACAATACGATATCAAAAAGGTTGGCTGTGCAGAAGCTGATGAATTATATCAGTAATATCCCCTTATAGTACATTTTTCTGATAATAAAATCCATCAAAACCTAAATTAATTAGCCCACCAAATTATTTTTCTGTTTTCAACAACAGAATATTTAAAACGATTTTTTTATTTTCATGTAATAAAAAAAATAGTTCTAATAATACAATAATTTAAGTAATATAATATTTTCACATAAGTTGCTTGTAGAAGAACTAAGCTTTCATGATGTAGAAAGTTTACTTTCTTAAATTTTTATCTCATCAACAGACAGCAATAGTATATAACGTATTGATAACGTAATAACTTTGATAACGTATTAATTCGGAAACTTTAACAATGAAGCACGGGATGCCACAAGGCTCTGTATTGGGGCCCTTACTATTTATTTTACTTCTAAATGATTCCTTGAACTTTTATCTCCAATAAAGTGCTTTGCATATGGCGATGACACCTTGATTCTGGAGTTTAATTCTAACTTTAATAATTTAAATAGCGACAGTATTAGTCCGGTTTAGTAAGACAATGATTGGTTTTCTTCAAATAAATCTTAAGCTTAATGAAGATAAGACTCAGAGGCTTGTTTCTTCTACGAGTAACTCATTAGTAAAACGTGAGAGAATTAAAATTCTTAGCGTCGTCATAGATGACACTCTTAGCTGGTTCACGTGGAAATAATGTCTAACAAACTATCTAGTATTATTTTTCCACTACGCAGGTTAAAAAATGTATTGTAATGAGTTCTAGCGCCTTAAGACATTGTTGTTTTTCTATGATCCATTCTCACATTAGTCATGCAATTCAGTTATGGAGTGGCTCATCCCATGCAGTAAAAACTTTTCGGTAAAAAAAGAGAGCAGTTACGTTAATTGACAACGTTCTGGCTGTAGAGATTGTAGAAGAACGCACTACCGGGCGTCAAAATGACGCGACACCAATTTATTTCTCAGGGGGCGCCAGTCGCGTATTACCCCGTTCTTCTACCTCCCAGGCGGGTTCGAGATAAGATGCACTTCGATAGCCGGATAATGGACCAAGGCTGCACTACCACAGATCGGTAATGACGCTCTTTCTGGACCTTAATTCCCTCATTAGGGGTTTAGGTACCTCTTAATTTCCTGAAATTTTGCATAAAAAAAATGCCAACCGAAGAATTTCTCTGCGGAGGGATTAATTTTTGTACGTGGAATCCACGTTTTGATCTGTTAATAGCGCACTCTATTTCTCAAAAAACGCATAAAAAAATCCCTATCAAACTTCCGTAGGGCAACCAGAAGGTCAAGTGTTAATGTGAGTTAACTCGACACATCCGGTTTTCGATACGAAAGTTCCAGGGATTATAGACCGTCAACAGGCCTCAAGATCAATTAAGAAACAATAGTTCAAAGAGAATCCGTTCATTTAACAGAAGTGGTTATACAAAATTCTCAAGATAAGAATCGTGCCTTCCCCAATCAAGGTAATGGCTTTCAGACCATACAAGCGAGAGCGCTTACGCTAACGATCGATTAGGTAGAAAAGATTCATGCATACCTTCTCAGAATCAAAATGCAAGCTTTTTAGAGAAGTCTGAGACTATTTGTAATTCATAATTACGGCTGACTGATATTAACTTTAAAAAGTTTTACTAAATGAATTTAGTTTCACTAGAGACTACTTAGCTTTAAAGTTCTTGTATCGTGGAGATTCACGTACTCAAACACATTCGTGAGGACTTATAACTGCATAAGTTTAATGGCGTTCGATCAGTCCAAGATTTACTTGCTCCTATGTAGTTGTTCAATATTATCGATATGGCAGCAACCCACCTTCGAGCGACTTTTAGGCAAAATTGAATTTTTGGTTTTTTATGCACAAGGCGTTTTCCTTTGTAACTTTGTCATTTGGAAAGCCCTGCTATTGGCTTTCCTACCATTGCTTTGTCTGGACCACTCAACGCGCTCGACCAAATTGCGAGCCGCTGAGTCAATCCAAACTTTTTCTATGCGAGAAACCGGCCTTGTACATGTGCATTGATTTTTATCAATTTTTGCTTATCGGCACTACGCCGGCTTTGAAAAAATCTTCTATTTGGCCTTTTGGATGCAGTGCATCGCTAAAATTTTATGCTCATACTTTAGAATTGGGCTTTCAATGACCGTACATCAAAGGTCAATGTCTTTGGTGGAGGAATAAAAAATATTTCAAAGTATATTTTCGTGGTACTTTTTAAACTAACTTTGTGGTACTTTTGAAAAATCTATTTTAAGACCAATTTCGGCGTACTTTTGAAAAATCAATTTTCAAGCCAAATTTCAACGTAGTTTTGAAAAATTAATCTGCGGGTGAAATTTTGGCGTACTTTTGATAAATCGATCCTCAAGTCAAATTTCGACGCAGTTTTGAAAAATTAGTCTGCAAGTGAAATGTTGGTGCACTTTCGATAAATCGATTCTTGAACCAAATTTCGACGACCTTTCAAAAATATCCAAATTTCGACGCCCTTTCAAAAATATTATTTTTCAAAGTCCAATTTGTGGTACCTTTGAAAAAGTATATTATTCATAAATCTTTGTCATTATATACTTTTGCTCTCATATCCTGAACCAAAAACATTTTTCCTAAGTGAAAATTCGGTGTTTCTTCGAATTTGCACCTGGTCATTTCCAACGCCTTATAGAACCCAAAACGGTCCTTATGGACTGATCTGTGCCTCTGCAGACTCTTAAAAATGTCTTTAAATGAAATTTTTGCCTAAGTCGAATTTTGATTCTGTCTTCAACTTAGGACGATTTTGGAGAGTTCTACAACAAGATCACTGTCAACCAATTTTCTAAAAACTATACAAATATAATGCCAGTTCCCAGTTTGCATATATACACTACTTTACTAGAAATTCACAAGAATGAAGAAACTTTTTCGAATAAATCTGATTTTCATAATTATGGTACCAGGACTTCAACTCAGACAACCACGCCTTAGGTTAACAAAATCAATGAAAAACGCGTTAAATCTCCAACTATATAATCACATTCCTAATGACTTAAGGTCCTTAATTTTAATCCTTTTAAGTGTAAGTTTAATTGACATTTTCTAAATTATTGCTTCTATTCTGTCGAGGAATCTTTTACTTCCCAACTTTAATTTTAATATCCTTTATAATACTATAAAATCAACAGTTTAAATAATACCATGTATTGGTTGATCGAAAGGATACAGATAATGTTATGCAATCCTGTCTAAAGAGAATATGTAATTTTTAAATTGAATCATCTCCCCAAGCAGGGCAAGGCGAATGACTCTTATAGAGGACGTTAATAGAGAGCATGCAATAGCAATCGATTAGTAAAAAGACTCGCACAAGTTCCTCAGAAGATTATGAACGCACTTTGGTTTTGGGACTGACTGAAAATAATATAAAAATATTTTACTTAAAAATTGATGTTTAGCTTTAAGATTCCTTTTAGTAATTATATCATTCACAAGAACGGAGTTATGATGGGTTTACTTTGCTTTCCTGTCTCTTTTACGGCGACGTACTGGCCCCATATAGGTTCGAATTAAGGTATATGTCATGACCTCATTTTCGAGCGACTTTTTTGCAAATGACCTTTTTATCTTACTTATGCACACGGAGGTTTTCTCTATAACTTAGCCATCTTTAAAAACCTACATTTGGCTTTCTGTTGATTCTCAAACGCACTCTTCCAAGTGACGAGTCTCTAGACGAATCCAAATTTGTTTTATTCGAGAAACCGACCTTGTCCATTTTCCTAACTTTTGTCTAATGATTGCATATAGATGCTATGCGCCTTTGCCACTTTTTCGATCTCGCGTTTTCAATATGTTGCCTCATTAAACTTTTATTGTCATTCTTTTGAATGATATCCACAATTACTTTGCCTCCAATTTCCCTGCATTTCGTGAAGCGATAAAATTCAACGCACTTTTGAATTTTACGCCTTTGGACATGGTTGTCGCCGAATGACGCGAGAAGTGAAATTTTAGCGTACTTTTTAATTGTGGGCCTTATGCACTTTTGGCGACTACTTAAAAAGTATAATATACTCTTTTCTCTGTCCACAAAAATATTTACTAAGTGAAATTTTTGGCGTACTTTTGAATTGTGCGCTTTGTCGTGCCTTACGTTTCTGCGAATGTGTATGAGTCCTTTTGTACCAGTCTTCGGCTCGGAGACCTTTAAATACGGCGAGTTATGCCCTAAATTGTCTTTTAATAAATTTTTCCTAAGTCGAAGTTTTTGTTTATTCTTCGCCTCAGGTGGATTCTGTTGACTCCACTATAATGGTGTGGCATAATGCTTTATGAGTTCTTGAAGTAGACGATTCAAATATTATATTATTGTTCTACGAACAATTATTTCCACATAGTGGAGTGCAAATATAAAATTAAAATTATTTCTGTTTTATGTGACTTGGATAGGAAATCTGAACGTGAAAGTAGTGATTCCTTAGGCAGTGTTTTTTTTTAAATTAGGACACACTAATGAATATGAGTCCGATTTTTACGCATTCGTTACTTTTATGCATCTAAAGCTATTGCATGTGAATGTGGTGGGTGGCATGATGATTTCAATATTATAAATGCTACGTATTTTTTGTATTCAGGAAATGTGCGATTTATTTAAAATTATTCAAGGTGTTTACACAAAGTTTTTGTTTCACCCGGTACATTATTGACATTAGAAACTTGATTTTCTTATCTGAAAATTATCACTTGTAATCAATCTAAGTGCTTGAATTATTGCTGGAAATTTTCAGTACATGAATTTTTTGAAAATTATCCCGTGTCGCGCAATGACGAAGGTAATTTTCTTAAAAAATTTATGTACGAGAAAAATTGTCTGCAATTAATTCATGCACGCAGGAGCTTCGGTAAGAAAATTTGATACCTACATAAATTAAATAAATACTAATTTCAACTGACATTAAGATTATTCTTAGGCATAATAGGGTATACGATTAGTAGGCCATAAATGGGTTTTGTTGACAAAATGACAGAAACGCATCGGAATTAGTATTGTTGTGTCATAAGTCATAAGTATAAGAGTTAGTAAAATGTCGCGTTTTAGAAACAAAAGTAAAGAAAATATTAGACAAGAAGTCCAAAATTTAATACCACAAAATACGAAGAAGTCCAAAGAGAGTGTGTGGAGACAATTTTTGCAGTTTTTGAATGAAGCTTAACAGATGTGGCCTGGAAATAAAGCGTCATCAGCTATTTATCATTATTTGATTGACAGTTTAACCAGTGTAAGCTTAATATTATTAATGTTGAAGTTGTTTTCGAGGTTTTTAAAGAATAAGATATTAAAGAATGGAAAAAGAACACAAATATACATTATGCACATATTGTGAAGATTAAAAAAGTCATCCACAATTGAAATACTTATCATACCTGATTGAAAAGTGTAATATGGACGTAAACCAAAATGAGAAGTTATTCAGCGTAGTACAAAGAAAGCTACTGGAAGTTTCAACTAAATTTTCACGAACTAGGAAAGATAAGTCAAATAAAATTGTTTCAAAATATTATATTTATGTAGTCAAGCATAGACATTTAATTGATATAAATTCTTCACCGATGTATTCACAATTGAAACACATTTGAAATATTTAGTATCATAATTAAACATGAAATAAAATGTTGTTTCACGCTCAATGATTTTTTTTATAATTATCTCGTTTAATATGACAAATAAAATTCCATTTTTATGTAAAATATGATCATATGTCAATAATTTGACAGAAAAGTTTCCACTTATTAATTTCTTCGGGATACCCTAGAGGATGAAAATTTCCGGAAATTTTGTGGGTTGCTATGGTAACGAAACCAAGAACAAATTTCTGATTGGCTAAAAAAGTGACGTGTGAAATTTTCCAAAAAAATCACAAGACAACTCTTTAACTTATAGCGAACTGGAGACAATCATCATTAGATGAAATAAATGGGCTTTCTCTTAGTTTCTTTTATTAGAGTGTATCTCATAATGAATAATGTATGTTTAAAATCTCGTTAAATAAATATCTAAAAAAACTTTGCACCCTGTAGAAGCTATCAACGTTTAGATAGTCATTTGACCCTAAATGACTTATTAAAAGGGGTTGATGGCATATCAAAAATGCATTCATTTTTTGTCCGACCGCAGGTATCACATATGACAGAATCCTTCTTTTATTTTTTATGACCTTTTTTTACCTGTTCCTTTGGGTTATTCAGGTAGAGCCTATTAATGCAAATGTATGCAGTTTATAACTAACACAATGTGTTTTTTCTTATTTGTATAAAGGATTTATTAGAGATATATCATGATTAAAGTATATGAGAAAAGAAGTTCAACAAACGTGGCTCTTGGGAACTTGCAAAAAAAAATCTGAAAATTATTACCATATTTTTTGCAACACTGTCAATAAAATTCAGGTTTTATTAATATTAATTAACGTATTAAACTGCTGCAAAATTTGTTTATTTTTGTTACAATATTGGTCAAGCAATTCGAATTAGAAAATTTTGTACTTAAATATTTGATGTATTGTATTTTTATTACGCGTATATACAAAAAATATGCACCAGAAATTTTACCAATAAAAAAATAGTTAGTTGTGCAACAAGTTAGGAAAAGTGAATTGTTTCCGCATTACGCGTAAAATGTTTATTCGGGGCGACGGCGGTGATGAAAAATACGCCGAATATGGAAAAAACACTTTTCCTGTGTGTTGTAAACATGACTTCTACCAGTGTTTGGAAAAATGATTACACAGATATTTTTTATTTTTATTTTTGACATATATTACATTACATTGTTTAACCCAGTAATAGTGTCAACTAAATTCCAAATATTGTTTTCTACCATAGTTTTTTAACTAATTATTTTGTAGAATGACCGCTCAGCATTTTACTGAAAGTATAGCAGATTTTTTCCTGAACAGTTGTGTTAACCACATACCAAATATTATTGTCCTCTATTAAAAAGATGCTTAATGAATTTTAAAAAAATGTCTATACTACCTTAAAATACAAAAGCTTAACAGAATAATCCTAGAACAGTAAAGTTTTATACGCTTTATTTGTTGAAATAAACATTTGTGAAAACGACGAATTTTTTACAACTTCCTAGAAAAACTAAATTAATTTTTTCTTTTTTTTGTCAATATTTCAGTAAGTATACACGTTGGGTGGAGTATTAAAAGTATATGGAGAACGGATCGACCGAATGCTTTGAAATTTTGGTTACCAAAATAATCGAGTATTCTCTCTCCAACTAAAATATTTTCGAAAATGCGGAAAGTGCGGTGTTGCCACTTATAGGTAAAACTGGCAACATCTTCGTTATTTTAAATGGAATACGCTGTATATTTTTGCATTTCTTTGATCGCCATCTCTCTGAGTAACTTTTGTTAATATTTCCCTATACCTATCTCAAGCTGTTTTCGAGATAATAATTCTTTTCTGAATTTTTTGCCAAAAATTTAACTTTCAGTAAATCGTCTTTTCTCCTACCTATGCAGCAATTAAAAGATATTTTTTTATTTGCGGCTAGGCAAGGCCTGGGGGCATCTCCTCCATTAATCAAATGTTTCGAATATCATACAGGGTGAGTTAGAGAACGCTTTCTATAAGTGACTTAGAAAAATGCACGAAAGTCAATTTTTTTAAATGGAATGCCCTGTTTATTATTACTGATTCGGAAAGGTGATACATTTACCTATTTAAAAAGGTATTCCCTATACCTAATGCGCACCGTTTTCGATTTAGGGACACTTTTCTGTAACGTTATCAAGAATATTAGTCTTTTGGTATATCATAACGGGTGAGCCATGAAATTTTTATTTTGTCATTTTGTAATGACAACAGACATGCTATTTTTCTAAATAAATTTGATGTTAGTGGTATTTGCACTTAATTTGAATAGCTGAAGCACAAATATGGAAGAAAATAATTGTACAAACGCAGTTTTAATGGATTTGTATATTATCCATGGAAAAGTAGCATGTCTGTTGTCATTACAAAATGATAACATAAAAATTTCATGGCCCACTCGTTATGATATACCAAAAGACAATGTATACTAATATTCAGGGAGACCAGATAGTGCCGGTAAACAAACATAAGAGCGTGATCAGCACGTGAACAGTTACTTCCCGGTTTCCTATTGGCTATTATTAAAGTTGCCGTCACATATTACAACCCTGCGCGCTTTACTGTCACGCATGGCTCACGTGTACTTGTTTACCCGTACTATCTAGTCTCCCTGAATATACTTCAATATTCTTGGTAAGCTGTTACAGAAAAGTGTCCATAAATCGAAAACGGTGCGCATTAGGTATAGGTAAATGTTTCACCTTTCCGAATCAGTAATAATATACAGGGCATTCCATTTAAAAAAATTGACTTTTGTGCATTTTTCTAAGTCACTTATAGAAAGCGTTCTCTAACTCACCCTGTATGATATTCGAAACATTTGATTAATGGAGGAGATGCCCTCATGCCTTGCCTAGCCGCAACTAAAAAATTGTCTTTTAATTTCTGCGTAGGTAGGAGAAAACACGATTTACTGAAAGTCAAATTTTTGGCAATAAATTCAGAAAATAATTATTATCTCGAAAACGGCTTGAGATAAATATAGGGAAATATTAACAAAAGTTCTTAGAAAGAGATGGCGATCCAAAAAATGCCAACAAATACAGGGTGTTCCATTTAAAATAACGAAGATGTTGCCAGTTTTGCGTATAAGTGGCAACACCGCACTTTCGAAAATATTTTAGCTGGAGAGATCATATTCGATTTTCTTGGTAACCAAAATTTCAAAGCAATCGGTTGATCCGTTCTCCGTATACTTTTAATACTCCACCCATCGTGATTCACCCTGTATAGTCGAGTCAATGAAGCCTAATAATTGTCAAAACTTCTTAATTCTCAGCAACAGCTCCGGTTTTGATAATTCTTTTTAAATGTGTGTTTTTTAATATTGTTCAAAATCAGAAACCTCCCAAGTGGCGCAAATAATTATTAATATTGTTTAAACAATAATAACAATATTTACAGGAGAAAATATTTAAACAAATTTTTTCGCGATATTTGTAAAACATTGAGTTGTTTTTATTGAAAATTTAAGTTCAAAATTGTTTCTCACAGTCGGGGTTAATAATTATTTGTATTGTTTAAACAATAATAACAACTTTTATAGGGAAAATCTATTTTTTTATGTTTTTTCGCGATATTCATGAAAAAGTGAATTGTATTTATTGAAAATTTAATATGATAAATATTTTGAAATATTTCGACGCTAATGATTATTTATATTGTTTAAACAGTAATGTCATATACAGGAAAAAAAATTTCTCGTGAGATTTATAGAAAAGTGAGTAGTCTTTATTGAAAATTGAATATCAGAAATGTTTCTCATAGTCGGGGTTTATAATTATTTATATTGTTTAAACAATAATAACAACTTTTACAGAAAATAATCAATTTTATTTTTTTTTCGCGATATCCATGAAAAAGTGAATTGTTTTTATTGAAAATTTAGTTTAAAAAATATTTGTTGTGCAAATATTTGCAGTAAAAATTAAAATCCTAATGATTTTAACGTAACAATATTATGTTCTGGTATTATTGATGGCTTTATCACCAGACAATAAAGAATTGTATTTTTTTAGACCACCGAAAAACAATATATTACATTATATTATTAGTTTATTCAACAAAGATAGGCTTCAACGATTTTACAAATATCAAAAAGGAGCATGTTCTTTTTATTCATGCATTTACAGGATGTGATACAACATCGGATTTTTATAGCAGCAGCATATCAAAAGGGTGTATTTGCAAGTTCAGCAATGGAAAAATAATTCTACAATACTTCCCGAACAATGGGGTTGGAAAAAAGAAAATTATTTGACGCCAGTAAAAATGACGCAACCAGCAGCACCGAACAACATCTTAAAAATAATTTTCTGTTCGTGTAAAACAAGATGCGGTGCAACATGTGGATGCAGAAAGAGTGGTTTGCATTGCTCACCTGCATGCATTGTGTGTAGTGGCAATAACTGCAATAATCACCCACCAGTTGAAGAAAATCAAGAGTTCGATTCTGTAGACTTGAACGAAAATTAGATCCTGTTTTTCAACTTTTGTAACATTAAAATTAATACTTAAATTATACTTAAATAATAAAAAAGTTCTTCGTTTCGTAATTTATACATCAATTCCATATCTTTCCTATAATACCTAAAGGAGAGGTATCGATAAGCTAAGAAAATTGACCTCAATATGACAAAAAATTTAACCATATTTTTTTTATGTTTCTCATTATTTTAGTAAAATACAGGACACTAACTTAACGCTACAATAAATTAAAAGTAAAAATGACTACGTTTTCTTCACGAGAAAAATCGACAAATTGAGGTCGAAATGGCTTTTTTTTACTATATCGAATTTTTTTAGACATGAACGCATTTTTTTAGCAGTTTAATTTTTGTATTTTTATATTTGTTGACGTCTAAAAAACAATATGTTAAAAAATCACCATGCTAAAAATATGCGCTCATGTCTAAAAAAACTCGATATAGTAAAAAAAAAGCCATTTTGACCTCAGTTTGTCGATATTTCTCGTGAAGAAAAAATAGTCATTTTCACTTTTAATTTATTGTAGCGTTAAGTTAGTATCCTGTATTTTACTAAAATAATGAGAAATATAAAAAAAAATATAGTTACATTTTTTGTCATATATTGGGGTCAATTTTCTTAGCTTATCGATCCCTCCTTTATTATGAAAAAAAAGATGGAACATTACATTTTTCTGCAAATATTTTTCAATAACGTTTCAATAAACAATAAATATAAATAATAATCAAGAACAAATTATATTTACAAAACATTCTTATCCTAAATTTTCAATAAAAACAACTCACTTTCTATAAATTTAGCGAAAAAACAAAAAAAATCCTGTATATGTCATTATTGCTGTTTAAACAATATAAATAATTATTAGATTCGAACTATTTCAAAATATTTATTATACTAAATTTTCAATAAAAATAATTCACTTTTTCATGAATATCGCAAAAAAATATAAAAAGTAGTTTTTTTCCTGAAAAGTTGTTATTGTTCTTTAAACAATATAAATAATATCACCCCCGACTGTGAGAAACATTTTTGAACTTAAATTTTCAATAAAAACAACTCAATGTTTTATAAATTTCGCGAAAAAAACAATTTTTAATATTTTTTCCTGTAATGCAGTGCAATTAGTCATTATATATGAAAAAAATGACGGAACTCAGCTATAGTAAATGGATTTGAATGATTTTTTTTATTGGATTTCTAATGCCATAAACTAAAAAGTTTACCCATTGAAAATTACCGCAATTTCGAAAATCCTTAAATAAAAAAAAATAATATTTTTTGGAATCTCAACGAAAAAAAAATTATCGGAAATTTTAAATATTTATTTTAAGAAAATAATGCTTGTTATAGTTTTATAGGTTGTTTATAAAGAATTTGTAAAAAAATTAAACTTTTTAAAATTAATTTGAAGATGGCAGAAGCTCCAAAAAGCGAAATAAATGAAAGAAACGTTAAATAATACAAATAAATCGATTTTTTTATAGAAAATAATTTATTAACAACTTTTTATTCTTTTTTTATTAGAGGTAAAGAGCCCACCTTTCGATTAATATCGGTCCGAAAAGGGTCAGGTTAATAGATCTTATTTTATTTTAGTTTAATATAAACAATGCGCTAGCAGCGGAAACGCTGTCAACGTCAATATCGCGGTAAACCTCTATGTTAGATGTACTAGGGACTTAAGTTTTTTTTTAAATCATAGGTAAAGAGCTCACCTTTCGATTAAAATCAGTCCGAAAAGGGCCAGGTTAACTTATTTTATTTCAGTTTAACACAAAAAATGCGCTAGAAGCGGAAACGCCGTCAACGACAATATCGCGGTAAACTTCTATGTTAGATGTACTAGGGACTTATTTTTTTTACATTAAAGGTAAAGAGCCCACCTTTCGATTAAAATCAGTCCGAAATAAATAAATATTTTTATTATTGTTTAAGCAATATAAATAATTATTTTTTATATCACCTCAAAGCTGAGAAAGTTTACATTCAAGCAATACCTTTTGCATATTTTTTGTCTGAATGTAACTCGAAAAAATTTGAAAAGTTCAAGCGCGCCTCCTGTCGGAGAAACCGGGACCTCATTAAGTTTGACTACACACTTGTTAAGCAATTCAAATTTGCAACGTAATTTTTATGTAGAATCTTCCGTTTAAGAGTAAAATGCAAAGGTTTCGAGATTCTCAAAAAGGTGTCGAAACGCATCTATACTTTTAAAACGATAGCGTTAGCAACATTTTCGTTTTACAGCAAGAAAACTGAACAAATTACAGGATATTAGATAAACTTTTGAAGTATATGGCCCAATTTTTATGTAGAACTCATCGTTTTTTTGGTAAAATGCAGAAAATGCTTTATCTAGAACAATGAAAAAACGCTATGCTGTACCCTCAAAAAATTATCTCCTTCAATTTTCATAATACAAAAAAATAAACGTTTTAAATGAATTTTATAAGCTTTAAAAACCCCCGAAAATCTTTTGCTGTAAGCAATATTTCTTGGAATATTTGTAAAAAAATAAAATTTTTGATCATATTATCCTTTAAGATACAAAGCAGCATTTGAATGCTTGAGACTCATCAGTTTCGTGAGGAAGTAAGTACTTTACGACGTGTATGAAAAAAAAACTGTCCTTATTTGGCGAACTTTTTATTATTTACCTTAACTATAATGAAGCACAAATTCTCCAAAAATTTATAAATAGCTGCTACATTTCTTTGTCGAAAACTATTGTTTAAGCATTTTTGGATTCTTGAGAGAACTCTGCGCCTATTAATTTCTTGAAAACTTTTCTAGTAATTTAAAGGATCTTACAATTTTTTTAATGAAAAATATCTGTAAGGGTATTTAAATAAAACGTTTCTATTTATTTGATTTATCATCTTTTCTGTAGAATGACCACATTGTATATTTTACTTCCATATACAGTGGAAGTATAGTAAGGCAAAAAAATAATGTGAAAATTATTATTATTCAAATGAGCTTAGAATGTCATGAAACGTCGAGATTTTAAATTTGAGCAAAGAAAATCTGTCTGTCGGGTCGGTTTGTCTGTAACTTTTTTTGTGAGCACGATTACTCTGAAACCGTTTAAGATATTGTCTAGAAATTTAGTACACGTATGCATTTTAGTGAGATCTGGAACTAGATTATATTTTGAACTTATTCCATTGAAGGGGGGTAAATGGGAGTAAACGGAGGTAAATAGGTAAATCAGGCAAATAAGAGTCCATAAAATTGGCATTTAGTATAATATATAAGAGAAGCTACGTTTTCAAAACATTTTTTGGCATTAGCCACCAACATTATCACCCCACCGCTATTCCATTATGAAGGAGGTGATGAAAATAAAATTGTGATTTAGTGTGTGTACAAGGACCAAAGGCCTCAACAATTTTTTTTTTTTAATTCATTCACCCCTCCCTACTCCCACTAACAATATGGTATATGGTTTTATGGGATTTAATATTATTAAAGTTCCAGAGTGCAAATATATTTTCGAAAGTACACCAAATTTTTCTCGAAAATGCGAAAAATTATTTTAGAAAGTTGGCCGGAGTAGGGTATTATAGTAGGTCCTAGACCTCCTCCCTCCACCCTTTTTGTGACGTCACTGGAATGGACTGGGGGTAATTAGCTGATAATTAATGGTGATTAAGGGTAATTAGGGAAACATTGGACAAGGTGAGGCAAGGTGGTACAAAATGGGACAAGGTGGGACAGGGGATGACAAGGTAGGACGAGGTGGGGGCTAAAACAAGTTTAAAATATGGATAAATAAGGATAACCTACTACTTATTAATATTTGATGTTGTACTGTGAAAGGGTAAACATGTTTAAATTTAAGTAGGTATGCTTTTAGAGGGCAGAATATTTACTGGTGAAATATTTTGGTTGAACTCCTCTATACGTTTCCTTAAATATACAAGGAATATAAAACAAGACTGCAACCAACAGCTATTCTCCGGACTAATTCTCCGCCGAGCGCTGAATTACGAATTACGCAACAGACACCAGCCGAAAGACTTGCAACATTCATGTGGTCTTGAGGGTTAAGCCGCCACGCTAATATTCATAAAATTCTTAATTCTTTTTTAGGGTATCCACTCTGATTATATTTCACTAAAAGTATTTTCCATTTTTCCGTCAGCAATAGTGTCAATTACATACCAAATATTTATTTTTTTCCATCAAATAGTTTAGACATTAATTTACGAAATTTACATAGTTTGAAAGATAATGATTATTATCTTTCAGACTATGTAAATTTCGTAAATTAATGTCTAAGAAAACCTCGTATAGTGGTTTTTTCATGATTATAATACTTCCCTTCTTAAAGTAAGAAACTGTTTTGTATCGCACCTATTGTATATCTACGTCCGATTTTAATAGTGAGCTTACATTATACTAAAAATTAAACTCAAACTAAATAATAAACTAGAATCTAAAAATATGCTCCTTGATTATTAATATCTTTTTGAACTAAAAAAATCATAAATTTCACCTAAGATACTATTTCTAGCGTATGTTTTAAGGTAACATAACTTATTATTGCAGCAATTTTTTTTCTTGTTTAATCTTGGAAACGTATCAACAATGTGTCTAGTACATACATTCTTGCATAATTAATTTGAATGTGTGATTTATGGTACTAAACATTATAAATTCAGCATTATGATAAATTATATTCGAAATTTGTTTATACACTAATTAAACTTTAAACACATTTCTGACAAATTAGAATTCCTTGTGATGATACTGCAGTATATCAATCTGTGATTTTGATTTATCTCGCTTTTTATTATCAGTTTGGCTACTTCAAGTTTCTATAAATTTCAATTAATTATAGCTCGACTGTGACGATAAAGTCGTGGCCAACAAATATATTATCAATTTCTTTACTGTTCATTCTGTTAAATCTAGTACTGGTTTTTGGTAAATCGAATAGAGTGTTCAAAGATATGGAATACTGCATATAATAATTTATGGTTAGTTCATTTGTGGGCGTTGTGGAATACGCTATAGATTTAATATGATTAAAATTAAACTAAGAGCACGAGAAGTTAAATTCTCTACCCTACATTAAGCTGACTAGAAGATTCCTCCGGATTTGTTATTCAGTATTTTTGCCAGAATTACATTATAATTCAGTATAGTAGATTATTTATATGTTAATATTTGATATAACCTTTTTAATAATTACAAGAAATTAAAAAAAATGTAACAAAAAGTTCTAATTGAATGAAATGTAGTGGCATTGTCCAGAAAGTATTTTTCAATCAAAGAGTTACTACTATAGTGAGAAAAATACCCTTACAAGACTATCTCAGAAAATAAGTAAGTATAGTAAAATACTAAATAATATAAACAAAAATCAGTCTAAAAATAAATATTTAAATTCACTGATGGCCTCTGTATCACCTCATGTAAATGCAAAAAACATACAAATATGCAGAAAAGAAATAGCTAAGTAATATAACTTTATATAACTATTTAACTATACAGAGTTACTGGTAACTCGACGTATCCCCATCAAGGGCTGATAGAGGACTTAATTTGCAATCATTTCAACTCACTTGTATTAAGTATATGCAAAAGTTTTTGGTTTTCAAGATATTTCAATTTTTTACTTTTTATTGAAAACCCCAAGCATATTCAAAATAAAATTAAAAAAAAAATTACCACTGATTCAATGGAACTAATTTTAATTTTCGTACTTAGCTAACTCTTCAACAAATGCATTGCTAAAAATTCGTTGTTTCAAAGGAGCTTAATGTTGACAATTAAATGAAACAATAGTCTTAAGTTAATAACTAATTTATTTATTTTTACAAATCTTGTTCAAAATGAAAACCTCTGTTCCGTATACAGACACGAAGTCTCTTCCCCACTTCTGTTTTGGTCACTCTTGAAATGAAATTGTTATTTGTCATTTAATCCACTGTTTTGATTATCCTCTGTCTAAATTATTCTACGGAGTTCACCAGTATTTTGTATGCCAACTCCTTCATATGCGCCCAGACATGAAAATGTAATGGAGTTAAGTCAGGGCATCTCGCAGGTCAAGAAAGTGGTACTCCTTTACCGATCTAATTATTTGGATACTCCAACCACGAACGTATTGTGATCCGAGAATAATAATAATAACGTTGAAGTATTGAATAACAATGAAAAAAAATAAAGAGGAGGTACTGCGTAGTCAAATAACAAACGTACTTGTGCTTGTATATATCGTGATGCTGCACTAAAACCGAATGGTTAGTGATTTTTGACATAATGTCAAAGGACACTCCTGACTAATCCCGAAGCTTGTCGAAGTATTTAGCTACTCGTAGTACCGTTAAAGGCAAGTAATTGGGACTCTCTCTAAAATATGAAATAGTGAACGAGCACTACCTGCTCACCTGGTTATTGAACTTTTTCATAGAACTAGCTTTTTTTTCATAACACATTACCTTGGAAAGCTAATAAAAAAGAGATGTTATTTGCATGAGTTGTGTGATTAATGTATTAATGAATTTTTGCAATAAAATCGAAAAAAAAAATTATTTTTTTTTTGTTGCACCTTTGGGCAATGGGTATTTTTTGGCATTTTAATGTTAGTAATGCATTGTTGAAGAGTTATCTAAGTACGAAAATTAAAATCCATGGTAATTTTTAAACTTAATTTTGAATATGCGCAGGGGTTTTTCAATAAAAAGTGAGAAAACTAAAAACTTTTGCGTATAATACATGCGCGTTGAAATGATTGCAAATTAGTTCATCTAACACCCCTTGACAGGAATAGGTCGTCGAGTTACCAATAATCCTGTATAACTATATAACTATATGACTATATGACTAGGTGAATATATGACTATGTGACTATATTACTAGATGACTATATAACTGTATAACTAACTATTATATATTTATTACTAATACTCTCAATGTTACAAATTACGAGTCTTTCTATGAAAAACAATTCATGAATAAAATGTGACGGAAGACAATAATATTTGGTTGTAGTTAACACAATTATCGAGAAAGAAATCTGCTATGCTCTTAGTAGCTAATATACAGGGTGGACACCTAAAAAAATAATTAACAAAGAAGATGTGAAAAAGGACAATGATATTGACATGTAGTTAAAACAACTGTCAAGGAAGAAACCTGTCATACCTTTAGTAAAAAATATACTGGGTGGTCACTCTAAAAAATTATTATTTAGGAAACGATGATGGAAATATTAATTTGACATTATTCCCGAAAACCGAAACCTGACATACTTGCAATGAAAAATATACAGAGTAGTTATTCGAAAAAAATAATTAACCAAGAGTCAATGAACGAAAGTAATATGTGGAATATTGTCACTATTGCTAGGAAGAAAACCTCATATACTTTTAGTATACAAATATACATGATGGCCATCCAATTGAAAAAATAATAAATAAAAGATGCCAAATAAAAATATGAGTTTTATGTATATACCTCTACAGGTTTTTTTATTTAAAACAGGTGGGTTCTTCATAATTTGTCACAGAAAACTACGTTTAATGGGTTTCTTGAAAAAAAATTAATAATTATACCCATAATTATATTGACTTGAACAACAATATTTCATCTATATGAGCCCAAGTAATTCTCTGCTAATCAATTTTCACTCTGAAAAATGCATATTTGATATCAACTATTTCTTACAATTTTCAAGAGAAAACGACCGATAAATTTTTACTTCACTGCGAATATCTATCTAATACACAAATTTTAGAAAAAAATCTCAAGAGAACAAAATTAAAACTGATAAAATTATATTTAATTTGTTTTTTTTTGTGTGTATAAATAAATGTAGTAAACAATGGAAATATTCAAAATGGCATCAGAATTTTACATCTCGTATATTTAAACATTTTCTAAAGCTTAGGCGCTAAAAAAGTTTATTTATAAAATAATAATAATAATAAGAGTAATTTATGCAACAAGGGCCATAACGTGGTACTTTCTAATTTGACACTTTTCCATCACTTCCCAACTTTGAAATTTGTACATTTTTACATTTTTGGATTCCGTGGACGATTTTAAGTAAATGTGTAATTTTAAAAATTTTTTGAGACTACTTGATTCTTGGGGGTATCTTTATTTTTGCATTTAGAGTACAGTGAATGCACTCAAATCAATCAAATGGACCAAAATAATAAGAGAAAAATGTAAACGTGAGGTTTTGCGAATTGGTTTAGTAGCTGCGACAAACCAAAATTTCCAAAATCACTAATTTGTAATTATGTCAAATTTTTCAAACGGCAACATTTTTTAGACACCCAGTAGCTAAATACTCGACAAATCCATTGATACTTTCAAATCGAAAATCGGTTTTGATTAACCCAAATACACAAATTCTTTGATGGATAATTATTAAAATATCGAGAAAATACGCTTATCAAGTAAGTGTGACGTGGAAATAGAATAAAACCAGATTCAAAACATTCATTTTGTCAACGCTGCAAATAAAAGAAGTGTGCTGTTCGAAATGATTTATTTTAAGAGTAAAACACATTAAAAGATTAATTAAATGGTAGCAAATGTTCAAAGTGCATCCCCCCTTCTTCTTGACATTTTCTCTCTCGGTCAACAGTGTTTCGCATAACATTTCGCAACATAGCAGGAGTTATACTTGTAAAAACTTCGCAGAGACGATTTTGTAAAATTTGAAGTGTTTGATTATCCACCAAAGCACTTGTGTATTTGGGTTAATATCAAACTGATTTTCGATTTGAGGTATCAATGGATTTGTCGTGAAAAAATTTTTTGATAGTTCTAACAACTGATAACACCATGCAAGGAAATTTTCAATCACCATGACAATAATTTTTTTTGCTGTCTTGCGACATTTTGATTTTATTTTTTTACGGTAATAATATTACCAAGCAACGTGCTTTCGATTGTTATAAAATTATCTCGTACATTATCAATGTCCTAGAGATATTATAGCTGAAAATTTTTAGCTCAAATAGCAATCCTATTAAATTAGCCCATTTCTAATCACGTGTGCTGAAACAAACAATCAGAACAAATTTACACTGATAAGATCCCTTAGGGATTTTTTCACTTATGTCATCCAGTTCAATAATTTAAAATTTATTTTTTGACAATGACGATTTGGAACTGCAAATAATGAATATAATAATAGACAATGCATAATACATAATATATAATACAAATAATACATGATACATAATCTACATTTAATTTAAGATAGTAAACTACAGTAGATACTGCAGTAAAAAATTCTACAGCATTAAGAACCGAACTGAAATATTTCGTAAAGAATCATTAAATTATTGATGTGCCAGAAAGACAAAATTTAACTAGCAATAGCAATATTCTTTAGGATTGTAATATTGAAAACAGTAATATATACGTATTCTAAATTTTTCAAATCTGCGTGGGCAAATAGGCTTTTGTTTAATTTTTCATCACATACATTTTTTTTTTTTTTAGAATAGAATATTTATTTATTTATATAGGTTAACGAAAGATACAATGATTAATTTTAATATCTATAGGTATAAATCATTAAAACATCATACTCGATCAGTATTTCTGATTTGTCATCTAAAGTTTCCAGTTTGCACATGAACGAACAATGTTCAAAATGTGGAAACATCTTTTTTTACTAATTTTGGGGATACCTTATTTGGGGGTGACATTGGAATTGACATTAGTCTAGATACTAAGTTTCGATAACTAAATAGAAAAAGAAGTAAAAAACCAAATTCACTCCTTCAACCCTCCTCGCCATTCCCTCACCACCCCTAAAAAGGTTGTATGCTACTAAAACTACTATATAGTTATTTACATATTTTTTAAAAAACCAGAACACCTCATTAAGTGGTTGCTACCAGAATATAATAATTTGATTACTTCTGAGTACACTCATATGCCTCCTCAGCTCTAAAAGGGGGTGAGTCTCACCTGAGATATTGATCGGTTTTAATTACAAAAAAATCTTAATACTCAGTTAGATGTTTTTTCATCATATTAAGGTGACTTAGCCAATTCAGATCACTCCTGAACATTTCTTACCCCTCTAGGGAGGAGTGTAGGGTGTCAATGTCCCCTTTAAAAAATGTTGCTTGATATTTATAGTAAAAAATTATTTAGCTATTTAAATAATTAAAGAATTTTTAATATAAAAAGCAAGTAATATTTTGTGGATAGTGATATGCACACCATACATCCCAACCCCAAAATTGTGAGAAATATCCCAGGGTGAGAAATATTCATCTGAATCGACTAAATCACCTTGTTATGATAAAAAAACATCAAACTGGGTGATTAAGGATTTCTTTTGCTATTAAAACCAATAAAAACTCTAAAAAGATAAAATCCATCACCTAATTGGTGGGGATGGGTGTAAGGATATTCAGAAGTAATCATATTATAACTTGATCATAGCCATTTAACGAAGAGTTTTGGTTTTTTTTTAAATAAATAAGTAAGCGTATATTAGACATTGTAATTTACACCGTTTTTATGTGCGGTGAAGGGTGAGGGAAACGAGTGGAGGGGGATTTAGAATTGTTGCTTCTTTTTGTACTTACCTAACGAAACTGAGTATTTTGAAAGAATTTTCTGCACTAAAGAATAACTTTTTGTTGCAAATTCTATCAGTTTCAATGCTACCCACCAAAGGGTTGTGTTTTACTGTCTTCCCGATGTTTTTAGCCAATTCGGATGAAAATTAGTAAAATAAGTTGGTTTCCACACTTTACCATTGACGGGCCTTTTTCGTAAATACCTATATAATAGTTATAATAGCTTCTATAGTACCTTCTTGGGGGTGCTGAGGGAATGGTGAGGAGGGTTGATGATGAAGGGGTGAATTTGGTTTTTTTACTTCTTTTTCTACTTAGTTATCGAAACTTAGTATTTAGATTAATATCAATTCCAATTCCAATGTCACTCCCAAATGAGGGTTGTTTTTTAATGTGTTCCCGAGATTTTTCGCCAAAACGGATGACGGATTCGTTTTCAGCAACACAAAATTATTAAAAAATATATGGCTTTACCACGGATGGGTCAAAAATGCTCCCTTTTTAACATTGTCCTTTCACGTATATATCCATGTGTATATTCAACCAGATAATCAAACTACTTCAGAACTATAATTTTCGTTCCGATAAACTACAGAAATATCGTTATTTCACTATTATAAAGTATATGTCATTATATAATACAAGTATATGTTAAAACAAATTTACCAAAAGTAATTTTGTCCGCAATCAGGTGTACCGTTAAATTGTAAACCACAGATCAAACATAATACGTTATACAGGACACCAGCAGCTGATCAAAAATGAGGTGGTATATCAGATGACGGAGGCGTCATGTTGCAAGAAGGGTACACGCAATGCGAACTAGAAAAGATGTTATTATTTTGTTATTTAGTTCAGGAATGTATAGTCCCGGACAAGGTATCACTAAAAGTATCCGTAGGTTCCTTCCTAGGATGGCCCCCTTTGGAGATAACCACCCATAAAGGTTAAATTAGGGGAGGGGGGAAAAGAAAATTATTCAAACCCCTATAACTTTTTTCCCTAATTGTGCGATTTTGAAAAACCAAAATGGAATTTGACTGATTATTTTTAAAAATTTTTTCATAAACAAACTTGTGGGGGGGGGAATCTTTTGCATTTTTTTTAAATGCGTCTTTGATTACGAAGGAAAGGGTTCAATTTTTTTTAGAGGTAAGTAAGGACTTTTTTATCTTTAATTTAAAAAAATATATATCGCAATCCAAGCAATAGGAAAGGAGGGAGAAAGCATATTGCGTTTGCGGGCATAAAGAGTTAAGGAAAAGGGATAGGGACTTGGGACCTTGATATTCGGCAATATAAATCTTTTTTCCATCTTAATATCAACTTGCGTGATAACTAAATCATTGAAAAGGGGTAAAAAAAGCAGTTTTTTGAAAAAATTCTATGTTGATCAAATTATATTCAAATGAGACGAATTTTGTGTTATGAAAGTTAATTTAATAAGTTTCAAACAACCCCCGCACAAAACAAATGGAAAGGGTTCAAACTCGGAAGCCTTCGATCTCACCTTTAAACCTTTAAAAAGTACCAAATAAGCACTGAGTCACTGAGTCAACTTTCACCATTATACATTTCCAGATCTAAAAACGATCCAACATATTAAAGCTATTTCGCAATATTTTACATACTGTACCGGGAACTGTCTTGTTTTAATTTAAATTGTAAATCGATATGTTACTTTCTTTCTATAAAATGTAAGTTGAATTACAATATGCCATGGACGAAAAAACAACGAACCATAAAACTCTACTAAATGTATCGTGTGCGGGTGCCATCAAATAATAATAAGAGATGCAAAATATAATTATCGCTTGATATCAGGTAGCAACCTCAATATCACTTTTGAACAGTAGTTATGTCTTGGTAATAAAAAACTAGAAAACTTACCTGTTAAATTATATTTGGACAAAACACTTCTCCAAAATGGAACACTTAAAACCTCTTTTAAAGTATAAATTTTGTTAGATATTAGGAATATCTGTACGGCTTGATGTAATGCGCACGCTAATTCGAAGTTTTGCTTCTAGTTTTTTGCAATTTCTTATAGCATAGATACAGAATAACATTTACTCAGCGAAGTAAAATGAGTAAAGTTAAAGCATTATTATTAATTATGTGGTTCATACACGTGTTTAGCTAACTGCTATGAAAAAAACCCCCTCTTTTAGTCGAAGGTCATAAAATATATAAAATTGGTAGGTGGAGCTGATTTTTTACATGACTTAAACAAGTTTTTAAATTGAAGACAGCTGTTCAAACCACATTCTTTTTCGCTATGAAATAAATTCTTTTTTATATAAAACACGTAAATCACGAAAAAAAGAAACAGTTTTTAGTCAAACTATTTTAACATTCCTTCTGTTTTTATAGATTTGAGTTGTCAATGTAAAACTAACGGAAACAGTTCATGACCGCAGCACAATATATTTTTCTGTACTGGAAAAACGTTTACACAATTTATTAAGTACACTTGGTAAACAATTTCAGATTTAAGATTTAAAAACCAGTTCATATTAACAGCCTAATGTTTTGAAATTAAATCAAAATTAAAAAATATTTCACCAGAGTTTCATCTGCTTAACTGCAGTAAAGTCAAGTTTATGGTTTGTGCATGTTTATCCACATTTTTTTTTATTGTATTAGGTATGCACGTAGAACCGAAGATTTGCAGTACTTAGGTCTGTCAGCCCATAGTACATTCAGGACATCTGAGGCCTCCTAAAAAGGTCATGCCTTCCATAATAGACAACAGTCTATTCCAGAGTAGGTTCTGTGGTTCCTCCTACCCTTCGAGATATTTATACCGTGACGCAAATCCGACAAATATGATTGCCCTTCAACTACATGTATGCAGGTACTTGTTTAGTGCACTGTTCTTAAGCTTACAATCCGAATCATTCATTCTCTGTCAACCCCAAGCAGCCACTTTACCGTGGAGTCAGTTGAAGGCCCATGAAGTCACGATTGACTTATTCGGGAAGCTTGAGCCCAATAATTGTTGAATTGTGCCATGGTCTAATCTCATAGTTCTGATTGAATCATAATTCTTAGCAAATAAAAGGAAGGCTCAGGGCCAAGGAAAGGAAGCCTGCCCTTCGTTGTCCGTTATGCCACTATCTTCGGACATCTAGGCAAGTTTGATTGAGATGTCTCCTCACAATTTAGTCAAAATATTCTGACTGTTCGGTGTCAGATTTAGCAACTAAGTTCCAGCCAAGTTTAGCTTGATCCAAGATCAAAAGCTAAGATTACAATGTTACAATAATTGTAACCATGCATTTTGATCTTGGATCAAACTGATCTTGGCTTAAGCTTAGTAGGTACAACTCGCCCTTAAAGGTCGCTTTGTTTGGTTCAAGGGCCCTCAAAACTGTCTGGCTGTCGCTGAACATGTAAATATGCCTATTAATGGATCCTGTTTTGAGATTTTCACTTATAAACAGTACAATGGCATATCAGAATTAGCCCCAATTATTTTATAACAGCCATAAGAACATCTATATCATCAATGCACAATAAAATTATATTTAAGGTCTGAGAATGTTCCCTCAATATCTGTGCAATCATTATACACCCAGAATAACCGCAGGTTTACGAAGCCATTTTATAGTTCAAAGGTCGCAAGAAACAGTACTTATACAACTATTTAGCACTTCTTAGTGACACTCTCACAACATATCCAAAATAAGTTAAGAAACTCTTTTGAGATGCAAAGAATCGAATAGAAGTTCATCTACACTCCTCCTCCTCCATATGAAAATAATGTGCTTTTATAGCCCATCAATGCATCAGTTATGAACCAGTTACATTATGATGACTATATTTAGTCTTATAAATCAGTTTTATATTTGTTCTACAAAGTTGATCGTACTATTCAAAAAAACTATTTTATAAAAGTTTCCAAATCAGAAGTTTGTCATTGTCGTTGTATTACTTACTGTGTAATCTGTTTTTATTGAATAATTTAAAGCAATTTCTCATTTTATAACAGTTATTATAAAGATTTATGAAAAAATTCGAATTATTCACTCCTATTTAGCGAAAACTCTTATTAATTTCCATAAATTAATTATTTAAAACATAATACGTAATTAAAAGTACGTGTTCAATACTTTAATGTGTGCATATAGAATACTAATTTTCTTATGTGAATTTTTTCAAAATGGATACCACATATAAACCTTACATTTTTTTAAAATATGGTGGCTCAAATAATACAAGTGTTGTAGAAATTAGCTGTTACAGAGCAGTTCTAAGACTAATAAGAAACAATGGCTTTATAAGAAATTATTGATAATTCTCAGGTCCAATTAAATAGCTTTTACAGAATCATTTGTTTTATAACAGCTGTTACAAAGCTCTCTAGTTACATACAGATTATTGCGAAGTGTCTTAAAGATAGTTCGGTTTCCATTGGTGGTAATTACACATATTATGAAATTGTATGAAAGCTGTAATATTTGTTTTGTAAATCTATTTAACTCTTTATATAACCAATATATAACAACAAAGCCCTTACATAATGTAAAAACTGCTACGGATTATACTATAGAATAATTCAACACATTATACGGTAAATGTTTAGCTATATCTTCTTTTTTGTAGTATAAAGGCTGCCGCGGGTTTTACTATAAAATTATTTAGCTCGCTGTGTAGTTACTAGAGTCACAAATATTTTTAATTTATAGAGACATGCCGCAGTTTACTTAAGAGAACAATTCAATTTCTTATACGCAGATATTATACAATAACGACGCTCGTGCAGTGGTAGTACAGTGGGTCCTCTTATAGAACAATTTAGTATACTACTCGATCATTATAAAGGGATACAACTCTTTGATTAGTTTGGCGGTAACTCGAAAGCTGCAATGGCTTACTCTCGGTTGTATGAAGTTCCTTAGCATTCACTGGATTCCGTTAAAACACCTTAATACAGTTTCTGTATTAGATCATGTATCAGTAATTATTATCTCTATAAGCCTAGCTCTAGCCTAATGAGTTGCAATAACATTTATATCACCTGCTTATATCAAATTAAGTTTTATAATATTTATGAAATCGTTATAAAACAGAACTATTGGCATAATTACTGAAGCTCTATAGAAGATATATTGGGAACTTTTACAAGGGAACACTAGAGCCAACTTGAGAACTTGACAAACGGCGCTGATATACCAGTCTTTGGGTTGCATTCGCGAAACTAGTACCTGTTTCCTCCTGAGTCCGTCTGTTTATGTACAATTTCAGACCCCTGGGATTAAAAAGAATGCCTTTTATCGCATTCCTAGTCATCTCAACTAAGGAACACGACTATTTTCCTCTGGCCGAGCGATGACTTGATCCCTTACAGGTGAGGTTAGTGCTTTGCATGCCCCAGCCTCTTTCGTGCTATTCCACATTTCATTATTGAACAGTCTGTTTGCTGTTCTACAGTTCCTCTTCAATGTGCAAGTATGTAAGTTCAAGGAAAGCTTCCGTTGCCAGTAGTTGCCCAATAAACAAATTTGTTTTATAATTGTCATTCTTACAACAATTTTGTTTTATTGGTATGTTGTTACATTTATAAAATTGCAATAAAACAAATTAGTTATAAACATTTAAATTTTGCTTGTTGGATGGTGTCGTCGTCCTGATTTCTCGTGTTGATTTTAGACAGATTAACTTTTCTAGATTGTCATATACGAGTCCTAATTGTGAAACACATTTAGAAGTGTTGCCAGGCCAAAGAACCGTATATTGTGAGGTTTTACCATAACAGTAAATCTGTAAAGAGTGGTCTTAGGAGTTGAAGAAAAATGTTTTAAACTAGATGATTTTTCGGCAGGAATTTCAAATACTGAAACTACAAAAAGCAGTGCGAAGAAAAAAGTAGAACTCGAATTACTTCAATATTTAAATGATGCTGATACCCATACAAGTGTCTTGAATAAATACCCGTCCATCAGAAACCTTTTCTATCGCTATAACACTTGTTTACCTTTATCAGCTCCAGTCGAAAGATGGAAAGATGTTTTCCATTGAGGAAATTATAAATGCGCCACGAAGGAATGCATTAAGTGACATAAATTTGAGAATTTGGTAGTTATGAGGGCAAACGGTGATAGACAATCAAAATAAGAAGGTTCATTTGTTTATCATTTCTATTTATTGCAAATTGCAATTAGATTAATAAAGAACATTATTTCTGTTTTTTATTTTTATGTTATATTTTATTTTTGATATGGGCTATTGATAATAATTAATTATTGTAAATGCCCATTTATTTTTGTTGAATATGAATATTCTGTTCCCTTTTTTAGAGTAAAATAAAAGTTATGTTTGTTTTGTGTCACTTATTACAATATTATTTCAGGCATACAGTTTCAGAAGGTATAAATAAATATAATATATCACATTATTCGAAGTTCGAAGTGATCATTTCAAATACCTATAAATGATTTGAAAAACCCTTAAATAATTAAAACATTCAAAATAATTTTGAATAATTTTTGGATATTTGAAATACAACTTGAGGTATTTCAAATATTTAAGAATATTTGAAATACTTTATTTGCTGGAAATTTCAATTCCTTTTCTTGAGTATTTGCTATTTCAAATCCTTTCTGTAAAGCACTCTAGTAATTGAAACTGAAAATACTTTGGATGGTATTTGGTATTTGATATTTGAAATACTTTTGTTGGGTATTTGGAGCAGCTCTGGTATACACCAGGTTTGAGATGGTTTCTCAGAATATCTTTGTCAAACTTGACCATTTATGCGTCTTCTTCTTGCAGCCCAGTTACCTTTTGGCTTTAGGCTTTGCTGGCGCTTTCTTTACTGCCAGTCTGTCTGCTTTACCCATGATACTATTCATTGAATCATGGCTTTTACCCAGTTAATATCTTCAAACTTGAGCTTTCCTCTTAACGTTTTTTGTATTCCTGCGTTTGAGGCGTGTAATCTTCTTAGTCATTATTTGCAATTATGACTGTTCCCTATTCCAGTCGGGAATTTAGTTTATCAAAAGATGGTACTAAAATATCATTTTGGAAGCATATCTCCTTTATCTGGAATGGACTTGAGTATCTAAATATAGAGGATGTCATTCTGACTGCGATTGCGAAAACGCGACAAAAGTTGTCTTTCTACAACTATTTAAAAAACTGTACTATTTTTAATTATTTTTAGTGCTTAAAATATCTGTCTATGATAATATAGTCCAGTAACTAGAGGTAGTTTTCACCTAGGAACGAAGATGCGGTTGATCATCAATAGAGATACGAGGCTTTCCTCGTTTGCACTTCCACGTCGTTCCTCCATGGCAGTTTGCGAATAGCATTAGCTCTATGGTGTCAGAGTTGACACAAAGTTAGTGTCTATTACACCAAAACTATGTTGAGGTCTTGAAATAATCATTTCAAATTGGGCTTTTATCATTTTCATTACTTTCATGTTAATCATTCTAATATGGGAATACACCACCTTAACAGAGTATAAAATTAAGAGCAACTGAGGACATTTAAAGAAGTTACCAAGCGCACGGAAAATAGTGTTTCTTATTTCTAAACCAGTTAAATATATTTATACATCTCGTCTATTTACTGGAACGCGTCTACAATTATAATTATTAGTTCAGACATTCCATATTATCAACAGTGTTTCATATTTTTTTTTAGTTTTTCTCATAGAAAAATCTATGTGATATAATTTTGCAATTTTTGAAATAATTCAATTCGGTATCTTAAAAATAGCTACTTGTAGGCAAAAACCATTTACTAAGACGGCGAAAGCTGATTAAATTACCTACAATTAGATTTTCTTCTCTTTTTATGCTACCAAAGCTTATCGTTACATTAGGAACATACGGCGGTTTATTCTTACATAACTTATTTAAGATTAATCTAAACAAACAACTCTTATGATCCTCTTGTTATCTTATTGAAATATGTTATTAATAGTACTTTTTTACATACATATAATTCATTTTTGATCCAAAACATTCCATTTTTATAAATGAAATTGGTATTTCTTCGATAATTCTTAAAAATAATAACATTTTTGCAAGTTTCGTCGGAGAATATCTAATATAATAGCTTTGAGAAGTCTGTAGTATGTATCGTAGTATTATAAACGAAACTTCTATAAAACACCATTTATATAAATAGTAGAAAAAAAACAATAACCATCTTAGAGTGTATTATTTATACCTATAATATTCTATATTTTTTAAGTCTGATTCACTTTTTTAAAAACCAGTAGTCTCAAATTAGAGTATATAAAAAAAGTACTTTAATCAACAATATCAATTTTAACTACCTCTGAGCTAAATTGTATTTCATATAATTATTAAATTTTCTGCAAAATGGTTTTTATATAAATTTCTTACGATTATCTATTTTTTTTGTGAGATACAGTAGATTGAAATGCCCGCAATGAATCTAATTTTTGCTTCAAAATTAGACTTATTATTTAGGTAAAATATACGGATTAATTTTTTTTTTTTTAATTAACTTAAATCTTCGTAGATTTATAGAGGTCCAAAGTATCTTCAAAATGGTTTTTACTTTTTCATACTGCATTCGTTTCTGAGATATATGTAAAATAAACAAATTTTAACACTGCTTACGATGCACACACGAATTTCTCTGAACTCATCTCAGAAACTATTGATCGTACAGAGAAAAAATTAACATCTATTTAAAATGATTCCTATAAGTATCAACTGTGGATTTTTTCTCAGAGGAACGTTTTATTAAATTTTATGAATTATTGAATAATAAACCTATTACCTCCACATCCAGTGGAAGTATAGCAACGCCAAAAAAAAAAAATAGTTCAAGAAGGCTTAGAATCTCATGAAACGTCGAGATTTTAAGTTTGAACAAAAAGAAATCTGTTTGTCTGTCTGTCTGCAACTTTTTTGTGCCCACGTTTACTCTGGAACCGTTTAAGATGTTGGACGTATGTATTTTAACGAGATCTGGAACTAGATTATATTTTGATCTTATTTCGCTGCGAGGGATAAATTGAGGTAAATGGAGGTAAATAGGTAAATCAAGCAATAAGAGTCCATAAAATTGCTATTTTGGTATATATAAGTCAAATGTCTCTTAAGGTCTCAAACATTTTGTTTGCATTAGCCACCTCTATTACTACCCCACCCCATTATTAAAGGGGGTGAAAAAATCAAATTGTAATTTAGCGGGTATATAAGAACTTAAGGCCTCAATTTTTTTTTACTTAATCCACCCCCACCACCACTACCGATATGGCATATCGTTTTATAGGCTTTTAGGGTAGACGATTTCAAATATTATGTTATTAAAGTTCCATAAACAATAATTTCCACATAGTGAAGCGCAAATATAGCATTTTTTTCGTTGTGAGAGACTTGGACAGAAAATCTAGGTGTGGAATATTAAGATTTATAAACACCCTACAGGCTGCATTGTAATTCGAGTTCTATGAACAAATGAACATCAGCGTACCTGCCTTTCAAGATTATTCTAGCAGGTTGCTAAATTGACAAAAATGTTTCAAGGATAAATGAGGAGATAGCGTCGGAGACGCGTCATCGCGTCTGTATCTAGCTTCTACGATTTCAAATTAGAATACCAATCAACCTATACGGTGTTTATAAGATGTTCTATTATTTTCTTGATTCTGTAATACGTGTGTAATATGGATGCGCAGTGAGTTTCTTCGAGTACTATGGATGTGCAGTAGGTTTCCCTCTGTATTATGGATGCGCAGTAGGTTTCCTCGAGTATTATGGATGTGCAGTAGATTACCTCGAGTATTTTAGATGCGCAGAAGGTTACCTCAAGTAGTATGAATGCGCAGTGGGTTTCTTCGAGTAAACTCGATGCGCAGTGGCTTTACGATTACACACGATTACTCTGGAACTGTTTAAGATATTGACTTAAAATTTGGCACATGTATATATTTTAGCGAGATCTGAAACTAGATTATATTTTGATTTTATTCCGTTAAAGAGTTGAGGGGTAAATTGTGGTAAATGGGGGTAAATAGGTAAATCAAGCAAGTAAGAGTCCATAAAATTGGTATTTAATAAATATAAGAAGAGCTAAGGTCTCAAAAACAAATTTGGGGTGGCTAATGCCATCCTTATTACCACCTCCACCATATTATTAAAGGGGGTGAAAAAATATTGTGATTTGGTGGGTGCACAAGAATCAAAGTCATTAAGAATTTTTTTCACTTCGTTCACCCCCACCACTACCAATGTGGCATGTCATTTTATGGGTTTTTGAGGCACACGATTTCAAATATTATATTATTAAAGTTCCATAAACAATTATTTCCACATAGTGGAGTGCAAATATAGTATATTCGTCGTAAGAGACTTGGATAGGAAGTCTGGATAGGATGTGCAAGTAGTAATTCCTTAAGCAGCGGTTTTTTTTAAATAACAAGTACTTCCATAATACGTTTCAGAAAGCTCACCAGAAGGTTTTACAGAGTTTTTTAAACATCCTTAGAAAGTCATACAAAAAATTAATTTCAAGAAACCCAAGTTATTTTTTTATTTTCTACTGTGCCTCAGCCCTTCAGAAATAAAAAGTAAATCAAACTGCAGTTAATTTAATCAGCTTTCAATTTTCAGATGCACATCACTTACAAATAGCTATTTTTAAAGAGATTCGCAAAGCTCATCAGAAAACTCGGTTATCCTTAAAATTACAAAATTACATTATTTCTAGAAATGAAAAGGACAATAAATTGTATTTAAACGTTATATCAGTTATCATGACCAACAGTCTTTTTTATATCCTCTCAAAAATTCAACGAATACTTTATGACAATTTTTTTAAATGGTATCTTAATCCAAAGAGCACAACTAGTAAAAAACACAATAACATGATGGTAGCGAATTTATAAAGAACAGTTTTTTTTGTAATAACTCTTTTTGTTTAGTTTAACAGATATTTGCAAATGCAATCCATTAAAGGAGTTTTAAGCTTTCGAGATGCGGGTGCTTGAAAATATAAAATAATATCAACTTGACTACGTCACTGGTATTACCCAAACAAATTGTAGCATCCAAAGCTCTCGCTATTAAATAACTTTCTTTGCAAATCGGAATTTTGAAGGACACAAAACACTATCTGAAACTTCATACTACTCTGACATTGTGTGATATGCAATCGTTCTTATGAAAATGTTATTTCTTTCAGATACCATGTTGCTATCTTCTGACTGACACTATTTTTTTATATAAAACTAAAATTTCTATTTATTAATTGCGCATATAAATTGTTTGACGTAAATAAATGTTATTAACCTATTATTTTAAATGGGCAGTAAACAATCGCCATCAAACCAGTGGACCCGACAGGAACGTAATTTAAATGTGGAATTTTTTCTTTTCACCCATAAGCACTGAGACATTGTTTATTTACAGAAATATATTCATCTGGAAATTTATTTTGTTAGGTGTTTTATTTTTTAGGAAAAATAGTTTAGTAAACAATGAATATATTTCACAATATTAAAATAATGTATCCAAATAAGTAAGAGTACAAACAGAGTTTTTAGTCAAGATCGGAAAGCCCACAAAATATGCCAAATTAACTTGAATTGTTTTACAATTTAAATTGGTTAATTGAAATCGGCAAGTTTCTCATATATTAGCTTTATACACTCACTAAAAATAGTAAATAACATAAACTGTTTTACAGAACGGTGCCTATTTCGCACTTATGACGGCTGTAAAAGAAGTCTTAAAAAATTGGTAGTTATTTTTCTTTAAATATTTTGACGTATTAACGTTCTTATGGTCGTATAAGATTATCATCAATATTATTTCTACAAAAACAGTTGTCATACACCAAGAGAGCATGCACATGCACACTCCTGATAATAATTGGACCTCAAATTGGACCAAGGATAACTCATGGATAACTCCTAATGTTAATTAGAAAAAAATGGAGCATGGTTCAATATTTTTAAATTCATGTCTGTTCCAAGCACTTGATTCGAGCGTTATTATACTCTTCGCAAATACAAAAACGAAGAGTATATTGCATTTGATCGGCACACTTCTAAAACCGTAAATATCGCTCGCAGACAAAAAACTTTCATATCATTGTTAGTGAACAGATTCTGAACAACTTTCAAAATGTTCGTCCGTCCGTCCGCCACGTTTCTTGTAAGCACGATAACTCGAGAAAGAAAAAACCGATTGTACTGAAATTTGGACAGTAAGTTAGTGTTAGGGGGAAGAACCCTATTGTTTTTGAACAAAATCGATCAGTAAATAAAAATGTTATTAATGATTTAAATTTGAGAATTTTTTTTTGATTTTTGTTTTTGTAAAAATTTATATTTTTTAAATTTTTTACGTGTTAGGTAGTTCTTACGCTTTTGACTCGAAATCCAAGGGTCCCAGGTTCGAAACCCACATGGGGTATGGTATAGTTTCTTTAATTTTTACTTTATTTTACACTGAGTCTTTCACCAACTAAGTTGGTACTATCAAATTTAAAATGTCTAAAACTTACATTATTTACAAAAAACTGAGAAGAGTATCCTATAGAATGTGTAACAATTATATACTTAAAAAATTTAGTAAATCGGCGAAGAGTACGTTTTTAGCTTGTTTTATTGCTCATTTTAATTGCACCAAATACCTTCACAACTATTTGTTATAAAACAATCTTAATATATTTGAAAATAGTTGCAAAAAATGGGCATTTTCATTCTTTCTAAGTTATATACAAAGTGTTCCTTAATGACGTGTTAATATTTCATCTGAAAAGTTCATATGAACGTATCAAATTTTTTGCTACAGGTGTTGAATTATTTTTTTTCAATCGTTATTTTTTAATATCTCAAAAATTACTTTATTATTTTCAATTTTGGTATGTTTTAACAGGTTATAAAACCACATATTTTAGTAGAAAACTTATTTTATCGCTCCACCAGTGGCATCCCTGCAAACATATCCTCTGACATTTTTCCATGAGAATATTTTTTCTGATTAGCCTGGTCAATTTTACATGAAACCGATCACTTGCGTTTTTCTCGTCAGACACACAGTTCTTGATTAAAACAATTAAATTCAAATTGCTTCCTTTAGCAGTATTGACTAATAAATAATTTTTGAACACATAAATCTAGTTATCCTGGAATAAATGACGTTTTTACAAACATCATTTTCAAAACAATATTTGTTGACATAAAGTAAGTTGGTTTTCAAAAACAACTCAAAGTATTATTTCTTCGAATTTTAGCGTTTCATTGAATTTATTTTATTTTTTCGCTGTTTTTATTCTAATATCTTAGTAAATATGGTGAATTATATTGTGATGTGTTGCAACCCCCAAATGTAGGCAACACAGAATTAAATTAGAGTTAGGATATTTTCCCAGAGATGGCGCACGTTGTCTGAATGTAGAGATTTGCACCTACTAGAAAGAGAACCTACTAGAAGCTCTAGAGTGATCTGGAGAATGGTGACGTCATCACAGAAACATCGAGATCTGTCATCTTTAGATATATAAAGCATGGAGTAAGCAGAGTGAATGGTCAAGTTAAGTTCTTGATAGCAAGTCAGTCAAGTTGCATTAGAACAGTTCTAATGGTCAGAGAGTAAAGAGTAAACACAGTGATAAAGTGACTGAATAATTGAATTTTAGTACACAGTGTATTATTAGTCAAGAGTAATTAATTGTTGTTGTAATTAGTAAGTTGATAAATTAGTGTTTAGTGTTACCCTGGTGTTATAATTTCCGAACTCACGATACAAGGTGTTTGCAAAAAGGGTGGAAACACGTCACAATATGAACACGGAAATGGCAACAATGCATTACGTATATGGTCTCGCAGATGGTAATGCAATAAAAGCCCGAAGTATGTATCAGGATAGATATCCTATTCGTGCCTTGCCAGATAACTGATTCTTTTCGACTATTCATCTCCGTCTTTGTGACACTGGTAATTTCCAAAAAGGTACTTCAGAAGATAGACCTCGAACTGTCAGCCGATTTGAGAAAGCGGTGCTATAGGAAATTGACGAACATCCTGAGATAGTAAGGAATTTAGCATCCAAAAAGACGCGTCTAAAATGCCGAACCCTGAAATCGCGGGTATAAAATTTAAAAAATATGGATATTATCCAGAATTTTATGCCGAATTCGATTCCAGAGGGCGCGATGTCGGCCAAGATTGCGAAATTGCAAAAACAGTAGTAATTTCTAAAAAAATTTGGAACTTAAATATTGCATTATTTTTCGTTTACATTGCATTTACGAGCTTATTTATAAAGATTTTTTAATAATTCTTATATCAATCGAAAGTTTAATGTTTGTAGTTTCATACAAGTGTAATAGAGAGACATTATTTATAAACAACACTATAAATTGTTTAAACAATATGTGCTCGGAAAGTGTAGTGCAATTTTCGGCATCGAGGTACTTTTGTTATTATTGCAGACAGATGTGTGGTTATTTGAGACGAAATAAGTAGAATAAACCAACGAACATTTTTTATTAAAACAATTTTTTAATTCTCTGAATAATTTAGGAGATACGATTTTTTTTTAAATGAAGCGCATTTTTTTGGTCTACCGCGCGCGCGGTCTTGTCTCTGTAGGCTATTTACACGTGATTTCGAGGCACTGCTGTTATAATAAAAGTATTTATTATTACATACAGTGCTCGTCACAATAATTTTGCCACCTATGGCAAGTTTTATTTGATTTATCAGTTATATAAATCCGCCATCCTTTACCACAACACAATTGACATTTTATTTTTATACAGCAGAGGACAATTAACAAAATAAACAAAAAAAATCTAATAATATACACCAGGAGGAAATGTAGAGAATTTTGAAAAATGTAGGTTGGCAAGATTATTGTGACGGGCACTGTACATTATTTTATTAATTTTTTTGTAAGGTATAAGCAACATTTTTGTAACGTCTTTCATATGAAAGTTCGTACAGATCATAAATAATGCTTACGAACAGAACAAATTATCTGTATTTAATTTAAGAACAACTACAATGAAATTAAAATATTTTTTGTTTTGACAAAATAATGGTTGTATGTATTGTAAATTCTGTGTACATAATACATATGATATAACTAAAATTGGAGTATTATAGGTAAGTGGTTATACATATGATTGATGTTATAATGCTATAATTAAGTGTATTGATGTAATAATACTATAGTATAAGTTAAGGTTAAACTAACACCTTTGACATCGGCCTTCACAAAAACAACCTATTTATGCACGCCAAACCGGCCTTAGCACAACTGCAGTTTCCAATGCAATTTTGGAATTGTTTACAAAATATGTTTCCAGGCGTTACATTTGAACGGACACTTTTTGTCATAAGTCTTGGTACTAATATATTGTCCTTCGAAACCCAACCAAAATCTTTAGGTTTGGGAAGCACTGGATTGACGCAACTTACTATCTTCCAAATAATTATTTGGTAGGCAACTCTAAGAATGTTCTGGTGAAATAAGTCTTCAGTTGGTGGCAAATTTTGAATATCCGATTTACAAGTGTGAAATAAATGGGCTTACAAATTTTCCAAATTACCAATGAAAAACGGTCTACCATATAAGACTTTAAAGAAATATCGTGCAGAGTTTTCAAATTCAGCAGTATCAAATGGATTGTCGAGTGGAAAATTTAATATTGACTGTAACTTAGGATCATTGGCATATTTGAGGCATGTTTTGAAGACGTAAGTTTTTCCTTTTCTGAAAGGAAAACTGATCGTATCGCAACCACTTAAGACGTAAGTACATAGAAAAAAATTGCCCAAATAAATTTCTGATATATTCTACGTAGTCGACAGTTTTTGTATTATGCAGTGAATATATATACACATCGAATCTATGTATCCACAACTCATTTATGTTTATTCCAGCAGCATAGTATAGTGCCATCACAAAAATGTCTGTATCTTGTATTATTACCTTTTTGTATTTATCGTTACTATTTAAAAACAAAACGATATCATGCGTGTTCTTCGCCTGTCAGATTAGAATTAATAAACAATGCCAACGGCAAATGCACACTGGCAAATCGCGTACACGAGGCCACGCTTATATTTATTATTATGATAAGTTATGACTACGACCGCGCGCCCTACATTTAAAAAATCATATCTCCTAAATTATTCAGCGAATTAAAAAATGTTCATTGGTCTATTCTACGTATTTCGTCTCAAATAACTACACATCTATCTGCAATAATAACAAAAGTACCTCGCTGCCGAAAATTACACTACACTTTCCGGGCACATATTGTTTAAACAATTTATAGTGTTGTTTATAAAGAAAATAATGTCTCTCTATTACACTTGTATGAAACTACAAACATTAAGCTTTCGATTGATATAAGAATTATTAAAAAATCTTTATAAATAAGCTCGAAAATGCAATGTAAACGAGAGATAATGCAATATTTTAGTTTATTTTTTTCGAAATTGTTACTTTTTTTGCAATTTCGCAATCTTGGCCGACATCGCGCCCTCTGGAATCGAATTCAACATAAAATTCTTGATAATATCCATATTTTTTAAATTTTATACCTGCGAGTTCATACCCCATGATCGAATTCGGATCTTTAGATTCTCGACTAAGACCAGCACGAGGAAGATTGCTCTGAATATTTGTCATGAAATTGTTTGGCGAATTTTGGTTGATTTTTTGTTGTATCTAAACCATATTCTAAGAGTACAGGTATTACTTCCCAGGAATTTTCCACAGCGTGTGAACTTGTGTCAATAGACCTTCTGAATGGTACACTAAATCCGCAGTTTGAGTCACAAATTATGTTCACAGACGGAGCAAATTTTTCTAGGAATGCTATTCAAAATTTCCATAATAATTATGCCCCATATGCCATAACCGAAACCCATTTCCAAGAGCAATTTTCGGTTAATGGTAGGAATTATTGGTAATAATCTTATAGGCCCTTTTTCAGTGGCGCATTTATGCTTCTGCCGCCTACGGGCTATCAGAAACTTGCCGCCCTCCCACCCTCTTCCCACTCTCTGCTCCTTGCTTCACCTCCCCTTTTAAAGGGTCAATTCCCTCCTCACGCTTTCTCCCCATAGGTTTGTCAATAGCACAAAGCACAAAATCAACACTAGCAACAACGGTTTTGGATAAATTAAAAACCAGATCGACATATAATATTGTTTATTTTATCATCTGAGAACAAGAACAAAATAAAATTTGAAATAAACTTTGGTATGCATTTAAAATGTTATTCATTTAGACATAGGTCAAATAGGCCCAGGCCAGATAGGCTTTTCAACAACCAGCAAAACAACTCCTACTAATTTAAGTTCTATAACATATATTGAGAAAATTCTATATACAGGGTGGTCGCGCGAACATTAGAACCTCATTTACCTTCGTTGTTTTTGGAGTTATGTAAAAAAGTACAAAAATAAAAGTTACAGAAAATCACATGTATTTTCCAAAAATTATGTATTAGCCTATAATTAGTTATAAATATAAGGCAAATGATCATGTCATTCTTGAAAATTCTATCAGGAATATTTTATTTTAAAAAAAGTTTGACATACTTCAAAAATATTCGCTTAATTTAAAATTGTACCGTAGAAATTTCCAGGATTTGCCTCTTTAGATTTTCGTCAAATTTTTGGTAATCTATTATTTCTATCGTAATTTTCATGAAGCTTATGCAAGACCACAATGATGATGAAGTTGCTATCCATTATTCTTTGTATTTGGTCACTAAAATGACTATTTTAGGGATTCATTTGAGTCCGTAAAATGAGTCTTTTCCAGACTCATTCCCAAAAAGTTGCCACGTCAACTTTTGAGGATCATTTAGGTAAATAATGCAAAATTGTTCATACAACAATTAGACAACTTTATTTAATCTAATAGGTACAACAGTGACTTAACTATTAGGTTTGTAAGTTAAATTAATAATAATTAAATGATTATGGTCCAAAATGAAAATTAAATGAACAATTCTGAGCACCTTCAAAACCCGAGGTTATCGTGATGTTGTGGTAGTAGCTTCGGTAGTAATCAATATTATGTTACTCGATGGTTCGATTTTCTTCTCTCCCATTAACATTCTGCACACTTTTTTCTTCTTCTCTCTTGATTCTTTATTCTTGATTCTTTTATATATGACTCTGTCACTGAAGACGACCTGGAATTAATTATTATTTGCAATAAAAAGACAATAATATTGTGAAAAACTTGCTTCCATCCTCCTAGCCATTTAACGAGATTAAATCGACGTCAGCATCTGCCGCAAGAGACGCAGAACTTCGCCGGAAGCAATGCCCTGTATACTCTGTCGGGTTCGTTAGTTTAAGAAATTCAGCAACGATAGAGGGCATTTTCCCAAAAGAATGGATTCTTACACGTTATACCATACATTTTCCCTTACGATAGGAAATAAAAATATAATCGTACATTCGCTGGTCGAAGTCAAACATATTTCTGGTACACTTCCATGGGATTAACAGCTTCACCTTCCGCTACCACAGGAAACACGCTTTTAATGTTGGTCTTCGTATCGGGAATTGTTATAAGAAAACATCGTGTGTCTTTTTGGACAATATCTTGTATTTTTAGTGAATGTAGCTCTTCGCGCCTGCATGCACCACACACGCCAATGAGAAATTAAATATGAACCTGATGCATATCATTAAAGTATGATTTTAAACTTACTTTGATTAGTAAATACTTCTCATCGTCTGCATTTATCAGAAATATATTAATTTCTTGGCGCGTAGAAACTTTTGTCTTTGTATTGAATTTCGCTTAAAAAAAGCTATGACTCTGACGAATTTGTTTATTTCTATATTTTCTTTGACAGACAATCGAATATTTTGACCAGAGAGTAGATGGTTTTACTTCTTACGACTGTAATAGGAAAATACGGAAATGTTATTAATATTAAATGAAAAGAATAGCGGCACTTACCTTTTCATGTAAATAGTTCAACATTGCATCTTCGTCTACAATTGTTCATTTCTTTCTATCGAATGAATGCTTCATACTCCTTTTCATAAATTTGACGATATTTCACTGGAAGTAAATCTAGCACAATTTCCTTCGCTTTTTCAGATATAATTTGTGGATTATGAATTTTATACCGTATAAAAAAACGCGTCAATTTTTTTTTGTTTACATTTAACAATCTGGTTACTACGGTCGCATGATAATAAAAAATTCGAAGCTCACTACTTTCGAGAAATATTTGCTCTGATCAAAAATTTAAGTATGTTTTAGGGACCTTTGACAAAAAAATGCTGTTTGTAACACGTACCTAAAATCAGTTTTTTGGGACTCATCGGCTATTACGATTCGTCCCAAAAACCATGATTTTAGGTACTTGTTACAAAAATAACTATTTGAAGTTCGAAAACTGCCAATTTATCAGACGTCATTCTACATCAAGTTTAGGGAATTCGTTATCCAGTCATACCGTCCCTGATTTCTTTTCCTCAAACTTTTAAACATCCCACACTCACAGTATGGTGGTCATTTATTAACCTTGAGATTAAATGTTGCGAGGGATATAATTGGAATTCATCTAAAAATAAAGAGAGCGATGTTAAGCTCAAAGGCTCATCTTAACTTAAAGTTAAAAAAACCTTTAGATACAATTTAAAAAATTGTAAAATACTGTACCATTTCGGCTACGAAACACTTTATGATTATATGAAAATAGTTCTTCTTTACATTTTGCAGACGATAAAATCCGATATATTTTTATATGTTTGAAAAGGGATAATCAACAAGTACTATATCAGTAACAACACATCTTAAAATAGTTTTTTTTTACTATTACGTACATATGCTTTTTTCACTCAGTTTCTATGACAGCGGTCCCGACGTCTGGCACTAGGAGGCCGGGGTTGCTGATAACGATAAGTAAACCCCTGGAAATTGTCGTCTGATAGTCTCCCATGTCGTACGGGGCTGCATATAGACGGGACAGCGGCATTTTGTAGGCCAAAGAGCTACAATTATGTCACCAACGATCACTAATCATACAGGGTTTACCATGCGAATGCAGGTGTTTATCAAATTAGGTGTTTTTATCAAAGGACCATTTGAAAATTGTTTATTTTTGAATAATTTAATAATTAAAATTTAGTGAATAAATAATACATTCCATTCACAAAATAATAAATCAAATCGAATCAAATCAGGTTTATTTTACTTTTAAAGAGATACATATGTTATAATTTGATGTACTCCTAAGTGTAACACCTATGTGAGTACATGTGATTGTGAGCGGTGTTTTCTTATTTAAGCGTAAAAAAACTACAACAAATATCAAAGTATAAGAATAACATTTTAAGAAGATAAGTTCAAATGATTTTCAAATATGAAAATAAATCGTAAGTACATAAACCTAAAAAAAAATTATAATAATATTAAAATTTAGCTCGAAATTTAGTGTGTGACTTCAGCTCGTTAAAATGTATAAAAATTTGGATGAATTTTCTGTTATATATTTTGTAACTTTTTTCGAAAAGAGGCCTATGTTATTTATTTGCTTAAAATTTATTAGTAAGATGTTATAAAATTTCGAGCCATAATAGCCAACAAAACTCTGTGTTGTAGAATGGGCATATTTTTGTGCAATTGAGTACTTCTGTACATTTGCATTCAAAATAGTTAATCAGTATACATATGCATGGAGGTTTAGAGTATTTATTTGGGGAATGTATTTGTCGTATAAACCAAAACACATAAATTTAGTTTTATTCATGTTTATAGTTAATAAGTTCTCTAAAAGCCATTGCTGTAATTTTGAAAATTTTATCACTGCTTTGTAAGCTACCGCATCCCAGGAAATATCCTCTATTAAAAGAACAATGTATCAGCATAAGTAATTATTTTACCATCAACGTTTAAATTAAGCAGTCGTTGACACATATAGGTCCTAGAACTGTACCTTGTGGAATTACAAATGGTATATATTTAAGATTACTTTTCGTTTCACATAGTTTCACACACTGTTTTCGATCTGTTAGATCTCCTGAACAAATTATTTGGTAGTTTCTAGTTTGTGAATTAATATATCTTGAGACACCGTATCAAAAGCCTTAGCTAAGTCTAAGAATATTGCGATCTGTTTTTTGCCATTATCGACGGAATTATATAATGTTTTAGTTACCTCGAATACTGCAACCTCAGTATTAATATTTTTCGCTAAAACCACATTGATTATATTAGACAGTATTTTATTATAACACAAGTAATTAGTTAAATTAGTTTTTATACACATTTCAAAAAGTTTTGCAATATTACTAATTACGGAAATGGGTCGGTAGTTGCTCACTATGGTCCAGTCTCCATTTTTGTATATTGGAGTCACAACAGAGATCTTTAATACAGATAATTAATAATATAACATTGGGGTTTTGCAATTTCTGATTTTATAATTTTGAGTAATTTGCTAGAGAATGCACTGTTATTTTTCAGTTTCATTATATTTTTATTTACTTCCGTCTCTGTAGTTAGGTTGAGAAAAAATTATTATAAAATTCTAATCGTCGGTGCTTTAGTTGTGTATTAACATTAATTTTTTCTGCCATAGATTTTCCGACGTTCACGAAAAAATTATTAAATGTTTCGCTTACCTCACCGTCATCTGTTATGTTTTTTAAATCTTATTTAATTACTACTTTAATTTATTATGTTCATTTGAATATTCTTTTACTATATTCCAGATTTTTGTTATGCCATTTTTGTTTCCCATGATTTTGTCATTAATGTAATATTATTTATTTCTATGATTTCTTAGTTTGTTGGGTATTTTGCCACTGTAAAAATATTTAAAAATTTTGATGAAATAAACCTCTGCGCCAAAAGGATCAGACAGAGGCTGGTTTTTATACTTCTATTACAAAATGTCTCACACCTAAAAATATATAAACTGAAACAAAATTGTTAAATGATAAATTGAAAAAATTAAAATGAAGGCAGTTGACGTTTCGGAAAATAGTTCTTTTTCCGTTATCAAAACTTTTACTTTTGAGAATGTCAAACCAGACAGTTTGTTGTTTATGTATTTCCATAGTCACGTGAGACATTAAATTATATTTATTTTATTTGAAATTCTCCCTTTCTAGCATAATCTCGGTGTTCACCAAGCCTTACGTTGAAAGGTCTAGATGACTTACCTACATAATGCTTACCGCACTCACATGGAACACTATAAATACAATCCTTGGAATATTGAATAATATTCACCGATTTAGTCTTTGATAAAACAAATCTTAATGTGGCTCGTGTTTGAAAAACTGTTCGTACAGAAAATCTATTTCCGATTTTTCGCAATTTATCCGATAAATCCTGTATGTATGGAATTACTGCTAAAGATCTAAATTCAGGTTGTGTGTTTCCTTGATTGTTTTATTGTGATAAGCGATTTAAATCGTCTTCCAAAAGGATATCTTGGTCTCAAATGAAGCTGGTAAGTCCACTTTTGTTAGCTTATTTTATAATTTTCCGTTCGGGTTTGACTCATGTTTGTATTGTTTATGTCTACACATCAGTTTGTAGAACTTTTTCATAAAGTGACTTTAAAACTTTATTTAGGATTTGTCCCTACCCTTTTTCTAAACTTTAATTTGTCTTGATGAATTTTTAATTTTATTTTCTGCTGGTACTCACTTTTATTCAGTTGCTATTTAATATTTTGACCTTCCTAACGTTGTTTAGTATTATTTCTTATATTATTTTTTATTTATTCTCCTTTTAACTAACGAATTCTTAAATTTCTGACGTCGATTTTTCGATTATATATTCAACTCTCAAATCAACAAACTTTTTGTATTTTCTTAGTTCCCGGAACAATTTTCAAATTTTGACAGTTTATTCTAACTAGACCAAAATTATTGAAATTTCTTGAAATAGTTTCCTCTTTAAACACAATATGAGATATTTTACCTACTTGAAACAAACTAAGAAATCATGAATATGCCACAAATAATAAATTATAAACAATATCAGTTTTATTTCTAATTTCTTTATATTTTTCTCGAAGTCCTATATTGAAACTGTCCTTATTGAGTTTTTGTTTCATTTTATCCCTAGTCCTAATTGATTTAACCAGTCCTTTGGTTTAATTTTTCGTAGATTAGATTTTATTTTCACATTTCTTGATGATATTCCAATATTTTTATTTAATATATTTAAATAATATATGTATTGTTCTTAATTTTTAAATTTATGGGATAATGGTCCGACAAATCATGTGTTAAAATTATAGGAACTATTTCTGTATTATTAACCACAGCTATCACAAAATTCATTTAATATTCGCGGTGCTTTCTAAGTGCTCGACTGCCCTATCAGCGTAAAAGGCATCGTGTTCATTTTCATTATGTGCACACTTAATTTTTAATATTATTAAAATTAAGTACTTGATACATTAAAGCGCTTCTCAATATTTAAATATCATTCTATCGTCTATCAAATTAAAATTCCAGCAAATAAATAACAAAATTTTAATAATAAAACGCTTTGTGTTGGCGGTGACGTAATCGGTTGCATTAATGGCTGAAATCCTATTTAACAAGTGCAATTTAATCGACTTGCTAGTGGTAAATTTTTCAAATAATTAAGAGGAAAGCTCAGAAAAAAGGTATTGAACATGTGAAGATGTTGATTTAAATTTAAAAAAAAAAAAAAAAAATTGGTTCAACGATTTCAGAGTATGTTAGTTCATACTAAACGTTGACTTTTTTCGAATATTGTCTCCTACACTGTATATGAAAATTTGGATTATCACTGTTTCAATATCTAGAATTTTGCATATTAACGGATAATCGGAAAAATTATGTTTTCAACAAAACGTCTATCTCTAAGAATATTTTCTCTGATTCACAAACAAAAGTCCAAACGTTTTGAATCATCATTAACTTCTATGGTGTGACTGAATGTCAGTTTAAAGGAGCGAATCTTATGTTGCCTGTTACAAAAATCTGATTATTACCAATTAAATGACAGTTATAACAACTTAGTATGAAAAGAAATGCCAGATTTTTTTCGTTATCAATGACTTTAGTAGTTAGTAGTCAGTACTCAGTAGTAGTTGATTGAAAATCGTGAAAACAAATTTTGCGGAGTCTGTTGCTATGAGATGAATCACAATAGAGAAAGAAATTATTATTTTTCCCTAATATCATTATAGAGTGAGATCCCAGAGCCGCCAGACCTACGTCATTTTAGCAAAGCTAATATTTTGACAACGAATAGTGTAATATCTAGTTAAGAACGTATGCGTATTTGCTAGCTTGAAAGCGGGGCGCTTTTGCAGAAAACAGGTACAAAAGGTACATAAAAATTTTCTCACCTAGGTTAAGGTATGATAGCTGATTTATTTTTCAAGTGACACGCTAACGACATGGTGTAAGCGTCAATCTCCGAATCTTAAGGTCCTCGTCCAGGAAACTTCGCAAAAATTCTACCAATTCAAATTGGGCGAGAGTCCGCTAATCCGAGACATCACACGAATCAGACAGCATAACGCCATACTTTTCGATCTGAAACACCCATTACTATACCAGGCGTTGCCTATCTTTCGGCAACCAGCCACATCTTTCCTACATCACAACTTCCATTTCACCATCCTTTATCTTTTACCACCTTTTACCCTCAAACCCCTTTCTATCCCCTTTATTCACCTCATTTTTATTATTTTGTTAATTTTTGTCCTTTTGTCCATTTTTGTCCTCTTCCAAATCCCCTCTCGACCAATAACTTCTTAAAAATCCAAACTTTTTAAATCACAGCTTCCTCTTCACCCTACCTTTCCGAAGGCAGGTAGACCATCGGACGCAGGTTGTCATTAGCTCGAACGGGTTTTCTCGTTGAGTTTTTCCCGTGTTAGCAACCACAGTTTTTAAAAAAACAGTGCGCGTGTGTTGGTGCGCGCGCCCTAACCAAAGTTTTTAATCCTAGCTTTAAGTAGTTATAAGTGCTTTTAAACTATTCCCTATTCCAATTGTTAGGCTTAAGTCACACTGCTAAGCAGGAGGCCTAACCCCCACCACTTGATTTACCGTCTAAGCCAAAACCCGAGCCCATTTCACCCGACCACCCATCTACCACGGCGTTACGCGCCGTGGTGGTGTGGTCGGCCCTCGACCTAGGCGCATCAATGTATAATTAACTGTTAATAAACTTGTATTGAATTGAATTGAATTGAATTGAATTGAATTGAATTGAATTGAATCTTAAGGTCCGAAGTTTGATCCCTGAGCGTTCTCAGTTTTTTTTTCAAATATACGTACTAAGAGAAAAAGTTATGGCCAAAAATAACAAATATTTCCCTATCGGTTGTCTCTTTCTTGGTAATCGCCACCTTAAGTTAATATTTGTTGAAAAACAAAAAGCTGAGAACGCTCAGGGATCGAACCTCGGACCTTAAGATTCGGAGGTTGACGCTTACACCATGTCGTTAGCCTGTCACTTGAAAAATAAATCAGCTATCAGACCTTAACGTAGGAGAGAAAAATTTGTATGTACCTTTTGTACCTGTCCCGCTTTCAAGCTAGCAAATACGCATACGTTCTTAACTAGATATTACACTATTCGTTGTCAAAATATTAGCTTTGCTAAAATGACGTAGGTCTGGGATTTTGGATAGTTCAGGAACATCATCGAAAGGGGGTTATAGTTACATTAAACGAGGTAGTAGATTTTCTTTTATCTTGTAGAGAGTATGTAGAATCCAAGTTTTAGACCTCCAAACCCTTGGCAAATTTTTGTGTGAACGAATAAACCACGAATTTTTGGCACTTTTTTCAGTTTGTGGCCTATAACTTAAAAACAATGCATCCAATCGAAAAGTCATTTTTACCAACTTGTAAAAAATTCACACTAGGTAACTTTTTCTAAATGAAAAAATCCATAGAATGAAAGTTGTAAAGCATGTAATTTCAAGTTCATAGATCCAATTTCGATCAATATTAAGAAAAAAAAAATAAACTAAGAGGTACTCATTCGAAGCGAAATTTAACGCTCTTTAGTTTTGTTAATAGATGACTATTCTATTGGATGCATTGTTTTTAAGTTATACGCCACAAACTGAAAAAAGTGCCAAAAAATCGTGGTTTTTTCGTTCACACAAAAATTTGCAAAGAGTTTGGAGGTCTAAAACTTGGATTTTTCATGCTCTCTACAATATATACAAGATAAAAAAAATCTACTACCTCGTTTAATGTAACTATAAATTACCCCTTAGGTAACCACTTATATTACGTTGTTTTTGTTATTGTAAAAACGTCAATTAAATATCTTTCCGAAAATATTTACAAAATATTTAGAAATTATCGATAATAAAATCATGTTTTTGGCTAGCAACAAGAATTACTTTTTCTCGTAAAATCAAGAAATAGAAATTTTTGCTCCTCTGGATTCCATCCGTGGACACACGGTATTTATTTATTAACGGGAAAACCCCATTATACATGGTATAAATATAAACTATTAATGCTGCTGGTAACTTTTGTAATGTCAACAAATGATGACCGGGAAAATGCACTCAATCTAAACTGCGTTTCTTATTTCACATCAACTTCAAGTAGGTACTTTTAATAAAAAAAGGTATCCTTCATCTTATACTTTTAGAGCTTACAAGTGTTGAAGTAAAAAAAAAATTGTTTTCAATATTTTAACCTTTACTCAGAGATAATGGAAGTTTTAAATAATAACTTTGCAATGATCCCCACAGTGCGTTCCTACTATTGCCGTAGAAACCACTTATATTACGTTGCTTTTGTTTTGATACTATCACAAAAACTTTTCCAGGTGGGTTCTTGGTTCATGTATTTTTGCATCCTGGTACGAAACACCACTTATTTTCCATTATAAAATGTTACAGCCTTGCAAAATAACTACTGTTTATAATTCAGAACTGCGTTTGTTTACTATCAATGTGACCAATGAGGTCAGCAGCGCCCGTTGACACTCTGTTTTTGGCGGTAATATCACAATTAAAATTTAAAAATGCTTTTTCTTAGGGTATTGATCGACTGGTTCCGGAAGTTCAAGAGTTTTAATCACAATTAAACATTACCTTCACAGTCGAAGAGATTTTAAAATTTATGAAAACACCAAATTCATAGACACTTAAATGCATGCGCTATAATCCTATCTTTAAATATTATAAATAGTAAGCTGAGATAACTTAATTCATTAACCGGCGATCATTATTTGAAATTAAACCCAAATAAATGCTATGCCATTGTATGTGGTACAGGAATTTGAAAACCACAATGCAATGATATTGTTACGTGTTTATGTAGAAGAACCTTACTCACAGCGTCTGATAGATGCGGCACCAATTTATTTATTAAGGACGCCAGTCGCGTTCTCCCTTGATTGTGTGTGGTTGTTTCCATTCCCAGTTTAGTTCTATACAGGGTGTAATCATTTTCATGTTATTAAAAAAAACTGGTGGTGGGGAACGACTAAGCGAACAAAAAAACCTTATATAACATGGGGTCTAAAGCCCATAGTTTTAGAAAAAAAAAAAAATAAACAAAAACTTCGGAAATTTTCAGTAAAATTGTTTGAGAACTGCTGGAATGTTGTGATAGGCTTTTATTTTCGCGTATGTCGGCGCCTCTAACCATCAAATACACTAATACGGCTTTTTCAAAGCATCGCGCTCCTTTGTTAGAGACCGCGCGTCGGCCGAGGATACAAGTTGATAATCACACTTTTTAAAAGTAGGTAAGGTAAAGGGATCTACAGACGACCCAGCGGCAGAGAGCAGACCAACCGACCGTCTCGATATACTTTGAAGATTGCCATGCGAACTCGTAAAAGTGAGCTGGTCTACTGGATTGACCTGGTCTACTCGATTGTCGGTACGCTTTGAGGACCTAGAATTCCAGCAGACCAGTTCACTTTTATGAGAGTTGTTATGGCAATTTTCAAAGTGTGCCGAGAAGGACGGTTGGCTGGTTGGCTGGATCCTCTGTAGACCCCTTAAGGTCTTTAGCGTTGCAATATTTTAGTGCAATATTTTAGTTTCTGTGGACACTTTGTTAAGTACACACGTCGAACCCGTTCGTTGTTTTCGTTCTTTTTGAATTTTAGGCCACGCATTTACAATTAAGGTTTATTTTATTGACTTACCGTTCAATTCGTTAAGTTTTTGATTACGTACAGACACTACTTGACGTCATCCTTGTGCACGTACATTTGTAAGGATTGCTCAGCGTCTTCGGAAACAGGTCGACTCAATGGACATGGAGGAGAAAGGCAGACAGGGTAATTGAAGCGGAGGTTCAAGTTTTGGAACTCGTAGAAGAGGATCCAACTTTAAGCACCCGTGATATCGCGAACCGTGTGGAAGTATACCATTTTGTGGTGTGGAGGACCTTAAGAGATATGAACTTACACCCCTGTCACTATCAACATGTGCAAGCTCTAGAACCTCAAGATTATACAGGGCGAATGGAATTTTGTAGGTGGATTTTGAGAAAACACGCGGCAAATGAAGATTTTTTAAACTTTCTCTGTTTCTCCGATGAGTCGTGTTTTACCAGGAGTGGAGCGTTTAATTTTAAAAATATGCACTATTGGGCAGGCGAAAACCCACATGTAATAAGAAGGGCGCATTTTCAACGACGGTTCAACGTTAATTTGTGGGCAGGAACTTGCGGTAATGAAATAATTGGACCTATAGAATTACCTGCTAGATTAAATGATGATGTATACTTAAACTTTTTACAACAAACATTGCCAAATTTGTTGGAAGATGTACCTTTGGCAAAGCGTAGAAGAATGTGGTATATGCATGATGGCGCGCCAGTTCATTTTAGTCTGGCTGTTCGAAATTTTTTAAACACGGAGTTTCCACAACGATGAATTGGGCGTGGCGGACCAGTACCATGGCCTGCTAGGTCACCCGACTTAAATCCGATGGATTTTTATTTTTGGGGCCATCTTATTATTTATTATTTTAATGTGCATAGAAGCCGTAAAAAATTATCCTAATTTACCAAATTTGTTGAACGGAGTGCGTATGTCCTTAGTTCGACGTACCGAAAAGTGTATTGATGTAGACGGAGACCATTTCGAACAATTTATGTAAATCAAAAATAATTTATTGGTAAATTCTGACTTTATTAAATATTTTAGTTTTCGATACCTGATTGGCAATTCGTTAAATAAATCAGATTTTTTTCTAACTTAAAATACACATAATTATTTTCTGTTATTGTATCTCAGACGTCTAACTCTTTATTTCCCAATGTCATGAAATAATTACTCGTTTTAAGCTTAACCCAGAACACTCATTTGGGTTACAAATGTTAATAAGTCACATTTAAATCTGATGAATTATAAACAACAATAAAAGCTCCAATATTTTGTTCCAAATTAAAAAAACACACATGTAAAGAAATGCTTCTACGCCTATGAATTGCTTGCAGTTCTGCAAAAGGAGATAACGAATTATTTACATTTTTATAATTAGTTCGGTTGAGGCGCTCATCAAAGGTACTGCCGTTCTTTGCTTTGAACCGCCGGCCGGCGACGAGTCGGTCGCTAATCTTTGCACTTTTTTATGACAATTTAAAAGTTGTAGAATTATACCTAGTACATGTCCATTGACCCACAAAGGCAGTGGTTCTCAAATATTTCCTACCCTAATATTTAAATTGTTGACCTAGGTCAGTTTTTTTTTCAAAGTGTCCCTAGGGGAAAAAACCATACAGGTTTTTTGTTTGTCTAGTCGGTCCCCATTACCAGTTTTTTTTAATGACATGAAACTGATTACTGTATATTTAAGAGATGTATAATAAACGAGAAAGGTAAAAGCTGTGCATACCTTGGATTGTGTTCTCTCAATTTGGCTTCTCTGCCTTTAGATTATTTATCTAACACTGTAATGGATCTTGTGCTGAGAGATCTCATAATCACTTTTATTGAAGATCCTTCTCGAGTTATCGCGATCCGATCGATGTTTTGAATTACAGACTTGTGGGGTCAGTTCCGACCTAACACACAAAAGCCCTTGAGGGAAAAGACTTAAAGTTAATCATTCAATCAAAATGCACATGTTTAGATTATACCATTTATTGGTTATATTCAAAGGATACAATTATGTTTATGCAATAGCCGATCCAAGAAAATATATTTTAACAAATCGCCTCCCCAAGCAGGACAAGTACGAGAGAGTTTATATCGCAACTACCGTACAATGGAGAGCGTACAATAGCAATCGATTAGGTAAAAAGATTCGCACAACTTCCTCAGAAGTTTATGAAGGCATTTTGGTTTTGGGAGTGACTGAAATTATAAAAATATTTCACTTTAATAATTTTGGGACACTGGTGGTTAGATTTAAGGTTCCTTCACAAGGACTCAGTTCAACTATATATGGGTTTATTTTGCTTTCCTGCCTCCGTTACGGTAACGTGCTGACCCCATATAGGTTCGAATTATGGTATGTGACATGACCTCGTTTTCGAGCGACTTTTTTGTAAATGACCTTTTTGTCTTACTTATGCACAATGCGGTTTTTTCTATAATTTTGCCATATTTAAACACCTGTATTTGGTTCTGCTACCACATCCTTCTGCCTATTCTCCGGCGCACTAGTCCAAGTGACAAGTCGCTGGATGAATCCAAATGTGTCAGTCGTTTTTCCAGGTTCCCCCTTGGATTGTAAAGTAAAGCTTTAGCCACTTGGATCATCATACGTTCAACGAAAATTGTATGTCTGTAATATATATTATTCGAATATCATATTTAAACGATTAGCTATTATATTGTTATGAAATATATATTAGTAAAATAAACATAGGAATTAAGATTTCTATTTAAGTACAAGCGATAAAAATTAAGAAAATAACTTTTAAATTTAATAACTTTTTTATTTACTGACTAATTTTCTTCAGAATGGAGTTCTTTTTCTAGCTACCAGTAGCTAACTATCAAAGTTTTAATACAAGCGAAATTTTCTTTCTAAAGTTATCGTGCTTACAAGAAACGTGACGGACAGACTGGTGGGCGGACGGACGGATGGGTAAACGAACATTTTGAAAGTTATTCAGAATTCATTTATTATCACAATGACATGAAAATTTTTTGTCTACGAGCGATATTTCCTGTTTTAGAAATGCATCGATCAAATACAATATACTCTTCGTTTTTTGAGACAGTATAAAAACTGTATTTAATGTGGCGAGATGTCAGCTAAAAGCTGGTGTAAATCCCAACTACAGACATCAATATCTACAGAAGATATATAAAAACCTCCGATTAAAGAACTTATATCTAGATACATAACAGGCTATCTTTTCACTATATACCTTGTTTGCTCCTAACATAGTCACATTATATATCCATTAAAAAGAATAGATGAACATCACATCCCATAGGCAACAGTGGCGTTGTGTGTGTAGAAAATGTGTAGAATGGTAAACATTTTCATTAAAATGAATTATTGCAATCCCTGCATTACCGGCTGTTTATACAACGTGATGTAGGCATACGATATTACAGTAAGATAAATATTTATTGATTAAAATTTAATTGGTATTCACTTTATAACTGTAAACTGAACTTCGTCATGTTACGACTATGGAACGATCGATTTTCTTCTTTTCTCAACTACTTTCTGCAAACGGCCACGTCACCATTTTGCACTAAATATATTGTCATTAAACTGTGTAAATATGAATAGAGAATGTTATTTAAATATTAAGCAAATCACAACTTAAAATAAAAAGATTTCTTCACCACATATTGATCGTAAAACATGAAAAACACTTATTCACATTAATGGCGGATACTGTCAAAAGTGTCAAACTGAGATTATGATAATCGAACTGAACCGATCGTACCCGAATCGGCCGCGAATAGATCGACTAGCCAATCAAGAACTTATGGGAAGAAGTGCCTTAGATTGTAACTATCTTAGCAACATACAAATCAGTACAATTATGTATCTAGATATAAGTTCTTTAATCGAAGATAAAAACAAATAATACGTCAATCTAAATTAATTACTACAGCTATACACGGAAATAAACAGAAAAATAAATGCTAATGGTATAATAAATTAAAAAAAAACTTTTTAAAAACAATGGTTTTATTTTAAAACCAAATTGCACTAAAAAGTGTAAAACATATATTTTTTTCAACTTTGTGAATAGAAAACCATTGGACGGTTATAAAGTATTACTTCGTCTAATTAGAGTGCCCAATGGTTTTCTATTTACAAAGTTGAAAAAAATATATTTTCTACTTTTTAGTATTTTAAAAAATTATTATTTTTTAGTTACGTTATTTTACCTTTTTAGTCTTAATTGGCGTTACAATGATGTCACGGAAAAAGGTATCCGCCATCTCAGTTACGTCTTAATTGATTTATTTTATATTCATACTTAATAAGATAGTACCGATACCTTCGCTGCAGGCTTCCGTTGCGCTTTCGCCATTTCTTAGAATATCTTGAAAACTTAAGAAAATAGTTATTTTAAATTAAATGATCAATAACTTTCTTATTTAATGATTGATTTTCTTCAATAGGGTTCTTCTTCTGGCTAACACTAACTCACTTTTCAAATTTCAATACAATCGAACTTTTCTTTCTTAAATTATCGTGCTTACAAAAAACGGGACGGACGGGCGGACATATGAAAATTGAGGACTCTGGTAGAAAAAATATTGTACGAAACTTTTGCACAAACTACCTTTTTTCACTCACGGTATTGCAAGCAAACTTCCCATTCGTGAAAAAAAAATACCACCTTATGCATTTGCATTGCATTGCATTAATTTAACCGTGTTTAAAATGTGTTAATACAAAATTAGAATTTGAGTAAGTATAGAAAATACTGCAAGTAGTTGTTACTAGTTTTTCACGTTCTCTGATATTAACCGAATTTTGCATATAATCCCTCTTATCTTATCTTCAAGCTCCAATAGTGCCACTTATTCGCTGTTGGTAAATTGATATACTGAAAATATTACTGATATGCCATTGATTTTCCTTCTTCAATTCCAAAGCTTGAATAAAATGTTTTGCGACTTTCCTCGCAGTTTCTATAGCATACAGTATAAGTTTTCTACTCAAATATCAAGTTAAACATGTAATTTTTTCCACCGCTGGAGCAGTAGGTGCTCGTTCAGCAAAATCATTACTTTTGTTCTCATTTATCCACCCACACACTGATGTGTATGCGACTGTGATTTTTTCCACATTTCTTATGGACCTATTATCTTATATTCCCGACAATGAGTGTCTTTTACGGTTGAACTGACGTAACAAGGACTTGTATTAAGCTGTCACCCACTAAAATATATATAAATATGTCCGAGGCAGTCTGACCTCTTATTAATAATATTTTTTCGACATATATATCGAAGTGTAGTTTTGGATTTCCTTTCTTCAGAATTTTCGTTGATATCCACGCGTTATAATCGTAACCCTGTTTATCTCCACGTGGCGTTCATCAGAAGTCTCGAGACCTTATTTGGAGTAATGTTTGAAAACTACCTCAATTGGCCAATTTTCTTTACAGTATTTTAAAATTGCTTACTTTGCACTGCCGGATGCTAATCCTGGCGTCTGATGAAGCTCCTTTATTCTTTAGGAGTATTCAGGTTTTTTAAATTATCTCTTCCTCGGTTACTCCTTATCACATTGTAGGTTTCCTAAAACTCATGTTTAGACATTTTTCTTCCGTTTTTAAAGTTTATGTTCTCTTATGAACCGACTTGTCAATTTTCTCTCATGCATTTACTATATCTAACATTAGCCCAGACGACGAAGGTATTTATCCACAAAAAGTTGCAAACTATGTAAACTTTTTTTTAATGAGTTCGTGAAAGTGTGTAGAATAATATCCTGAAAAGTTTACATTTCGCTCGGGTGCAGAACATAAAATAAAGTGAAAAAAAATTTTTTTTTATCCATTTTTTCAAAATTTTGAAGTTAAATCAAGCTATAAAGAAATAAAAAATACAGATGGATAGATCACGTATTTATGAACACAAAAATGTTCTCACAAAATTTATCGTTAAAGCCACGGTTTTCCTGGAAAAAAATAGTGAAGTGTAACGTTATAACTCGGAGCGAGATCCATGCGTGCACACGCATGAATACGCATGACTGTGACATCGACGCACTGAATTACATGTCACTAAATCATAATTTGTTTAATCTACATCAGTGTTGGTTCATTTAAAAGATGGAAATTGTAGCTTTCTGATGCTTTTTTGTTTCAAACAATACAAGCAAAGGATGGATGGGAAAAATATGCTTATATATATTATTACGCCCGAACTCAATCGTTGCAATAAAAAATATAGAAAAAAATAAAAGCTTTTCAAAAAAATTCTTTCTCATTGAGAACTGTTAAAAAATAAGTACACTTCATGATTATTATGGTTTATTAAGTTGTAGTAACGTGGATTCAAAAAAAGTACATCTCAAATCATTTTAATTTAATTGCTTGATGATTTTCTTGATAAATATATATATTGGAGGCTGTAACTTGCCGAGAAATTGTCCCATTGGAAAAAATAAAATATCACTATTTCGGAAAAAGTGTATACTTTTCGAATGTTCAAACACAAATTCGTTTACTTTTATGCATTTTTTCGAAAATATGATTAATATATCATGATAAGAAATTGCGATTGTCACGATCTTATCCTTATAACTATGAAAATATCTTTGATTGTTGTGAATATAAATTCTGGAACTTTTCCAATACATTAACAAATGTATAAAGAATTCAATGGATATAGCTGAAATGTGGATAAGTGTATCTGTAATAAATACAATACAGTGAAGGCACGTAAAAATTCATGAGAGCAATTGACGATTTGCATGAAAGGAAGTTTGGTAAAAAGTGTCATGGCGCACAGTATAATGCTATCACTGTAATTCACTGCACATGTTGACCAACTCGTCGAATTTCCAAACTTTGCAACAATTAAATACCTATAATATAATAATCATAACATTGTTTTCATTATCTTTAATGTTAAACCTACTTCCACTGAATATAAATAATCTTTATTAGATTGTTTCGTAGTCTACAATATTTAAAAAATGTCAAATTATGCAATTTGTCAATCACTGCTGCCAACTCTTCTAGTAAACTGAGAGTTGGAAACAGTGTTTGACAAATTGCATAATTCGACATTTTTTAAATATTGTAGACTACGAAACAACCTAATAAAGACTATTTATATTCAATGGAAGCAGGTTTAACATTAAAGATAATGAAAACGATGTTATGACAGTGAATTACAGTGATACCATTATACTGTGCGCCATGACACTTTTTACTGAACTTTCTTTCGTGCAAATCGTCAATTCAGCTGCTATGTGTGGGTCTGTGTATGCTTTCATAATTATATATTTTTCCTCCATACTCACTATTTATCCTCCTATTCACTAAGAAAAATGTTAAAAATGTGTAATCAAAAAGAGAAAAAAACCTTTATTTTACTTGATAGGACAGATTATAATTTTTAGAGGTTCCATAGTATGCATTTAACCGTGCCCAAGTAACACACATGGTACCGAATCCTTTCGGTTTCGGTTTTGCTACGAAGCCTTAGTTCCTGGGGTACACCCTGGTACTAATATTGCTACTTTATTGGGTAAGGCTACTTTATATGGTTCTTTTAAAGTAACTGTTACCACACCGATACCATTTATTGGAACTGTAAACACCCAAAGTCAAAGTAACATTTGGGTAGTTACTGGAACTAGGTAGTGCCGTTTTATTGTTACTCTATAGTGGCAAAAAACTATATAGTACGAGTGAATCAGTTACTGCCACCCACCAGTGCCACTAAGATGCCTAAATAAAGTAACTGGGTATTTAGAGAGGCAATCTAGGTTCCAGAATTGTTCCAGTGACCATCACTTGGAACTTTAAAGTATCGTAGCATTTTAGTGGCAACATGGATAGCGAAATAGTTCCTGTTGGTACTTTTCAGTTCCAAAATAGAATCTGATACTATAGAGTCACATCAGGATAGCTGCTATTGAGTCACCAAATTCACAGATCTTTTAGAGGTAAAATACTTTATGGTGGAGGGCCTAACTTTATAGTACCTTTGCTAAAATCAGCCATTATTAATTGTTGTTAAAATTTTTAGAAAAAAAAAAAATTGGTTTTAATCAAAAATAGACAATGGTTATGTTAATATCTTATCATAAACTTTTACGAAAAATGATTTTGAAAGCATTCCAAATGTTTCTCTAATAAATATTTAAATTTTTTAATCTTGCCTTTTTAAATTATTTTGTCAAAAAATTACAAAAAAAGATTATTTTGAGGGCGCGTTGAAATTTTATCATTTAATATGTCAACTTATATCAAAAAAGTAACTTGCGTTTGAAAAAATGGTTAAAGTACGTTAAGTACTTTAAACATGCGCCTAAATCACACATCTTTTTGGTACAATATTATTTCACTGCGCCATTATTATAAAAGAAAAAAAAAAGAAAGAGGTCGCTAAAAGATAAACACCATTTTAAAAAGTGATAGTGGCAGTTACTAGGCAGCCACGTAGCGGTTACTAGGCAGCCGAGTGGCGGAGTAATACCCGCTACTACCCCGATCCTTTATAGTAACTAAACATAGTCGCATCTATAGAGGCCGGGACTACCCGAAACACTACCCGGCGACTAAAAATGTTTCCCCATTTTAGTGGCGGCTACGTAGCGGCCACGTAGCAGGGACGTAGCAGCTTATGGTAGCGGTTCACTTTATCGTGGCTTTTATAGTCGCCGATACGTTCCCGCGACTTTATGTGTTACTTGGGTGCTCTTGGCCGAGCAGAGTGACAAAGTTACTTCACTATTTTTTTCCGGTAAAACCGTGGCTTTAGCGATAAATTTTATTAGGACATTTTTTGTCCAGAAACACGTGGTCTACCCACCTGTATTTTTTGTTTTTTTCTAGCCTGGCTTAATTTAAAAATTTTGAAGAAATTGATAAAAAAAATATTTTTTTCACTTTTTTTATGTTCTGCATCCGACCGGAATGTAAACTTATGAGGATATTATTCTATACACTTTCACGAACTCATTAAAAAAAATTATTCAGTTTGCAACGTTTTGTGGGATTCACTATAAAATGATCTCTGTCATCTGGGTTACATTCAATAAGAAAAACAATAAAACAAAAAATTAACCATTCTTTATATACACTGATGATCTAAGTCTGGTCATGCCAATATATTATAAGAAACCTCGTTTACGAAGTATTTTTTCTAGCCCCTACCTAAAGGATACTCCATCACAAACAAACATTTGTTACATTTCAAAGCCAAGAACTACTAAAAAGCATAAAGAAAATAGGTATAAAATTTCACTCACATGTCTTAATAAATAAAATATTTCCATCAACGTTCGACTGATGAAATCTCTCTAAAATTGTACATATATCGTATCTAACGGACAGAAAACAAATAACAGAATGTAATGAAATAATGTCGACTGCACTGACAGTAAAGGCAGGTGTGCCCCAGGGATCCATACTGGGGCCATTATTGTTTATACTTTACGTAAACGACTTACCTTGTTATTTACACGTGACCACCACAATACAATATGCAGACAACATCACTTTATATAACATCAGTAATTTAAATTGCATTAGTCAAGAGGCGCAATATGCAGCAAAAGAATGGTTCACTTGTAATAAACTCTCTTTAAATATTAATGAGACTATCCATATTAATTTTTCCCTAAAAGATATTTTCAGTGAAGCGGATACAGTCAAGTTTTTAGGAATTCACATAGTTAAAAATCTAAATTGGAAAAACCACATTACCTCAATATGTAATCAACTATCAGGAACTATATTTTACTGAGAAAAATTTCACAATACACAACGTTATCAGTTTGTAGAGTAGCATATCTGGGGATATTTTAACCTCAACTTTCTTATGGAGTGATTTTATGGGGTAATTCTACTGACTAGATGCGAATGTTTGTGCTGCAAAAAATGGCATTAAGGGTAATCGCCAACAAATCGTATCGGGAATCATGTAAACTACTTTTTAGCGAATTGCAAATTTTAACCTTTCCAGCACTTTATATTTATCACTGCCTAATTTATGTAAAAGAAAAGCAAGAATATTTTAACAAGCATATTGATCTACACAGCCACTTTACCAGATATCGAGATAATATCATACTGCCGCAACATTTATTGCATATTACTCATAAAAGTTTTATTTTCACGGCTTTAAAGCTATACAATTGCCTGCCGGTTGAAATTAGAAACTTAACAACTAGCCAATTTAAGAAGAAAGTTAAAGACATATTAATGAAAACCTCCCCTATTGCCTTGATGAGTTTTATATTGCTTCTTTTCTAAATCTATAAATTTTCAGCTTGTAATATACCCATTTTATTTTAAATGTGATATAATTTATATTCTAATAGTTTATACATGTTTGTGCTTTGTATGTATCCAACTGACAATGCTAAAACAATATGTATTGTACATGAATGTGTATTCAGCAAATAAAGTATTTTATTATTATTATTATTATTATTATTACAACATTCTTGATTTTCTTTAGAACTCATCAGGAGAGATGAAATCAAAAACAAAATTACTATTAAAAATAATAGGAAAATTTCATGCAAAAAATTGACAGGAAAGCATTTATTTACTTGACACATCAAAAATAAAAAATAATCACTCTTTTAGAGTCCCATAACTCGTCTACAACTACTTCAGAGCCAGCTTCACATCAAAGGTTCTCTCCAGAATTAAATATATGGGGTTTCTCAACAGGAACAAGGCTATCTTTTCAAAAACTTTACTTTTTAAGAGATTAGATCATTTGTGGATTGTTCAAATTGGGCTTTCAATATTTCCTGTCCTTATAATACACAGAAGGCAGCATAATTACAATAAGCGGGTAACAAACGATATTGTCAAAGAAGATGAGGAATTGAAAAGTCTATTCTGGCTTATGACAAATACAGACATACTGATATAATTAACTTACATAAAATTAAAAAACAAGAACATAAATTTAATATTAAATTAGCCAAGTCAAACTATTATAACAAAAAAATAAATAACTCATCCTAGAAGACCAAAGAGACTGGGAACATAATAAATTTTAAACTAGGAAGAAGAAATTGTGGCATGAAACCTATAGTTCGTAATTACAATGGTGACTGTATAGATAACCCCACAGAAGTTGCCGATCTTTTCGCCAGCCACTTCTCTAATGCAGCTGAGCAGAATGCTATAAACCATTTTGGACATAATTTAGCTCTACCTTGCACAATAATGCCAAACAATAATAATTCGAAACTGTACTTAGGTCACCGAATCTGATATTATTGATGGTCTAGTTCAAATAAAAAATAAAAAATCATTAGGGATTGACGAACTGTCATTGGTCACTATCTCAAATATTTTAAATTTAATTAAGCAACTGCTGATGTACTTATTAAATCAATCATTACACCAAGGCTGCTTTCCGGATGCATTTAAAACCGCTTTACCGTTTTACCAGTATATAAGAAGACTTAAATAATGTTGATAACTATAGACAAATTTCGATTCTTAATGCTCTATCTACATTGTTTGAGAACGTTGTCTGTCAGTGCTTTTCTATATATTTGGAGAATAATTCATTACTGACCAATTTTCAGCATGGCTTTAGAAAGAACAGATCAGTCGAGTCAGCTACTTGTGAGTTACTGAATTTCGTTTATATAGAACTAGATAGGGGCAGATATGTTGCCTCATTACTTTTCGATCTGTCTAAGGTATTTGATTCTGTGTGCCCATTTTTTTTTAATAACAGTAGTTACAACTTACCAGGCAACATAATTAGTTGGATCTAATCGTATCTTGAGGGACGAAATATGGTTATTAATATTAATAGTATCAAGTCAGCTGCGCACGATGTCAAACTGGGTGTTCCACGAGTATCTGTACTAGGCCCATTACTGTTCTTATTATTCATCAGCGACCTTCCGAACCATATCACTCGGGGCTTAGTTACAATGTTGGCTGATGGTACGACTATAACTGTATCAGCAGAAAAACCATAACAGCTAAAAAATCTAATTCAAAATGCTATATATAATAAATAATATGTGATTGGATAATTTGGTGCGAAAGGAACAGACTTGTTTTGAATAAAACCAAAACCAAGTGCATTAATTTTTCTATAGGAAGGGGCATTCCCACTAGCAAAATACAGACCTGTGATATGTAATTTTTAGATTCAGTAATGTTTCTAGGTACTTGCATTGATAATAGACTTACCTGGGATGCTCATGTGGACGGTGTTTACAAAAAACGAAACAAGTCGTATTATGCCATTTTACGAACGAAAGATATCCTGTATCTTAACTGTTCCAGGACTTCTAAGGGGATATTATGCCATGGCTTATTCGCATATTTCTCGGAATATAATGTGCTAGATAATTTAATAGAATTTTTGTACACCAAAAGAAACTTTTAAGGCCGATTTTTAATACGAGGTATAATAAAAGTTGTAGGCAGGATTTTATAAATAACAAAATACTTACTGCCTCTTCAATCTATACATACAAATGCGTAACATTTGTTAAAAGGCAGTATCCTTTACTTATCAGTAATTCTTGTTTTCATGAACACAACACGAGGCACGGTGAATTATTGAATATTCCTCGTCATAATACAACAACATACAAACATTTAGCAAATTATAACTGCATAAATTATACAATAAATTGCCTAATATTCGAAACATCTTTGTAAGTTTTGATATGTTTAAAAAATATATAAAAGCCATGTTCTCAATGGATGTTTTTATAGCACTGAGGAATTTTTATCTGCATCTGCTGGTTACCAATAATATATTATTTTATTTAATTTCAACGTATATTTTATTATACACACTATTTGTTATTTTTATTTTGCGTACTTTCAAAACGTAATTGTATATTGCTTGTCCTAGTTATAATAATTTGTTATATTATGTTTTGTATTATGGGACTCTTAACATTGTTGTATTATTATATTATATCTGATATTTCAGATAATATCTCAAAATGTCCTATATCATGTACATGTTCCTCTGGAAGAATAAAATTATTATTATTATTACTATTATTATTGTTTTTTTTTTGTTAAAAACCAGTCACCCTTCTCTGTGGCTCCGACCCTCATAGAAGGGAGCTGGTAGTACCGGCAACCACTCCCCACACCCGTGGGGTAAGTGACCACTGGGTCCTATTATTATTTTCTTTTTTTCCGTAAAAGCCAGTCACCCTTTATACTCTGTGGCTCCGACACTCACAGAGGGGAGCTGGTAGTACCGGCAGCCACCCCCCACGTCCGTGGGGTGAGTGACTACTGGGTCCGAGAATCGTGTGCCCTGAGTAGACGTAATGAGCCGAGGATAATGGCCTTCTGCATCCTGCCGGCTAAGATCTCTGCCGAATTTCGGCATGCCGGTATGATCTTTAGTTCTGAAAGCAGCGTGTGTCTCGTTCCACCGAGGGCTCCTATGATCAGGACCACTAGCTTAACAGTATGGCCAGGGTAAAGCCTGAGGAGCTCGAAGAGCAAATCTCGATATTTCGTCCGTTTTTCCTCCTCCTTCAAGACAATGTTATTCTCCGCGGGAGCCGAGAACTCCACGACAAACATTGTCTTGAGTTGGTGGTCGAGGAGGACCATGTCAGGCTTATTAGCTTGTATTTGCCTGACGGTGGGAAACGAGTAGTTCCAATAAATTAGACACTTCTCATTCCCCACAACGGACTCAATATCCCCCGGAGCGTAAGGCAAAACTGGTGTCTCGTCTATCCCATACGAGTGCCTTAAGTGATAATAAAGCACTCGTAATGCTGCGTCGTGCCTCTGGATATAGGCCGAGACTGCATATACTGGACAAGCCGACAGCAAATGCATTAATGTCTCCGGCGCCCTGTGGCAGGTCCTGCAGCTGACATCAGGGACCTCTATACCCACGACACGACTTCGATAGACGAGTGTGTTGAATACACCATCCTGACACGCCATTATGAATCCCTCGGTCTCAGACTTTAGCCCGGCTGACCTTAAGAAAGCAAAGGTCAGCCTTTCGGATAAGCCGCGGTCTTCTATATTTTTATAGAAGACTCCGTGCAATGGCTTATCCGAGTGTAGCTGCAGAAATAAATCAATTTCAGCAGCTTTGACTTGGGCTTTTTGCCGAGCAGGTTCCAACTCGGTGACAGAGTCGTGATTAACCCGCTCAGCGTCGAAGACCAAACCGAGTTCATCGGCGGCTCTGCGCGCTGCCTTAAACAAAAAGGGTCCTACCCCTGCACTTTCATGGTCTCGGACCATGCAGAGGAGGGGATCCGAACTCCTTATGACCTTACAGGCTCCATCCAGAACCATCCTGTTATGGAGACTCTCCAAACTCAAGAGTCCACGGCCTCCCCGATGTCGTGGGAGATATAACCGTGGAACGAACGATTTAGGGTGCAAACTCCTATAGAGATGCATCTTTTTTCGGGTTCCTACATTTGGTTGTCGCAGCTCCTCTTGATTCCATTTAATTACTCCAAAGGAGTAGAGGAGGATCGGAACGGCAAGCATATTCGTAGCAGACACCTTGTTCTTCCCCGACAGTTCTGAAGACCAGATCTGTCGGAGTCGGTGCTGATACTTGCCGCGGAGAGCGTTTTTTTACCACACTCACTTCTTGGGTGGAGCGTTGCTCGACACCCAAGTAAGTGTACGACTCTCCGGCATCTAGGTGATGTAAGATGCTTCCGTCCACAAGCTGCGCATCCTCTCCGTAGTCACCGCATGGTCCTCTCTTGAGGTGGACTAGTGCACACCTGTCCAACCCAAATTCCATGCCGACAGCCTGCGTGTACTCCTGTACCACCCTGAGGGACTGGCGTAAATCCCTCTCTCCGGAGGCATAAAGTTTAAGGTCATCCATGTAAAACAGATGGGTGACCTTATGCCTCCTATCGCCGGGGGTACCGCAGTTGTAGCCACGGGTATTTCGCAGCGAAACGGATAATGGCAGTAGCGAAATGCAAAACAGAAGGGGGCTTAGGGAATCTCCCTGAAATATTCCCCTTCTGAACAATACCGGCTCTGTCTGGACTCTGCTATTACCCGATGTTATGGTAAAGCGAGTCCTCCAGAGCGGCATGAGTTCTTCGATACATCTCACTACGGGACCGGGCACCGCAAGACATCTGAGCAAGTGGACAATGAGCTCATGGGATGTCATATCAAATGCCTTGCGGTAGTCGATCCAGGCCATAGAGAGGTTACGCTTATACTGCACAGAGTCCTGCGTGATACATCTGTCGATCAGCAGGTTCTCCTTGCAGCCAGCGACACCTCTCTTTGACCCTCGTTGCTCACATACCCGTTCGTAAACCCGTTCAACTGCTTGGAGCACCCGCATGTACAAGATGCGTGTAAACAACGTGTAGCATGCGTTTAAGCAAGTTATCGGCCGGTAATTTTTTGGGTTAGACAAATCTCCGTTCTTCGGGATCAGCACTGTCCGCCCCTCGACAACCCAAGAAGGAATTTGCTGCTCCCCATTTAGCCATGAAATAAAAATTCTGGCCAAATGGTGGTGGGTACTGGAAAACTTTTTCCACCAAAAGTTATTTATCCCATCGGGACCTGGAGCAACAAAGTTCTTAGATCCCTGAAGAGCTCTTCGAACCTCTTCTGGGGTTATCGGTTGGCTCGTTTGGTTGTTGACACCTTTGGCAAAAGGATTCAAAGTGTGCCAGGGCTGGAGTGTCTCTGTTGAGTGGGAGCTTCTGTCCGTAGAGCGTTTTCCAGAAGTTTTCCACCTGATCTACAGTCGGTGGATTCCCTACAACACGCTGAGGCGGTTCGAAAAGGCGCGAGGGCTTTTTGCGGAATAGATTGTTTTCCGCCAGCCCCCTCGCCCGCCTCACTAGTGACTTTTTACAAGTCACTAGCATCCGTATCCGATCAAGGCAGTGCTGTTTGGTGGTTCGCAGCACTGCCCCATTCAGTGTGTGATGGACGCGTCTTAAATTGGCGACTATGCGCCTAACTTAAGGCGTGAATGTCCTATTGGTCGCCATATAGTCCATCACACATTGGATACGGGATGCGTGTTGCCTCGCCGACCGGATCTTGGCTTCCATCTTTTGTATACGCCACTCCGCTCTCTCCTGTGGGGAGGCAGTATTCCGCCTCTCACCCGGAGTTAAGCGCTGGGCAGCAGCGTATATGGTACAATTTATGTGCCAGATGTCAGCCCCTTCTGGTATCGCTTCACGAGGTTCAGCATCCACTCTGGCTAGGTCTTCTGATCTGGGGGGTTTGATGTAGTGCAACCCCCTTCTGGTGTTGAGGCCCTCTGGTCTTGGTGGAACGTCTAGAACTGCCTCCACAACCGGTTCATTCAGAGGCTCTTCGACCGCCTCATTTACCGGCTGAGGAACAGCTCTCACGTAGCCCCTGCTGCGAAGGTGGGATACATAGTCACGCAGATTTTGTGGCGTGAAGGCGCTGTGCTCTGGGTGTCTTGCACACCACAGAGCGTGCATTCGCGCCATGTATCCCCTTCGCGCGGGCTCACTGCTTTCGTAGCATAGCAGAAGATTATTCCTCAACTCATCGGTCCACTCGAAGCGTCCATGTAGCTCGCGGTCGTCATTGCCAGGCAATCCGTCCGGTTGGGCCCCACCACCTTGCCTGTGACCCCCATCCGAATGGGGTCGATTGTGGGGGCCCTGTCTTCTGTTGCCTGGAACCAGAAGATTTCGGCCTGTCAGGTGGTTAGCCTAACAAGCCCACGGCCGACACCAGAGGGGAAGTTCTCTTTCCCCTCCCGGGTGCGCTAGCGCTGTCGGTCCGGATTTTGCACCCGCATTATTATTATTATTATTATTATTATTATTATTATTTCATTTTAAGTTTTCTCACGTTTAGAGTGGAATTAGCTTATAATCGGCCCCCCATGAGGCAAGATAATAAGCTTCTATTGCATATTTATGTAACTGGTATATTTAAGAACTTTCGGACTATATTACAGGTGCTGAGTATTGTAGCTTTCTGGATCAGACCAATAATGTGTTGGTTAATGCCGATTGTGTCCAGACTCTTCTTCACAGTTGTCGGGATAACACCAGTTGATGACAGAATGATGGGAGCGATAAACACCTTATCTTGTTGCCACACTTTTTTTACCTCTTCTGCGAGCTCACTGTATTTATTGAGTTTTTCCGCATAGGTTTGTTGTAGCCGATGCGTGTTTGGTATTGCTATGTCAATTATGTAGGTGTATTTCTTTGACTTGTCCGTTAAAATAATAATAATAATAATAATAATAATTATTATTATTATTATTATTATTATTATTATCATTATTATTTTTTTTTTCCGTAAAAGCCAGTCACCCTTTATACTCTGTGGCTCCGACACTCACAGAGGGGAGCTGGTAGTACCGGCAGCCACCCCCCACGTCCGTGGGGTGAGTGACTACTGGGTCCGAGAATCGTGTGCCCTGAGTAGACGTAATGAGCCGAGGATAATGGCCTTCTGCATCCTGCCGGCTAAGATCTCTGCCGAATTTCGGCATGCCGGTATGATCTTTAGTTCTGAAAGCAGCGTGTGTCTCGTTCCACCGAGGGTTCCTATGATCAGGACCACTAGCTTAACAGTATGGCCAGGGTAAAGCCTGCGGAGCTCGAAGAGCAAATCTCGATATTTCGTCCGTTTTTCCTCCTCCTTCAAGACAATGTTATTCTCCGCGGGAGCCGAGAACTCCACGACAAACATTGTCTTGAGTTGGTGGTCGAGGAGGACCATGTCAGGCTTATTAGCTTGTATTTGCCTGACGGTGGGAAACGAGTAGTTCCAATAAATTAGACACTTCTCATTCCCCACAACGGACTCAATATCCCCTGGAGCGTAAGGCAGCACTGGTGTCTCGTCTATCCCATACGAGTGCCTTAAGTGATAATAAAGCACTCGTAATGCTGCGTCGTGCCTCTGGATATAGGCCGAGACTGCATATACTGGACAAGCCGACAGCAAATGCATTAATGTCTCCGGCGCCCTATGGCAGGTCCTGCAGCTGACATCAGGGACCTCTATACCCATGACACGACTTCGATAGACGAGTGTGTGGAATACACCATCCTGGCATGCCATTATGAATCCCTCGGTCTCAGACTTTAGCCCGGCTGACCTTAAGAAAGCAAAGGTCAGCCTTTCGGATAAGCCGCGGTCTTCTATATTTTTATAGAAGACTCCGTGCAATGGCTTATCCGAGTGTAGCTGCAGAAATAAATCAATTTCAGCAGCTTTGACTTTAGCTTTTTGCCGAGCAGGTTCCAACTCGGTGACAGAGTCGTGATTAACCCGCTCAGCGTCGAAGACCAAACCGAGTTCATCGGCGGCTCTGCGCGCTGCCTTAAACAAAAAGGCTCCTACTCCTGCACTTTCATGGTCTCGGACCATGCAGAGGAGGGGATCCGAACTCCTTATGATCTTACAGGCTCCATCCAGAACCATCCTGTTATGGAGACTCTCCAAACTCAAGAGTCCACGGCCTCCCCGATGTCGTGGGAGATATAACCGTGGAACGGACGATTTAGGGTGCAAACTCCTATAGAGATGCATCTTTTTTCGGGTTCCTACATCGAGTTGTCGCAGCTCCTCTTGATTCCATTTAATTACTCCAAAGGAGTAGAGGAGGATCGGAACGGCAAGTATATTGGTAGCAGACACCTTGTTCTTCCCCGACAGTTCTGAAGACCAGATCTGTCGGAGTCGGTGCTGATACTTGCCGCGGAGAGCGTTTTTTACTACACTCACTTCTTGGGTGGAGCGTTGCTCGACACCCAAGTAAGTGTACGACTCTCCGGCATCTAGGTGATGTCAGATGCTTCCGTCCACAAGCTGCGCATCCTCTCCGTAGTCACCGCATCGTCCTCTCTTGAGGTGGACTAGTGCACACTTGTCCAACCCAAATTCCATGCCGACAGCCTGCGTGTACTCCTGTACCACCCTGAGGGACTGGCGTAAATCCCTCTCTCCGGAGGCATAAAGTTTAAGGTCATCCATGTAAAACAGATGGGTGACCTTATGCCTCCTATCGCCGGGGGTACCGCAGTTGTAGCCACGGGTATTTCGCAGCGAAACGGATAATGGCAGTAGCGAGATGCAAAACAGAAGGGGGCTCAGGGAATCTCCCTGAAATACTCCCCTTGTCTGTCTGGACTCTGCTATTACCCGATGTTATGGTAAAGCGAGTCCTCCAGAGCGGCATGAGTTCTTCGATACATCTCACTACGGGACCGGGCACCGCAAGACATCTGAGCAAGTGGACAATGAGCTCATGGGATGTCATATCAAATGCCTTGCGGTAGTCGATCCAGGCCATAGAGAGGTTACGCTTATACTGCACGGAGTCCTGCGTGATACATCTGTCGATCAGCAGGTTCTCCTTGCAGCCAGCGACACCTCTCTTTGACCCTCGTTGCTCATATACCCGTTCGTAGACCCGTTCAACTGCTTGGAGCACCCGCATGTACAAGATGCGTGTAAACAACTTGTAGCATGCGTTTAAGCAAGTTATCGGCCGGTAATTTTTTGGGTTAGACAAATCTCCGTTCTTCGGGATCAGCACTGTCCGCCCCTCGACAACCCAAGAAGGAATTTGCTGCTCCCCATTTAGCCATGAATTAAAAATTCTGGCCAAATGGTGGTGGGTACTGGAAAACTTTTTCCACCAAAAGTTATTTATCCCATCGGGACCTGGAGCAGCAAAGTTCTTAGAGCCCTCAAGAGCTCTTCGAACCTCTTCTGGGGTTATCGGTTGGCACACCTCGTTTGGTTGTTGAAACCTTTGGCAAAAGGCTTCAAAGTGTGCCAGGGCTGGAGTGTCTCTGTTGAGTGGGAGCTTCTGTCGGTAGAGCGTTTTCCAGAAGTTTTCCACCTGATCTACAGTCGGCGGATTCTCTACAACACGCTGAGGCGGTTCGAAAAGGCGCGAGGGCTTTTTGCGGAATAGATTGTTTTCCGCCAGCCCCCTCGCCCGCCTCACTAGTGACTTTTTACAAGTCACTAGCATCCGTATCCGATCAAGGCAGTGCTGTTTGGTGGTTCGCAGCACTGCCCCATTCAGTGTGTGTATTATTATTATTATTATAGATGTAGTGCCAAGAATTATTGCTTTCTGCATTTGGCTTCTTATACCAGCTGAGATTCCTAGTTCTTGGAGGTTCTTTGTCAGCGTTTTTGTTACGACTCCTGTAGTAGAGATTATGATTGGTAAGATTACTACTTTTTCTTGTCGCCATAAGTCCTTAATTTCAGCAGCCAATGGGAGGTATTTGCTGATCTTTTCGTTGTGGTACTGGTCGAGGTTGTGAGTGTTGGGGATACCTATGTCCAGTAGAAGGGTCGTCCGGTTCACTTTATCAACAATGATAAGGTCTGGTCTATTATTGGGGATAGGCCTATCCGTAATAACTGACCGGTCCCAGTACAGTTTATAAGACTCACTCTCCTCAACTGGATTCGGCGTGTATTATTATTATTATTATTATTATTATTATTATTATTATTATTATTATTATTATTATTATTATTATTATTATTATTATTATTATTATTATTATTATTATTATTATTATTATTATTATTATTATTATTATTATTATTATTATTATTATTATTATTATTATTATTATTATTATTATTATTATTATTATTATTATTATTATTATTATTATTATTATTATTATTATTATTATTATTATTATTATTATTATTATTATTATTATTATTATTATTATTATTATTATTATTATTATTATTATTATTATTATTATTATTATTATTATTATTATTATTATTATTATTATTATTATTATTATTATTATTATTATTATTATTATTATTATTATTATTATTATTATTATTATTATTATTATTATTATTATTATTATTATTATTATTATTATTATTATTATTATTATTATTATTATTATTATTATTATTATTATTATTATTATTATTATTATTATTATTATTATTATTATTATTATTATTATTATTATTATTATTATTATTATTATTATTATTATTATTATTATTATTATTATTATTATTATTATTATTATTATTATTATTATTATTATTATTATTATTATTATTATTATTATTATTATTATTATTATTATTATTATTATTATTATTATTATTATTATTATTATTATTATTATTATTATTATTATTATTATTATTATTATTATTATTATTATTATTATTATTATTATTATTATTATTATTATTATTATTATTATTAATATAGACTTAACAGCGGCACACTTTCTCAGCCGTAGCTGGAAACTATTCACCGAATCCCTCGCTCGCGATTGAATTTCGGCTCTGTTGGAGCCCGTTCCAGGTTTTTATGCCCTTAAGGCGACGTTGGTGATGTTCGCTCCAACAGCTAAGAGTCCAGATCCCAACAAGGGATCACAGAGACTCCTAGTCCAGGACTTTCCTTAAAATATGCGCTGTTCCCAATAGTGCGATCTTCTGCACTTTTGTGCGCTCGGTTGACCAGGCAGTTGTTGCAGTTTTCGGTCATAGCCCTTCTTGACATAGGGCTCCTACAATTACTGGCACGACTGTAGTCTTTGCATTCCACATTCTGCTAACTTCTATTTGGAGGTCTTTGTACTTGCTTAACTTCTCTGTTTCCTTGGGCATTATATTGGTGTCATTCGGGATGGATACATCGATCAGCAAACAAGATTTCTCCTTTTTATTGTATACGACACTGTCTGGTCGATTTGCGCGAATTTCTCTGCCTGTTATAATTGGCCCGCCTCACATAATTGTGACGTCGTTGGTACTGAGGATACTCAGGAGTATATTCATAATATTTTTGCGGCACCGGTATACCGAAGTCCTTGCACATGACCCAGAGGAGATATCTAGCCACTCTGTTATGTCCGTGAGTGTACTCTGATGGTGCCAACGTAGTACATCCTGGCACCATGTGACTGATGTGTTCTTCTGCTACTCCGCACATTCTGAATTTGCTGTCAACAGGCTGCTTCAAGATCATTCTCTGGTGGTATCTAGTATGTAGTGCTTGATCCTGCGCTGCTATTATCAGGCTTTTCGTTTCTTCCTTCAGGCCCGAGATATTCAGCCACTTAGTAGACGCCATTTTGTCCACTGCCGGTCGATCGAGGTCGCGGAAGAATTGTCCGTGCATCGGCTTTGAGCAGAGTACTTCTATTTTCCTCTGTTCGATGCTGGTTTTAATTTTCTTCTTGGCGTCCTCGTCAGTGGTCTAGGTACCCAGGTATTCTGCTTGGATTTTACTCGCTTCCTTCTGGATGGAATACAACTTTTTATCTTTATCATACTCTTTAACTAGTCGAGTGAATTTGTCCTTCCCCTGTCTGATATACGCGCTCAGTCCCACGGTAGAGGAATCATAAGCAGATTCCAGGTCTATTAATCCATTATTATTATTATTATTGTTATTATTACAAAATTATTACTTTTTATGTTCTAAATGAATTCCATTATTTTCTTCTTATTTCAACTGTAGTCGTCCTTAGTCTTATTTCTGTTTGTAACTGTAGGTTAGCTTCTCCATTTTTGCTATCAGTTGACACAGCTTTGAATTTCCTCATTACCTATAGACGAGTTCTTCTCAACTAGCAATTTGATATTTTATAAAAGCTGCAGCAATGTTTCGGACACTTTTATAAAACAACATTACTCTCAGAAACACTTTCCAAACGTTGCTACGACAGCTATAAATGTATAATTGGTACCATCTTGTAAAATATTTCACTGACTGTTGATATTTTGTAAAGCCTATTGCAACCAATACAAAATAACTGTATAAACATTTCCGCAAGCTTTAAGAAAATTCGGTACCGCCACTATAAAACGGTTTTATTGAAGCTTCATTTAATTGCGTTATAAAGCAAATACTTCACTGTTTATTATTATTGCTATAAAACACAAATAAAATAAAACGATTTCTTAAATGTATTAAAAAAGTCGCATACATATACTTAAAAATATATATGCTGATTTTTATACATACCAAGCTTTCAGTGATTTTACTAAATAGTGGATAAGAACTTACTTAATAATTATTTTAGAAACATATGTAACCCATACAGCCTGCAATTTTTGATGTGAAGGAAATTTTATTGTGAATTATACCATGTGTATTTGATGAATTTTAAGTGCCCCTCATGTTTACTGAAGGTTTCTAGTAATTTTTGGAATTTTATAAAAATCGATGTCACATTTTAAAACTTTTGTAATGAAATTTAACGCCAATATGTTTTAATCATCATAACTTTATAATTAACACATATTAACTGCCTTGTCATATTTACTTCGAACGCTTGTCTCATGAAATGGCTTCCCTCTATAAAATATTTCTGTGTTATTAACAAGTATTTTAAGATAATTAAACTATAGGCGATTCCAACAAAACATCTATAAAAAATGTTTCTTAGATGTGATGGACTTGTGACAGGGCCGTATCTTAAATGAACCAATATAACAATATTTTTTTTCAAAAAAGGGTTTTTGTTATAACTTACAAGTGAAGAGAAATGACTGTAGCCAGAATCACGAACATTTTCATAAAAACTATAATTTATTGTAACTATTACCATTAAATTGCATGTTAAGTTTTCATTTTAAGACCCCTGCTAACTTTATGAAAATTTTCTCTAGTAGTCTCCCTAATGCTTGAAAAATGTCTGGTAATTGATTAAAGTACGTGGGGTAAGAAAATTTCATTCCTAAATTAAATGAAAAAATAAATATAAGAATGACAGCTAGATTAAGTTAGGTTATGTTAGTAGGCTGTGTACTACATAGAAAGGTTGGGTTGATCTATTAGTCTTGTTTGTTGACAGGTTATAGGAAGGTCTATAATTATTATTTACATTTGCAGCTTCAAATTAGTAATTAGAAATTAAAAATAACTTAAGAGTTTCTTCATCTTAAGTAGGTTCAAGCTATTAAAATTGGAAAAATTTTCATTTTTTTTTTAAATATGCTCACCTTTTAATTACATGCTGAGTGCTGGTACACTACTAATTTAATACATTTTTAATTTACTATTTATCAACATTATACTACGGGAGCCCACCCTAAGTGCCCCCCCCCCCCGATCCTTTAGGACAATGTTTTTCATAAAGATTAAAGCCTAAGGAACAATTTAAGACATGTCCTAAAAAAAAAAAATTGGCTGCACTTTCAAAATGGCGTCCGTTAAAAAAAAATTGCAAATATCGTTTTTGTCATTTAACACAAAAACTAAAAAAGATGGAGAAAAACTTTCTGTACAAAAAATAAAGTGCATAAAATTTTCTACAATTTTATTCCTATACAATATTTGCATTGGAGTTATCATTTTCCAGATAAATGATTCAGCTCTTAGGATAAAATATAAGATTCAGTATAAAACGTAACACTACGGAAGCCCACCCTAACTGTCCGTGCACCTCCCCAATCCTTGGGGACAATGTTTTTCATAAATATTAAAGCCTAAGGAACAATTTAAGACATGTCCTAAAAAAAGGCTGGCTGTACTTTCAAAATGGCGTCCGTTTAAAAAAAAAATGCAAAAAATGCAAATATTGTCATTTAACACAAAAACTAAAAAATATGGAGAAAAACTTACTGCCCAAAAAACAAAGTGCATGAAATTTTCTACAATTTTGTTCCTATACAATATTTGGATAGGAGTTACCGTTTTCCAGATTCCACCGTTACCGTTTTCGAGATAAATGTCTGCAAATTATAATATTATTATTATTATTATTAATTTTTTTCAGTTTATTTTATTTAATTTTTATGTTAATAATATAAAGTTATATTATACCTATGCCTTACAATAATTGTCACAGTTATTTCTTTTAAGTGATTTACCGATATATGAATTTCCATGTTTTCTTAATTTTGGACTCATTTATCTGGAAAATGGTAACTCCTATCAAAATATTGTATAGGTACAAAATTGTAGAAAATTTTATGCACGTTGTTTTTTGTGTAGAAAGTTTTTGTCCATCTTTTTTAGTTTTTGTGTTAAATGACAAAAACAACATTGGCAACAGTTTTTTTTAACATATGGCCGCCATTTTGAAAGTACAGCCAGTTTTTTTTTTAGACTATGTCTTAAATTGTTCCTTAGGCTTCAATCTTTATGAAAAACATTGTCCCGAAGGATCGGGCGGGGGGTGCACGTACAGCTAGGGAGGGTATAGCACTATAGTTGCTATATTAATAAAGATAAATTTTTAAAGAAATATTTGTATTCAAATTTGAAAATATATATTTTTGTAATAAATTGTTTTGTTATTATATATTATCCATGGTGATGGTATCAGTATGTAGGCTAGTACCCTACATATACTCCCCTCCTACAACAAATAAACCAACTTACCAAGGTATCAATATTTAAGATGACATTTTATAAAAGAAAAGTCAGTTTTGATTGATAGATGACAAAATAACGTAAAACAAGGACATTTATTTTTGAAATAACATTATCCTTAATGTATGATATATGTTATTGATAATTTGAAATAAAATAGCAAGCTTGTGCTAAGTGAATGAAAGTTTGCAATCATATTTGGATTGAGCGTCTTTCAAAGATGCCGCACCAGCTATAGCAGCTTTGGCTAAAGAAAAGCTGGCGGGACAATTAAAATTAGTGAATGAGTTTGCAATCATAATTGAATTGAGCTTTTCTCAAATATGTCGCACCAGCTATAGCAGCTTTGGCTAAAGAAAAGCTGGCGAGACAATTAAAATAGGAAATGAGTTTGCAATCATAATTGGATTGAGCTTCTCTAAAAGATGTCGCACCAGCTGTAGCAGCTTTGGCTAAAGAAAAGCTGGCGAGACAATTAAAATAGTGAATAATTAATAAATTGATACACTTGGTAAGCTGGTTTTACACTGCAGGGAGTCATATAGCAAAGTACTTACCTATACATGTACATAATTGAGTAAGTAATAACAAGTCTTCTGAAAATCAAGTATGATTCGTATCTCGGTACTATCTTCATGGAGAGACTGAGGAATCCGTGTCTAGCGAAGATATCTATGGAACGGTCGACCTTTGGCTGGCTGTCTTCGTTATGGACGTCGTCCGTCATCAGCGGTTAGCAGCACGAGCAGTTTGGTTCGGCCCCATATTCTTGTCGCGACTGGAAAAGCTGTCTAGAATGTCCATGGGAGATTACTTTCGGCATAACTATTTAACAACACTGTCAAAAGTTATTAAACTTCAGTCTTCATAATTAATTTTTGACAACTGTCTTTAACTCTCCGGAGGTATACAATGCGTGAAGACGTTCGGGGTCACCAATATATAGCACTATATATAGTTGCTATATTAATAAAAATAAATTTTTAAAGAAATATTTGTATTCAAATTTGAAAATATATATTTTTGTAATAAATTGTTTTGTTATTATATATTATCCATGGTGATGGTATCAGTATGTAGGCTAGTACTCTACAGAGGGCTCCCCGACTATTAGTAACTTTTGAATTCACAGCCCTACAAAAAAAATAAAAGTTCTGTACCAGAGACGTGAATACATAGATTTTGTGTATTTTTTTATGCTGAATCCGAATCCGTAGCCAAAAATATGGGTTACCCAGGTAGTTTTTTAGTAAAACGCAAAAACATCCCCTAAAATAGAGTGATACGGTTTATAATGAAATGCAACAATTTGTAAATACTTTGAGAAAACATTTTAAAATAAGATTTTGAGCATTAGAAAGAAATATATGCAAATTAAATCCATACCCACCCCTACGAGGGGGTTAATTCCACCTCTAAGATCAAATAACGAATGTTATAGTGCAAAACAATGTGAAAAGCCATAGCCTCGTAGTTTGTGATTCCAAATATACAAATGTAGGTTGACAGACAATATACCTAAAAAATATAATATAATCTTATTTTTTAAGGGGCTTGAAACCACCTCTGCAGTCCTAGGTATTTCTTACCGTATCACTCTATTTTAGGGGATGTTTTTGCGTTTTATTAAAAAACTACCTGGGTAACCCATATTTTTGGCTGCAGATTCGGATTCAGCATAAAAAAATACACAAAATCTATGTATTCACGTCTCTGGTATAGAACTTTTATTTTTTTTTGTGGGGGCTGTGTTATTAAGGAGAGGTTGAAAATAGCATAGGGGATCCTTCTTAATTTAGTTTAAGCTACTAAAATTGGTAATTGTTGTAGATTTCGACTTTGTGATTAAGAGTTCTCATGGGCCCAACTCGATCCCACGTCAAAAAATGTACAAGCGGTCAAGTTAAAAAATTTCCGAATTCATGATTTTTCTCATACGTTTTAAGTTGTGATGCTTTCTAATGGTACTTTAGAATATTTTGCACCAAAAATATTGTTTGTTTGGCTAAAACTTTTTTAAAATTTGTGTCTTCGATCAAAAAACTCTTTAATAAAATTTTATTTTGTAACTACTTTATTGACGTTGCCATATTGCAGTAGATTGCAACGCTATATATAATAATTATGTAGCAGACTCTGGAACAACAATTTATTTTCAATAGCAAAACTGTCCCAAATGGTGCTTTAATATAACTGTTTTATAAGATAATAGAGAATAATTAAAAAATGATTTTAACATATATTTATAACGGTGCTGAAAATACTGCCGAACGTTACTAAAAAATCGCTATAAAATTATTTAGTTTTATAAGCTGAAATGTTTTATAGCTTAGTCATGGAAACGTTTCTAAAATAATTTCCTAACTGCTTTATAAGACATTTTATAATTTTGCCGTAAAAATGTTTTGATGGTAAATTTATAAAACAGTTCAGTTGCAGGTAACCAGATAGTGTTTTCTGCAATTCTAATATAATCAGTTAGCATGTTAGATGCATTAATAAAATAACAATAAAACAAAATAATCGTATAACATTTAAATTATAAAACTTTGCTGGTTGAGTTTCATTCTACCCCACATGTGAAAATCCAGTGACACTAAATCTGGGGACCACGCAGACCACTATATCCACGCCCGATTCACCGATAATCCCCATGTTCGTTCCAAGAATTAGCGGATATTCTTTTATCTATTTTTAGTAACTGATGAAACTTGATGGTATGTATAATACCAAGACACGTTTATAGGAACGCATCGTATTCTTTTTGCTTCTAACCAGACGTCAGTTATTTCTCCAATACCCTGTATAATCATTATATCATTATATCATTTACAAAGTATTATTAAAAACTGGAAAATTACAAAGTTTCGCTGCGTACGAAACCAAAGCACCATTTCCTGACAGTCCATTTGAGGAAGAAATGCTATTTATTATTCGCTATAAAACCATTTTCATAATTTTACCATTAGTATAATTATTAAAAATTAAATTACACCTAGAGTAATAAAACATCTGACCTTTCGAACTTTTCATTACTACATATTTTCAATCAATACATAATGTGCAACAACTTTTCATGATAATATAACCAACCGATAAATAAAATACTGTGATGGCATTGCCGTCGACAAAAAGCAAAAATAGCGTACATTTAATGAACTTTATAACTGCAACCTTAGAAGTGCTTGTGTATGGTTTATACCAAGTATAGTATATCAAATATGCGTTACGCTGCCGGAAGTACATACAGGGTGACAAATTGCATCAACCCCTACGCTTGCACGCGAAATATTGTATTACAGTTTTAAATTGCATAATATGTGGGGTTGTGGATTAGTGGGATTAAGAGCATCTTATTACTCTGTTTACTATGCTTATAAATTTATTAGTGCACACTGAGCTAATGGCATGATATTAAAACTGCTCATGAAAATATTGCCTGCGAGACCGCTGTGAGAGAAGCAGTTCTTGAAAAATGTTTGTTTTAGCAGCTCAAGAAATGTGTTGAAATTATGGTAGTATCGGTGAATGTATCCAAAATATTAACGCGAAATAATTAATTCTAAGTTTCCTGTTATGCTATGGCTAATCGCTCAATGGGTGGTAGTGCGCTAGTGACAGTAAATATAAAATATATTGATATATATACACTGATGTTCCAAATGTAAAAACCGCTGCCCAAAAAAACACTACTTCCACATCCAAATTTTCTATTTAAATTTCTCACAAAAAAAATATTGATACTATATTTGCACTCCACTGTGTGGAAATAATTGTTTATGGGACTCTAATAATATAATGTTTGAAATCGTCGACCTCAAAAACCCAAAATGATATGCCACAGCGGTAGTGGGGTGGGGGTCAATGAAGCAAAAGAAATTGTTGAGGCCTTTGATTTTTGTACACATACTAAATCACAATTATTTTTTACCTCTTTTAATAATGGGTGGAGGTTGGTAATGAGAGTGGGTAATGCTAAAAATTTTTTGAGACCTTAGCTTCTCTTACCAATGTTATGAACTCTTGCTTGATTTACCTACCCCCATTTACTTCAATTTACCCTCCAACCCTTTAATGGAATAAGATCAAAATATGATCTAGTTAGAAAAGATTTAAAAAAATCTCCTCTGAGCCCTTTCCTTCGTACTCAAAAACAAATTTGAAAAAAAAGCAAAAGTTTCTCCCCTCCCACAAGTTTGTTTACTTGAAAAAAATAATTAATCAGTCAAATACTAGAGGTGAGGGGTGAGGGTGAGGTAATAGCAAACAAATTTCATTTTGGTTTTTCAAAATCCCACGACAGGGAAAAAAGTTGGTTGAATAATTTTACTTTCCCTACCTCCCCTCCCTTCCCTAATTGGCCCAACATCCCCATCCTCCGGCTCCATTAATTCTTATCTATTTCACTTACCTCAAAAAAGTCTCATCCCCCTAACTCCTTTTTTTCGTGAAAAAAATTAAGGAACTATATACTTTTTTGTATATTAGTGTTACGACAATAAAAAACGAGTATTTTCAAAAAAAAAAAAAAATTCACGAAAAATTACCGTCCGATTTGAAAAAAATTTAGATCAGGTTATGTGCTTCCGCGAGTTCTTCGATTTTTGATTCAACTTTTTTTTCTAGTCAATAATAACGAAGTTATCGCGGAAGAACGTGTTTTTGCGATTTTTAAACGCAAATTCCTCCCCCACCCCTTGCGATTAAGCTGAACTAACTTGATAACATGATAAAAGAGAACGCGCATAACCGAATGGTCAAAAATTTTTTTTAAAAAAGTTGGTTTCAAAACTCCTCTTTTTCTCGACAGATCTGTTCCAGTATTAGTAAAAATCATAGATAAAATGATGAGTGTCCCGCGACACAAAATATGTTCAATAGAAACAATTATTATTACTCAGTAAAAACAATAAATATTCAGAAAGAAATTACAAATGTTCATTAAAAGTAATAATTGTTAATAATTGTTTGGTGGAAACAATAAATGTTCAGTAAAATAACATTACAAACATTTTTTTTTTATACCAGAGGATCTCTCGATCCCACAGTTTGTTTCCAAATCTGAAAAAAGTAAGTATGTATTTTTTGGTTTTTCAAAATTTTGATTCTAAATGGAGACCTGAAGTTTCCCATGTAAATTGCATGGGAAAAAAATCACTTCTTGGAATTTTTTGAATAATTGTTCAGGGTTAGGGAAAATCGTTCAATTTATATAACTTGGAGAAGACTATCCAATGAAGAATTTGATATTATACAAACACACCTCCATGGTTCCTCGAAAACTACCTTGAATCAAAAAATGTAAATTCTTCAGGGAATTGACCCTTTTGAGTACTTTATTCTCGTTTTTTCTTCAAAAATTTATTATAAGTTTAATGCAAAAATTTCTCTAACCCTGAACAATTATTCAAAAAATTCCAAAAAGTGGTTTTTCCTCATGCAATTTACATGGGAAACTTCAGGTTTCCATAGGCACCATTTATTTAAAATCAAAATTTTGGAAAACCAAAAAATACGTACTTACTTTTTTCGGATTTGGAAACAAATTCATTTTGGACCACCCTAATGTACAGTATGTCCCCGGATGGGGTACAGCATCTTGTAAACTTTCTTATTTTTGATTTTCCGAGAAAGAATTATTCTTTACAATGAGTTTTGCTTGTCTTAGAAAGTCATAAACAGTTGTCAAACTTAAGATAAATTATACAGATTTTATTTTCTTGAAAATTTTATTTAACAAAGTTTTCATTTAGAAAAGTTTAAATATTGTTTAGTTGCAAAATAAGGATATAATAATTTTCAAAAAACATAACATTTTATTCAACTAAGTTGAAAACTACATGTAGTCCACCAGTACATATTTTTCTAATCTTTTTTTATATTATTCATAGACATAGACAGATGAGATCACATCTTCATTTATGGTTACAGCAGCATCCACAATGTTTTACTTTAATAAATCTACATCGTCTTTAAAATCGTTTGCGTATACTTTTTGCTTTAAATAACTCCATAAGAAGTAATCCAACGGGGTTAGATCTGACGAACGGGCTGGCCATGCTGTTGGTACATAGTTGCCAGTCCACCTGTCATGGAAGTGATTGCCTAACCATTGACTAACTAGAATTGTAGAATGTGGTGAAGATCCATCTTGCTGAAAAATTATTTTTCTCCTAAATTCAAAATTTTCATTGTCCAGTTTGCCTAAAACAGAATTATACAAAATTTCTAAATAAGTATTTTGATTTAAATTTCCATCCATAAAATGCACCTATTATTCTGTGATGCGTAGTGCCGCACCAAACACTTACTTTTTTAAACTTTTGATTATTAGTGGTAATTCGGAAATTCGGATTATCCTGAGCCAACTGCTTAATTTTGATAAGAGACTACCCCATTAGTCATAAACGTAGATTCATCCATGAATAAAATATTTAAATGAAATGATCTATCTGCTGAAATTTTCTCTCCGATAGTTAAACAAAAATTCAAACGACGGGCATCATCTCCAGCTTGAAGTTTGTGAATAAATTTAGATCTGAATGCATGAAATTTGTTGCTGACTAAAATCCTCTGAATATGAGATTTTCTAATACCTAAATTCATAGATCTTTTCCTTAACGACCATCTTGGGTGTTCTTGTACAAAGTGTAAAACTACAAGGATAACAGCGTCATCTTCATTTAATTTTTTTTGCTTTTTTTATATTTTTTACATTCCCAGTGGAATTATATTTTTACTGGTAACGGTTGACGGGTATAATAGAGCAGAAAGGTGTTAGGAAAAAACTTTTTTAAATAGTCGACGTCTCGTCACAATTTATTGACATCCTCAGGAGTCTACAATTGAACATATTGATGTAGTTATTTGTAGGACAATATCATATTATTATTAAAAAACGTTGTGATTGTTTATCACTGAATAAAATATATAACAATTAATTAAACAAACCAAATAAATAAAGGTTTGTCCTTTTTCTATTAATTCTTATTTTGCACTAAAAATGTTACAGCAAGGAAATGTACTAAATTAAAAAAGTAATGTTGAAAAGTAAAAATGAAGTAAATTTATGTGTAAAATTATCATTTTAAAATCATCAATTTAAAAACTTTTAATTATCTAATGAAATGAAATTAGACTAACGAAAAGTTAATTAACTTACATTTAGGTGAGTTTTCCTTTGTCACATTGGATTTAAATATTATTATTATTTAAAAATGTCATATACGAGGTATTTATTTGTATCATGAAATAAAAACCGCTGCCCAAGGAATCACGACTTTCACATCCAGGTTTTCTATCCAAGTCACTCACAACGACAAAATTTTGTATGTGGAAATAATTGCTTATGGAACTTTAATTATATAATATTTGAAATCCTCTACCCCAGAAACCTATAAAACGATACCCCACATCGGTAGTGGGGTGGGAGTGGTGATAGGGAGGTGGTAGTGGGGAGTTGAAAAAGTAAAACAATATTTTGAGGTTTCTGGTTCTTGTACACACACTAAATCACAATTTTTTTTTCATCCCCTTTAATAATGGTGGGGGTGGTACGGGGGTGGCTAATGCCAAAAATTTGTTTGATACCTTAGCTTCTCTTGTATATACTAAATACCAATTTTCTGGACTCTTACCTGCTTGATTTAGCTATTTACCTCAAATTTACCCCAATTTACCCCCCAACCCTTCCACGGAACGAGATGAAGTACATATGTGTACCAAATTTCAAGTCAATATCTTAAACGGTTCCAGAGTAAACGTGCGCACAATAAAAGTTACAGACAGACCAACAGACAGACAGAATTTTTTTTCTCTCAAACTTAAAATCTTAAAAGTTTCATGACATTCAAGGCCTATTTGAACAATAAAAATTTTTAAAAATTTTTTTGTCGTTACTATACGTAAAATAAAAGTCGTTTTTACTGAACATTTATTATTATTATTACTGGACAAATTGAAATAGAATACTGTGTATCTGATATTTTTTACTGTGCGGTTTATATTGCACAAAATTTTATAAAATGCCGTGCATGAGTGAATGCTGTTTTTCCTCGCACAACAAGTACTATTTTACTGATCCTAGTTGTTTACATTGAAAAATTTTGTTCACCTATAATTTTTTATTATTGTAGAGTTTATTACTACCCCTTTTCAGTTCCACTTATATTTTAGCCAGAAACCACGTGTTACAACATATTTACCGAACCCTGTATATGACTAAATCCGCTTAACTACTATACCGCAACCAAGAATACAGTCGGGCCAAGAGATTTCTACTTCGACAAATCCCAATTTAGGCTATCGGCCGCCTAGCGACTCTGCTGTATTACACAACTGGTTTTGGAATAAATACATTTTAAATTAAAGTGATTTTATGGTTAATTAACTCTTGCCAGATTCATGTGCTAAATCATTTGTACTGTAGCTGAGTGTAACAAGAATATTAATTGTCCTCTGAAGCCTTGAGGTTCTTTAATTTATGCCATAGTAAATGTCTAATAATTTTAAGAAAATAAACATTTTTGCCCATCTAATACAGAGTAGTGTTTGTAAAATATATAGGCCAGTCACTTTAAACAACAAACTGGAATTAATTACGAAACCTTCCAAATTTTGACAAAAGTTGTACATTATTGTTAAACAAATCTGTAAAATTTTGCCCCTTTCTACGAATCCGGCAAGATTGTTTAAATTGCAAAAAATAAATAATTGAAGAGCATAACTTCTAAATGGTCTAAGTGCTGAAAATCTCAAAAGGAGATAATCGATAAAAACTATTTAATAAGAAAAACAACAGTCGTAGGTTGTACATAATTTTTAATTAGTTATAAAAAACACAACTGAAACGTACTGTAATCTTGAAATAAAAGAATACAAAAACAAATTTAAACAAACAAATAATCTTTATCAAAAGGGCATAGCCGGTTAAGCATGGTGTGGCTGCCCCCAAGCGTCTGGCGCTTATATTTGTGCAGTAGGAAGCAATCTTGGAAAGTAGCAATTTCACAAAATATTAGCCCGAAAAAGGTACCGGTTTGGGGTGAGTAAGGGAGGGTTGATTTTAGCAAAACTATTTTTTTTCTAAGAAACGGCGCATTCAATCGTTTTGTAAAAAATATATGTTAAAGACCTACTGAGAAAGTACTAAATAAAAAATCCTGCTCAAATTCCGAAAACAGATACAGTAAAAAAAACATATATATTATTTTCAAATTTTTTTTAGGGTAACTTATCCCTGGGGTACCAGCCTGAATTTTTTTCTGTAGCATGTCTATGGACTCACTTATGTTATATTTTTTTCCCAGTCTTGTCCGAAGATTACGCCATACTTAAAAAAAAATGCCGAAGTGTGCAGTGCCGTATGCATATTTTGTGGACAATTAACTCCTTGCAAGTAAAAAAGGCCAAACTGCAAAGTAAATATGGATATCTGAGTAGTGTATACATATTAGTGACTAGTGATTATGGAGATGGTGAACGTTGTAAGAGAAACCAACATAAAGCTGCAACGCTGACAGTTAATTAGGTGCTCAATAGAGTTGACTCTTGCGCCGCAAAAATCAGTTTATAGCCGTAATGTTAAATATCATTAAGGGTAAAACCTAAAGTCAGCGGTACTATGGAGTACCTTGTCAAAGACTGTCATTATTCACATATTACCGTCGGCGGGGATAAGAGCTTGGTTGTTAACAATTTGCAGCACTAAGTCGTAGCATTACTAACCTGAGAAGGATATAGATGTTAATCTTCCTCACTGTCATCTGCAATCACTGTACTCATGCTATCCTTCTGGAACAATAGGGAGAGAACTTCTGCCGGTTTAGGTATGCTTGCTAGATATCATCCGTACGAAAGGTAATACACGACAACAGCTACATGGGAACAACATCCAACAGTTTGATACCCGTTGGCACATTCACAGAAATATCTTCTAACGCCGACACTGTGGGGAATATAGTCGAGGAAACATCGGTAAACCTTCGTTTTGATGTGACGTGAACAAACTTGTATTTTGAGGACATTGGACTGGTCCTTAGCGTACTGAAGATTAAGTGTTCCGTCTTCATTTATGACTTCGAGGTACGAAATCGTTTGTTTACATTGATACGATCCGGTAAAAAACAGTTTTAAATCCGTCATTTCTGGGAAGTCCAGTACATCTTTGCTGGAAATATCTACAAAAGGCAGTTTTGCAATTTCTTTGAATGTGCCAGTGGGAATCGAACTGTTGGATGTTGTTCCCATGTAGCTGCTGTCGTGCATTATCTTTCGCAAGGACGATATCTATCAAGCATACCTAAACCGGCGGAAGTTCTTTCTCTATTGTTTCAGAAGGATAGCATGAGTGCAGTGATTGCAGATGACAGTGAGGAAGATTAACATCCATATCCATCACAGGTTAGTAATGCTACGATTTAGTGCTGCAAATTATTAACAACACATGACTGTTAAGACCAAGCTCTTATCCCCGCCGACGGTAATATCGATAGTACCGCTGACTTTAGTTTTTACCCTTAATGATATTTAACATTCCGGCCATAAACTGATTTTTGCGGCGCAAGAGAGTTAAACTCTATTGATCACCTAATTAACTGTCAGCCTTACAGCGTTATATTGGTTTCTCTTACAACGTTCACCATTTCCATAATCACTAATCACTAGTATGTATACACTACTCAGGTATCCATATTTACTTTGCATTTTGGCCTTCTTTACGTGCAAGGGGTTAATTGTTGACAAAATATGCATACGACACTGCACACTTCGGCATTTTTTTTAAGTATGGCGTAATCTTCGCACAAGTCTGGGAAAAAAACATAACATAAGTGAGTCCCCAGACATGCTACAGAAAAAAATTCAGGCTGGTACCCCAGGGATAAGTTACCCTAAAAAAAATTTGAAAATAATATATATGTTTTTTTTACTGTATCTGTTTTCGGAATTTGAGCATGATTTTTTATTTAGTACTTTCTCAGTAGGTCTTTAACATATATTTTTTACAAAACGATTGAATGCGCCGTTTCTTAGAAAAAAAATAGTTTTGCTAAAATCAACCCTTCCTTACTCACCCCAAATCGGTCCCTTTTTCGGGCTAATATTTTGTGAAATTGCTACTTTCCAAGATTGCTTCCTACTGCACAAATATAAGCGCCAGACGCTTGGGGGCAGTCACACCATGCTTACCCGGCTATGCCCTTTAGTAAACGGTTTAAGTGCCAAATGTATATACATTGTAAAAGGTCTAAGTACCAAATGTAAATACATTGTAAAAGGCTAAGTGCCTATATGTATATTTTGACATCCTAAATGCCTCCACGTGAAGTTTAATTCCCAACGTCTTGCTGGGTAGTTTCTTCAATCAATTTTTCATAGAAATTTAAAAAGGACAAGGGTATGTAATCCAACATAGCTTTCAGATTGTCCAGTTTGGCGGCAGCGATTCGGTTCTTGCACTGTAAATGTGTAAAAGAGTGTAATCGATAGTTATTTATTGTTTTCTCCTTTTTTAAAACATCGAATGAATTCCATGAAACCACCTCACTAAAGTTTTTTCTAACTTTGATTTGATTTTCTTAACGAATGAACGAAACAAATATGACTAACGTAGTACGGTGGCACCACTGGCACTTAGACCATTTCGATGTAAACACCTTGTGGACTTACAGCATGCGACATCTGTGAGCCAGGGATGTTACTAGAAAACATAGTTTTGGCACATAGCGCATTTCACAAGACATTGGCGATGGCACATAGAGTACTTTAACGGAAAAAATATATATATTTGCAGAATTGGCACTTAGACTCTTTAGAAGTTATACTCTTCAATTAATGATAGAAGGAAGAGAAAATATGCAAAAGAGTCGCAAAATTAGGAAACCGTAGATTGGACTATTTCTCATTGTTTTCCAAAAGTTTGCGGATATTTTCGATATCGGCAACATAGATAATTCATAAATAATTCATATTTTTGTTTATTGCTGAGCAAAAAAAAATCAAAAGAGACGCAATCTCAGGAAATACTTTTAAAAGGGGCCATGAATCTTTTTAAGGATTTGCCACCTTCCGCGATTCGCGCAACATTTTTTTTCTCAATAAATACAGAAGAATCGTTAATTGGTATGTTGAAATAAAGAAAAACATTTTGTCTTTGGTGGCAAATGTACAAGTGGCTCTGAGTAAGATATATGATTTTGTAAAATTTTATTTTATTTATTTCTCTTTTTTTTGCTATATATGAAAATATTGCAAAAGATCCGCATTTGCAAACGCTTCGATATTTCTCTATAAACGTAAATTCTAATTTGCCTCCTTGTACAAGGTTGAGAAATATAAACTCTTTTTTTTTAATTTCTTGTATACAGTGTGTCCCAGGATAGATGTAACAAGAGGTGTAATGGACCAAAAATTTTGGAATTTTGGAATGGTATTTGGGGATTGAGTCCTGCTTGTTGTAAAACTAAAGTATACCAAAAATGACTTGATTTGGTGTTCTACAGGGTGTTTTATAAGCAAAGTTGTAAAAATCACCACTAATAAAGTACCTTTATTTTTCAAAATATGAAAAAATTCCACTAAGAAAAGTTATTTCGAATGCAATTTTCAGGAATTATTTTTTTGAAACTTCCCATTTTTTGCGAATTAAGAGTTGAATTCACATTTAAAGTTGTGTAGGCGCAAATGTTAATCATCTCAAAAAGTAGGCTATTGGCAAATAAAAAATTGAATAAACGAGATGTAAGAAGGTATAATGTTAATCGAACTAATTGTTAAACAAGAAACAATTACTAACAGAAGATTAATGAGGTTTAAAAATTATAACAAGTAATAAATGTCAAAACATAACAGATTCACAAACAAATTAATTATTGACCAATTCAACACAATGTTTACAATTTTTTTATTATTCAACGTAGCTACCACTCACATCCACACACATTTCGATCCTTCGCCTGAAGTCCTTAAAACTGTTTCGAATATGATCTAACGGTATGGAGTTTACGGCATTTGTAATTCTCTGCTTCAATACTGCTACATTGCTAGGAAGTGGTTCAGCGTAAACCAACTGCTTGAAGCGACCCCATAAAGGTCTGGGGATCTCGCCGGCCATTTGATCGGTCCATTCCTGGCAATCCAATTTTCTCCAAAATTTAAATTGAACCACCGATTATCCATTTCTGTGGAGTGGCCAGAGCAACCGTCATGTTGAAAATCAACTAAAGACATATCTCTTAAAATATTTAAATGTTCTTCAGAAAATCTTTGAAGAAGCTGTAAAGAAGTGTGCTGGTTTAACCGTCCCTCAATGAAATAAGGTCCAATAACTCCAACGTGATAAGAAACGGCACACCAGACATTCACCTTTTTATAATATTGTCTTCTACAATGAATTCTAAAATTTGGATTTTCAGAAGCCCAAAACCGACAATTCTGAGATGAAACAACACCATTGGTTGTGAATGTGGATTCATCTGAGAAAATTATGAAATGATGAAAAAATCTCTCTTCTATGATTTTTTCTCCAATGGTCAAACAAAAATCCAACCTACGGCCGTCATCTCCCTCTTCAAGCGTATGTTTATAATTTGATTTATATGCCCTAATTTTCTTTGCCTTGTAAATTCTTTGGAGTTCAGACTTGCTAATATTAACATTTCTTAGTGGCATCCTAGGATTTTCTATAACAGAGGCATGAGCTATAATAACTCCAACATTGTCTTCATCATATGCTTTTATTTTTCTGTTCATGTTAAGAACACTACCAGTAGCCAGAAACTTTTTAATTATTCTCATAGCCTGAGTACGTGACAAAGCAGTGTTTGGAAATTTCAAATTAAATTGGCTTACCAAACGAGTTTTCACCGCCAATTCCGTAGCATTGCAGAATATAAATTTTTTCACGCACTGTGAGTACCATTTTCACTTAATTTTTTACGCTTGGTTCGTTAATTTGAAACAGAAATTAAGGATAATATTGATACGTTTGACATATATGTCAATAATGAATGATAAATGTGTATCCACTGCTTTTCTCATAGCCTACTTTTAGCTTCTACATAACTTTAAATATTAATTCGCAAAAAATAATTTCTATGCAGTTTTAATTGAATGGTTCAAAACAAAATACTAATTTATTGAAAAAATGGGAAGTTTCAAAAAAATAATTTTATATTCCAGAAATTTGGTATATTGGTATAAAATTGCATTCTAAATAACTTTTATTAGTGGAATTTTTTCATATTTTGAAAAATAAAGGTACTTTATTAGTGGTGATTTTTACAACTTTGCTTATAGAACACCAAATCAAGTCATTTTTGGTATACTTTAGTTTTACAACAAGCAGAACTCAATCCCCAAATACCATTCCAAAATTCCAAAATTTTTGGTCCATTACACCTCTTGTTACATCTATCCTGGGACACACTGTATATATATTTTAATTAATTCAGCATATATTGTTTTATGATATTTTTTAGTTTTTTTTTAATTTTGATTAAAGTTTTTAAAAATGTTTTCTGTTACAGATTTAATGAGTTATCATGAACTCCAGAAAAAAAATTTCCTTTGCCCTATGCTTGGAAACCTCTCCGAGATGTCTCAGGTGGTACTTCCTACAAATGCGGACATAGTTCGTTACTTTCTTTACATCAGAAATGAGACAAGAGATCTAATGCAAATAAAGACCCACTAGCTTAATTGATTGCAACCCAGGTCGCAAAAGCGTTGGAGTTAATATGGAGAAAGACATCCGTTCCCATAATTTCATTTAAAAAAATTGTTGAAAAAATAAAAAAGTTCAATAGTGATTATAGGACAGTCCTTAAACCATATAAGGGTAGAAGGGAGTCTGAGAGTTACCAAAAGAAGCTGGACGATTTTAAATGTAAATGGGAACAAACTCTCTTTGACATCGCCAGCTGCAATTGCGATAATTCAAACCTATGTCGCTGTTCCAAAGAAATAAAAGTACCATCTAACCAAATATTATTTTTAACAGATCAGCGAACAACTAGAAATACGATTATAGTACCAATCGATCAGAAAACTTCGAAGAAATTAGGAAAAAAAACATGAGAGGAAGATGAAACAATTGAATAAAGACCAAGAGTCAGAAGTAACCAAAAAAGAAACAGCGTTACATGCAAGAAGCTGGAAGAAGCTGGCAGTAGCTCCACGTCAGAAGAAGAATCGTATCCATTACTTCCTTCCTGTAGTTCGTATTATTCCGACCCACAACCCTCTTGCTCTTTTGTATCTAGAGCAAATTTGAAAGGTCAAATGAGGGAAAAGCTTTCCACTTTTGTTAGGAAATACGGTCGCCGTGGGATCTCAGACCGTAGTGCTGCATCTATTTCATCTGCTTTTCTACATGACCTAGGCATTATTAGCAAAATCGACAGTACTAAAATTGTTGATCGAAATAAAGTTCGTTGTGAACGTGAAAAGCACAAGATGAAAATCTATTTGTGGAGGTTTCCCTGTCAAAAAATCCTTATAAAAACTTATAAAGCAAAAATGTATAAGTTTTTATACTTTTTGATGTGTGTATTTGAAATGTGTTTTAATTGTAAATTCTCATATGGTATCTACCAGTATTGATGAGTTGTTATAGTATATGTAATTACAAGTTTTTATAGGTTTTTATAGTGTTTTGAATGTAAATTCCCATATGATATCTATTAGTATTGATGAGTTTTTATAGTACATGTAATTAAAAGTTTCTATAGGTTTTTATAGGTTTGTATAGTGTTCTGAATGTAAATTTCCCATAGAAATTCTATTAGTATTGATAGGTTTTTTTACAGATTTTGGTTGTGTAATTTGAAATATATTTTAAATGCCAAATCCCATAAACTTACATAGGTAAGTAAATATTATTTACTTACTATTAATATTTCAAATATCAATAGTAATATAGTCGTAAACACTAAATACTGCAAAAGTCCTTGTTTCCTCTAGCGTTCTAACATAAACGCAGTAATAAGTTAGCAGTAAAAGAGACTGCTTTACTTTCAATTTAACAAGCCCACGCTAGTTTCTTAGGTCACATTAGATTAGATATGAATTAGCGAGATGTATAACAGCTCCCTCTACTAGAGGCTGGAGTATGTAACACTAAACTTTCATAAGTTTTAATTATGTGTGTGTGTGTTTTAAATGTACATTCCTCGTATGAAACCTATTAGTATACGTAAGTTTTTATAGTATTTGAAATACAAAGTTTTTTATAAGTTCTAAATGTGGTCTGATGTGCGACTATTTGAAATGTGTTTTTAATGTAAATTCCTTGCCTGGGGTCAATCAGCATTTGCATATATTAATAGGAAATGCGAAGTTTTTATAATATTTGCTGCGTACAATGGGTTTTTAATGTAAATTATCTACATGGAGTCTATCAGTAGTTATATGTATTAGTATATTTAAGTTTTTATAGTATTTGAAACACAAAGTTTTTTAAAAGTTCTGAATATGGTTTGATGTGGCTATTTGAGATGTGTTTTTAATGTAAATTCCTTGCCTACGGTCTATCAGCATTTGCATATATTAATAGGAAATACGAAGTTTTTATGAGATTTGCTACGTACAATGGGTTTTTAATGTAAATTCCCTATATGGAGTCTATCATAGTAGTTATACGTTTTCACGATAATTGAAATGTGAAGTGATAGATATTTTATATGTATTTGAAAAGTATTTTTAATGAAAATTCCCCATACGAGGCCTATCAGTATTTGTAAGTTCTTATATGGTATTTGAAATACAAAGATTTTATAAGTCAGATGTGTTTTGAATGTAAATTCCTTGCCTGAAGTATATGAACACTTGCACGTTTTAATAATAAACACGAAGTTTTTATAAAATTCTATGGGAATGTGCAATGGGGTTTTAAAGTAAATTCCCTGAATGGAGTCTATCAGTATATTTATGAGTATTTATGGTAATTAAATTGCGAAGTTTTATAGGTTTTTATATGAATTTGAAAGATAATAATGTAAATTCTCAGTACGAGGCCTATAAGTATTTATAAGTTTTTATGGCGTTTGAAACACGAAAATTTTATAGATTCTGTGAGTTTTTAATGTATATTCCTGGCTTGAGGTCTATTGTAAAATTTTATGCTTTTATGGGAATAAGAGAGTTTTCTAAATTACAATGTGTATATACTTACAATTGATTTTAATCTTACAATGGATTTTAATGTAAATTATATGATATTGTATTAGTAAGTTTAGTTTAGTAAGTATTGTAACTTTTTTAGGTTGACTACTATTGAAATCTCATGAAAACTTTTCAAATTAATAGTTGTAAATAATACTTTTCAATGGGTACACTGAGAAATCCTTATTAAATTCTTATATAAAACTAAACTAATAATAACCCTTTAAATCTTATAAAAACCATATACTAATTATTTCTTATTAAATGCTATAAAATTTATCCCTGGTTTCCTGATGAAACATTATTAGTGTTACCACTATGGGAACCCCATGAACACTTATCAACTTAATAGTTGTAAATCATTATTAATACTTTTTAATGGATGCCCCTATAAACCATATTAAATTTTTATATAAACTAAACTGATATGGACCCATGAAGTCTTATAAAAATAAGGACAAATATATCATCAGTTTCATTACTCTTCAGATTCCAAAAAAACTCACAAAAGTATTCGATAATACCTTATTCATATTTTTTAACATGCATCCTTACACATCTACATTAAATTATTATATAAACTAAACTGATATGTACCCATGAAGTCTTATAAAAATAAGTACAAATATATCGTTATAAAAATGTATAAAATGTCTACTAGGAACTCCTTAGTATATCTTTTCAATTTCATTACCTCATTCATTACTCTTCAGATCCCATAAAAAGCCACAAAAATATTCGATGTAATACCTTATTAACACTTTTTAATATGTATCCTTATAAATCCTCATTAAATTATTATATAAACTAAACTCATAGCAACCCCTCAGATCTTACAAAAATCATATACTAATTGTTTCTTATAAAAGATTACAGAACTCGTATTTGATTTTACTGATGAAACCTTTTCACTTTCAACACTATTCAGATCCCATGAGAACTTATCAAATTAAAAGTTGTAATGCCACATAAAAACTGTTTTTAGTATAAACACTTATGGAAACATACCAATAACAACATGGGTATTCCAACTCAATTAAGACTCCTTTAGATACTTATTCATCCCAATATAATTTCTATATGGCAAACTTAATATACTGTATAAAACCTTATAAACCAGATAGGCTCTTATGATTTCCCATAAAAAATTTATAAGTTTGAATAGGATTTTTTGACAGGGTTGTACTTCGATGGAAGGAAATATCGAACCAGGATACAAACAAAGAAAGGAAAGAAATATTATGCTAGTACGGTCAGAGAGGAACACATTTCTTTGATACAGGAGCCTGACTGTATTTACCTTGGACACTTAACAGTTTCGTCTGGAACTGCTGCCAACATTAAAGATAGAATATTGGACTTTTTTAATATGAAAGGTATATCAACTAATCTTTTTTTTCAAATTCAATTTTCAACACTTTTTCTGAATAATGACCATATAGAAAACATTTGTAATTCTTGAACAACTCTCGAGGAATATAATTTTTTTTCTCATAGCAAGATCTAATAGAAAGTGAAGTACTTATAGCCATTTTTCGAATACCCTTTTTTTCCAAGAAGTTGAATCTATCGAAAAATAAGGCAGATATCGATCTGAAATTTCTACCAAATATTCTCTCCTATATGACACGTAGTTAGTAAAATTTAAAAGATTTTACTAAAATTTTGCTAAAATAAAAAAAAAAATTTTCGTTTTTCTAAATTTACTCCTGACTTAATAAAACTATCTTAACGTTCGGGGGCTCAGTTTATAGGAGATCGACATCTTGGCCAATGATGAAATCAGCATTAAATGTTGAGCACAAGGAATACAGTGTATTGACAATCAACACATCAGCATCCTCTTCAGCCTGCTTAACCGTAAAAGCAGCCTGTTCGAATTTAGTTTTCAGCAACGAAATAATACGGACTTTATTGTTTTCATTGTTTAAAAATGTTACTGGCTGCTCTCTCTAAAGAGGGAAGAAATGGACGTCCTTTCGACCATTACCTGCTCTAGGAAACATCTACTACAAAATGTACTCTACCATGACCATAAAAAATGTATATACAACAAGGAAAATCAGTGAAATTTGAAGTAGTTTCTCTATATAATCTCATTGTGATGTAGAAAAACATTAAAAATAATAAAATGTAATTTGTTCATAGATAATTTGCAAACAGAAATGGAGTTTGACGATTCTTCGAAAAAAAAAAAAAACTTCGTGAAACTTCATTTCCCCACCATCTTGTTATATATTGGACTTACAATAAAAATGTATATACAAAAAATTTAGAAAATTTTGTCCTCTTCAACTGTGTCTGGTATATTTTTCTTGTAGGATCGAGCTTTGCGGAATTATTAAAAAAAAACAAATTTTTTCACCTTTTATTCAATAAGGCGGCACGTGCCTCGACCCCCTCCAAGGTCGAAAACTTGTATTTTTCATCAGAGCCTCGACTTACACAACATATATCAAAATCATTTCTACTCCACCTTTTGTAAGGCAAAGGCCATTTTTTATCCTCACCTACTGACTGATTATACATTTTAAAAATTATTAGGATTAGGGTCGATATTTAGTAAAGATACTACTCTTTAATGTCACAACTTCGATATGTTCAAATGGCTTTATTGAATTTTACTAAGTGAGAATACCCCATTATTATAAATCAGAATGCATGTGCAGTTTGAACTGCAATAGTTTGACTGGAATTTTAAATCATATTATTTCTTAGTCACTACAAACAAGTGTTGTTTGCTAGCAATAAAAATGTTTTACAGAAATAAGGACTTTACACAGACTCTATTGTAAGAAATATGGGTCATTTATTGGCCGTTTCCCATATCCGAGTCACAGAAAAAAGAGATATTCGGGGATATATTACATTGTCAACTGTACTTTGATAAAACTAGTAGCTATGTATATTGAAATAAATCTGGATTACTCACTCTGTGCAACAATAATTTTCGCTCAGCAAAACAAAAAAGATAAATATATAGCTGTCATAATATATTTCTTTATGCTTTACTTCTACCAATATTTTATTTTTCATTTTTTTTTGTAAAACTGTATTAATATAGTTATAAATTATTATGGTATAATCGTATTACCCTTCATGTTGCCTCTGGGGTCAAATGCCGTTCCAGAATGCAGAGTAACTACTTTACCCTGCCGATAGGATAATACAGTCACTGTCTTATTTCCTCTCAGGACTCGTCTCTGAAAACTTCAAGAACACTGCAATCTCTTGGACTAATTTACTCAGTCCATTCTAGTACCCCTATGCTAATGATCGTTCTATACAGGAACTTGTGCTGGTGATAATAATAATAATATGGACTCGGGATGTAAAAATAATAGATTCAGGATATATTTCTTCCTGTCGTAAAAGGCGACTAAAAGGAACATCGGCTTTCGAGTCAGAATTATGGAAAAGTCAAAAAGGAACAAAGTAATGGCGTGAACGAGATCACTCGCAATGTTGCAGGTGATGTCACGCCCGGCAAGGGAACGATATAGCCCCAGTTGTCATCCGGCGAAACCCTCATAAACCCGGTGGGGGGGAATGATGAGGTACCCCCAACCGTTAACGAGCAAAACCCCTGTCGAAACACAATGGAGGAAACACTGAGGTCGTCTCAACCAACCAACCTAAGGAACAGATGGACCATCAATAAGTATAGGGAGTTAATATGGTGCTACTACTATGCAAACATCGCTAAGCGAGAAGACGGTATTGTGAAAGGGACCTTCGCAGTCTGGAGAAGAAGAAACCTTTATATCTTCCCCAATATGAACCCCAACACATTAGCAAACCAGAGAAGATACATAGAACGGCAGGAAAAGATAACAGCCAAGAAACTTAATCGTATTAAGGAGGATGCCCAAAGAACAGCTGCTAGGATACAGCAAGAAGACCAAGAAGAGTATACCCCAGTGCTAGAAAATGAAGAAGAATTGGATGTCATCCCTGAAAGAAGAGCCTCTGGAACCAAGGAATTAAAAAGTATCAATAACGGCAGAATCGGAACTACAAATCAAGAATAAGATAGAGGAGGTTAAAGCTATGGAGACCGTAAAAGGCTTAAGTAGACCTAACGGAAGCACCAGAAATCAAATTAGGGAAGATAATATAGTCCTCCCCAGAATAACCTGCAACCGTGAAAATATATCCATTACCGACATCAACTGCATGATGTATGCCACTGCAGCGCAGCGGTGACTGCAGGAGAAACTGAAGAACCTTATTGGAAAAAGAAGATTCAGGACATCATAGAATCGTACCGGAAAGAAATCGCGATTCTCGAGGAATATAAAAAGAAAGTTCCCATGCACCAAGTACTCAAAAAGGCCGAAAGCATACTAAATAAATACAGACCTAGTGAAGTGAACTTGGTAGAGCAGAACCTGAATATGAAACTACAAGCAAAAGCGCAGAGATTGAGGAGAAATACCAAAAGTAGTAACTACTACCAACGCAACAAACTCTTTGAAGAGGACGCCAAGAAATTCTATCGTAAGATGAACGGTCAACAGACCAAATGTCACACCGCCTTCATAGCAACATGTCGAGGACTTTTGGCGTGGAATTTTGGAATGGACGAAGTTGTCGAGATAATTCAACAGACGCACAACTGGAAAGCCCCTGGACCAGACATAGTACAAAACTTCTGGCTAAAACAACTTAGTGCCCTGCATGAAAGCTTAACAATGGCAGTCAATAAAATCATAAGACCCTGAAGGAAGCACATTCCTCCTTTATAAAGGTAAGGACGCTAAGGATCTTAAAAACTACCGACTAATAACCTGTCTGCCAACAATATACAGTCATTACTGCTGCAGTGGCAAATAAAATCTACAACCACCTGCTAAAGTACGAGATACTCCCAGAGGAACAAAAAGGTTAAAGAAAACCTCCAGAGGCTGTAAGGATCAGCTGGTAGACCAGTAAGACCATCACATCAATTGCAAAGAAGCGACACAGAAATCTCTGCATGGCATGGGTGGATTATAAAAAGGCGTTTGACAGCGTTCCCCACACATAGATTGTTAAATCCCTGAAAACTTATCGTGTATTATTAAAAGAGAAATTTTCCAGGGAGACTCGCTCTTGTCCTTACTGTTTACCTAGCCCTCGCCGCTCTCTCAAACCAACTCAATAAACAAAGATTTGGGTTCGAAATCAACAGTAACAATAGAGTAAACCGCCTCTTCTATATGAACGACCTGAAGTTATTCGCTAAGAATGAAGCTCAAATCGTTCAGTGATGACATTAAGATGGGATTCAGCTTAGACAAGTGTGCTACAGTGGTCCTCCAGTGAGATAAACATGTGAAAAGTCAAAATATCGTACTGAATGATCGATCTGCAATATGAAGTATGGACCTGGGGGAAACATAAAAGTACCTAAGTGTTAAAGAATGCGCCGGAATTGGTAATGACGAAATGAAAAGTATGGTTGTCAGGGAATACTACCGTCGCATTAGACCGAGCTAAATGCCAAGAACTAAATTGCAGCAGTAAATACTATAGCCGTACCGTAATTACCTACAGCTTTGGAATTGTCGATTAGCTTCAAAGCAACATCGTAAAAATGAATAAGATGACAAGAAAACCCTAATAATGGGCAGAATTCATCATCCGAAAGTAGATATGCGCAGGTTATACATTAAGAGGGAAGAAGGAGGCCGCGGATTGATAGACCTGGAATCTGCTTATGACTCCTCTATCGTGGAACTGAGCGAGTATATCGGACAGGGGAAGACAGGTTCACACGGATAGTTAAAGAGCATGATAAAGATAAGAAGTTGTAGTCCAGAAAGAAGCGAATACAATCCAAGCAGAATACCTGGGTACCGAGACCAATGACGAGGACGCCAAGAAGAAAATTAAAACCATTCGCGAAGTCTTCTTGCTCAACTCAGATTGGTTTTTAATATATTATTCAAACGAGAACATTGAGAGCAATGGTTTTAAATGTCAGTTAAGTTCAGAATTCTTTAAAATAAAATATTTTGATTAATGGGTGAGTTAGAACTTTTCGAAATTAATATTATTATAATTATTATAATAATTTTTTATATAATTTTGTAGATCTAGCTGTGCTTTAGGTGATTACCAGAACGGGTTTTGGGCCACGAAATATGCTAGCTGCTCCTTGTCTGGCAAGTTTGTCAGCTTCTTATTTCCAACTATTCCAAAATGTCTCGATATCCAGAGTAATTTAACTTTGTTCCGCTCTTATAATCTTTGTGGCAGTCCTATGCAAGTCTGCATACACCTTATTAGAGGCTAATGCCCTTAATGCCGTCTGATTGTCCAATATAATGACAATGCACAGTGGGGAAGATTTTGTAAAAAGTGGCAAAAATGCTTTTTTCCAACTTTTGAATTTCGCTTTGATATTTTGAGGGTAGTTAAAGTAAAGGTCTCTGTATCTTTTCCAAGAATACAAAGGCGATTGGGCGATTTCTCTATCTGCTAGGGGCTCGCAAACATGACCTTTTGCACAGTCTCACAGGGAATTACGGCTCATTTAATCACAAACTTTAAAAGAGAGACTGTTTAAAACGTTTTAGTTAAAAGTGAAATTTTTGCAGAAACAGCTTACTTTTATTTTATTTTAGCATATTGCATAAAAGTAGTGAATTTCAAAATAGAAAGGTTGTTTTATTATAGAGTGTTTATCCGAAACTTTTACAATTAGATTCAGAAGTCTTACGTTGTCATGCCTTGAAAAAATATGTAGAAAATACCTTAGACATTCCTTTATAACATACAAAAAGTCGTACCCCCCCTTTTTGAAATTTTGGATTTTTTAAAACGTGCGACACGTATTCCTCGAGCACCGGCAGCATCGCTCACTTGATACAAGGGTATGCAGAATCAATTGTTAAATGACTTTTTATCTTTATAATATCCTTTGAAGTTATAATTTGTATTTATTATCAATAAAATTTAACCTGTTCAAGGAATGTTTCGAAAATAATTCGATTCTATAGTTATTTATTTATTTATTTACTTATTTCCTTTCATTCTATATACTCTTACAACCCCTGAAAGTCGCCCCTGAGGGTAAATATTTTTTCATTTTTTTCAGTGGATTAATTAAGCGGTTTTAGATAACGTTAAACTGAGAAAATTAATTAATATGCCAATGTCTACACTAACAACCCCTAAAAGCAACCTTCGATGGTAAATATTATTCTTCAAATGGCTTGCTATAAAGTCAAACCGAAAAAAGCTGAAATACACAATTTTCCAGAAAAACAACCCCTAAAAGCCTGTTGCTATTTATTTTTAAAATTATTTTTCCCAAATTACATATGTGATTGTTAATCGGCCTATGACAAAATTAGATTTTTGGCCACTTTTTTAAATATTCGGCCCACTGTGCAATGTGTTGATTTACGGATTCTTTACTTGTAACTTTGCGTACACAGTCAATATATCAATAGTAATAGTATAGTATAGTTAAAACTTCTGTCTGAAGTACATTGGAGTAGTGTTCCAGTGAAAAAATAATTTTCGGCTTTCTCCATGTATTCCTCCTCCAGCTCCCTTTTCTATACTAGACCCGTCTGTATACCATGTTAGTCCTTTTCGTAATATGTCGGGAATTGCTATTAGCCAACCTTTTCTATTTTCGATGGTACATCTCTAAACCGATTAAAAAATAAAATTATCGGCTTTTAGAGACAACTTTATAGAATAAAAGTTGTTTAGAATTTTCCAAAATTTCATCAAAATTAAGAAGACAGTAATTTTGTATAAAGTAAGCCTGTCCGAAAATATTTTAATGGATTTCTTTGTTTAGGAAAGTGTGCTATAACAATTTTATTGGAAATTAAAAGCAAGCTGTCAGGTAGTTGTCAAGTAATTTGTATTTTTCTAATTTTCACGAACTTTTTAGTTTTGATGCCTCACAAAAAAAAAGTTCTGATCCCTGAACGAACCCATAATATGTATTTTTCGACGCTGAATCCGAATCTGATAATAGAAAAGCCGTACATCCCCAAATTTTTGCGCTGCAGTCAAAAACAACCCCCAAAATGGGGTATCATATACATCTGGATAGAGTAGGAAATGAATATAAACACATTGTGGAAAACTTGAATAACATACAATTTCTGTATCCAGCGGTCAACTTCTCAGATACCAAACGAAAACCACCCCCATAATGGGGTAGAAACTACTCCTATATAAAAAAAAGTACGTAAATGCCAATAAATCGTGAGGAATGTTGAAGTTTTCATAGTGTAGAGAACATATATGAATCTGGAGTGACTCCAAGCGCCACACTCAGTCATAATCCGAAATAATAATAATAATAGTAATAATAATAATAATAATAAGGCAGTGCTGCGAACCACCAAACAGCACTTTCTGGACAGGATACGGATGCTAGTGGTTTGTAAAAAATCACTAGTAAGGCGGGCGAGGGGTCTGGCGGAAAATAAACTCTTCCGCCAAAAGCCCTCGCGCCTTTTCTAACCGCCTCCGCGTGTTGCAGAGAATCCGCCGACTGTAGATCAGGTGGAAAATTTCTGGAAAACGCTTTACGAGGAGAAGCTTCTACTCAATTGAGACTGTCCGGCCCTTGCACACTTTGAAACCTTTTGTCAAAGGTTTCAACAACCACAGGAAGTGTGCAAACCAATAACCCCAGAAGAGGTTCAAAGAGCTCTCGAGGGTTCTAAGAACTTTGCTGCTCCAGGTCCCGATGGGATAAATAACTTTTGGTGGAAAAAGTTACTGAGCACCCACCACCATTTGGCCAGAATTTTTAATGCCTGGCTAAATGGGGAGCAGCATATTCCTTCTTGGGTGGTTGAAGGGCGGACAGTGCTGATCCCCAAGAACGGAGATTTGTCCAACCCAAGGAACTACCGACCGATAACCTGTTTAAACACATGTTACAAGGTGTTTACGCGCATCTTGTACATGCGAGTGCTCCACCTGTTGATTGACAAATGTGTCACACAGGACTCCGTGCAGTATAAGCGGAAACTCTCCATGGCCTGGATCGACTACCGCAAGGCATTTGATATGACATCGCATGAGCTTATTATTCACTTGCTCCGATGTCTTGCGGTACCCGGTCCCGTAGTGAGATGCATCGAAGAACTGATGCCGCTCTGCCATTACATCGGGTAATGATAGAGTCCAGACGGAGTCGGTAACTTTCAGAAAGGGAGTATTTCAGGGAGACTGAGAGCCCCTTTCTGTTTTGCATCTCACTACTGCCATTGTCCGTTTCGCTCCGGAAAACCCGTGGATACAACTGCGTTACCCCCGGCGATAGGAGGCATAAGGTCACCCCATCTGTTTTATATGGATGACCTTAAACTTTATGCCTCCGGAGAGAGGGACCTACACCAGTCCCTCAGGTTGCTACAGGAGTACACGCAGGCTGTCGGTGTGGAGTTCGGGTTAGACAAATGTGCACTGGTCCATCTCAAGAGAGGACGATGCGGGGACTACGGAGAGGACGCGCAGCTCGTAGACGGAAGCATCTTACATCATCTAGATGCCGGAGAGTCGTACACCTACTTGGATGTCGAGCAACGCTCCCCCCAAGAAGTGGGTGTAGTGAAAAACGCTCTCCGCGGTAAGTATCAGCACCGACTCCGACAGATCTGGTCTTCAGAACTGTCGGGGAAGAACAACGTGTCTGCTACCAATATGCTTGCCGTTCCGATCCTTCCCTACTCCATTGGGGTAGTGAAATGGAGCCGAGAAGAGTTGCGTCAACTTGACGTAGGAACCCGCAAGAAGATGCATCTCAATAGGAGTTTGCATCCTAAATCGTCCGTTCCACGGCTATACCTCCCGCGGCATCGAGGAGGCCGTGGACTCTTGAGGCTTGGAGAGTCTCCATAATAGGATGGTTCTGGATGGAGCCTGTAAGGTCATCAGGAGTTCGGATCCCCTCCTCTGCATGGTCCGGGACCATGAAAATGTTTCAGGCAGCACAGAGAGCAGCCGATGAACTTGGTCTCTCCTTCGACGTCGAGCGGGTAAATCGCGACTCTGTCACCGAGTTGGAACCTGCTCGGCGAAAAGCTCAAATTAAAGCTGGAGAACACAACATCTTTCTGCAGCTTCACGCGAATAAGCCAATGCATGGAGTTTTCTATAAAAATGTAGAAAACCTTGGCTTATCCGAAAGGCTGACCTTTGCCTTCTTAAGGTCAGCCGGGCTGAAGTGAGACCGAGGGATTCATAATGACTTGCCAGGATGGTGTATTTAATACCCTCGTCTATTGTAGTCGTGTCATGGGTATAGAGGTCCCTGATGTCAGCTGCAGAGCCTGCCGCAGGGCGCCAGAGACTCTGATGCACTTGTTGTCGGCGTGTCCGACATATGCAGTCTCGGCCTATATCCAGAGGCATGACGGAGCATTACGAGTACTTTATTATCACCTAAGGCACTCGTATGGGATAGACGAGACACCAGTGCGGCCTTACGCTCCGGGGGATATTGAGTCCGTTGTGGGAAATGGGAAGTGTCTAATTTATTGAAACTACTCGTTTCCCACCGTCAGACAAATACAAGCCAACAAGCCTGACGTAGTACTCATCGACCATCAACTCAAGACAATGTTCGTCGTGGAGTTCTCGGCTCCCGCGGAAAACAACATTGTCTTGAAAGGAGGAAAAACGGACAAAATATCGAGATTTGCTCTTCGAATTCCGCAGACTGTATCCAGACCATACTGTTAAGATAGTGGTACTGATTATAGGAGCCCTCGGTGAAACGAGACACACACTGCTTTCGGAACTGAAGATCATACCGGCATGCCGAAATTCGGCAGATGTCTTAGCCGGCAGAATGCAGAAGGCCGTCATCCTCGGTTCATTACGTCTGCTCAGGGCACACGATTCTCGGACCCAGTAGTCACTTACCCCACGGGCGTGGGGAGTGGCTACCGGTACTACCAGCTCCCCTCTGTGAGGATCGGAGCCACAGAGAACGGTGACTGGTTTTTAGCTAGCTAAGAAAATTAAAATAATAATAATAATAATATTTATTCAAGTACTTATAATACACAAATACAGGAAAGTATTGCAACAAAATAATGTGCGCTTAAACTCTTATTATGAGTTTGAGTGCGCACATGATTGTGGCAATAAAAAAATACAAAATTCTTTTACTTTTTACAAACACAAATCTTACTATGAAAATACATATAGACATATTAAATAAATGTAAAAATACATATTAATGATTATTAATATATACATATACATTTTTAAATGATTAGAATAAAACTAAATTGATATTCTGATAATACCCTAAAAAAAAATAATAACTAAGGAATGTCCTCACGTATATCCTTACATACAAAATGACCCAAAATAAGAATTGTAATAATTACAATAATAAAGTTACCAGAATACTATTGAACCTTTAATCATATATTTCAGAAAGTTTTGTTTATTAACTATTTAGTTTATCGAATATTTTGTGTACTCTATGCCTGTTTTCTTGTATCCAGACAATAGACAGTTTTTTAAAAGATACCTGCTACTTTTCTCTTATCGTTGTGGGCAACCAATTATAAACTTTATTAGCAATATAACCATAATATTTTTGACCTACAGTTTTTGTAGTTTTTGGTATTTTCAAATCCCCTTTCTGTCTGCTTCTTGTATCATAATAGTAAATGTTCAGTTGGTCTCTTTTATTTTTATATATATAACTACTAGAATACAGTTGTCTAATATCAAGTAAGGAACAGTCGTCATACAATTCATCTGTAGCAAAACGAGCTGGTTTGTTTAATATTATTTTTAAGATACGATTTTGAACTCTCTGTAATGGATTTAATATTGTTTTGGCTACTCCCCCCCAACCAATAAGTATTAATTCTCTGACACGTAAAATATTTTTTAGTTGTATAAACTTGTATATTAATCCCCTTAGTTTTTTATGTGTTGCCTGAATATGCTCCTCCCATCGTATATGGCTGTCTATGTGAATGCCAAGATATTTTATCACACCAGTGGATTTTATTTCAACTTCATTATTAGTACTCATTATTTTGATAGACTTGTAATTAGGTAGGTTATTCTTATAAGATGTCAGAGGTAAGAAACACGTTCTATTATAATTGATACTTAGCTTCTTATTGTCAAAATGATTTTTTATTTCTTTTATATCTTGCTCTACTATGTTTTTTAATGAATTTCACGAATCACTTTCATAAAAAAATGCGCTGTCATCTGCAAAAGATATTAATTTCCCTTCAAAATTTGAGGTAAGTATACTATTTATGTAAATTATAAAAAATATCAGACCAAGTACAGTACCTTGTGGTACACCATATTGCATTGTTCCCGGTTCACTCAATGTATTATTAACTTTTACATTCACTTTTCCATTTTCCAGATAACTCTTGAATAAGTCGGCTGTTATCACTCTGAAACCTATCCTCTCTAATTGTAACCAAAGTTGCCTATGACATACTGTGTCAAATGCTTTCTCTAGATCGAGGAACACACATAAAGCTGGTTTTTTTGAATTTACTGCCTTATACATTAGAGCAGTAAGTTCAGCTATTGCATCACTTGTAGTCTTACCCTCTTGAAAACCATATTGTTTTTGTGATATTAAGTTATATTTATTTAAGTATTTTACTACACGAAATTTTATTATTTTCTCTAGAATTTTTCCAATACTTGATAACAAAGAAATAGGTCGATAGTTTTCCACTTTATTAGGATCACCCTTTTTAAAAATAGGTGTAAAATTGCCTCTTTTAAAGCTTTTGGATAAATTTCACATTCAAAAATTTTATTAAAAATAAAAGATAACACAGGGGATATATATTTTTTTATTTCTTTTAGTATTTCACTAGATATATTGTCTTTACCTGAAGCTTTTTTTATATCGCCCCCATAATGGGATGGAAGCTACTTCTATATCAAAATAAAGTCCACAAATGCCCATGAATTGTGAAAAATGCTGAAGTTTTTATAGTTTGGAGTAAATTGCATGAATCCGGAGTGACTCCTACCTATCCGTCCCACTCGTTGAGAAAGCATCCATCAATATACAGAGTTAGATGCAAAAGTGGAAATATGAAATTCAGGAGATTAAAAAACAACATGCAACAACATCTTAATCATATATGATAATGTTATCTGTAAAAAAATAAAATTGTGATTTAATGTGTGAACAAGACCAAAGTCACCAATTCTTTTTTGCATCAGCCACCCTCACCACCACCATCCCCACCCCCATACCAATACGGCATATCGTTTTATAGGGTTTTGGAGGGGACGATTTCAAATATTATGTTATTAAAGTTCTATGAACAATTATTTCCATGCAGTGCAGAGCAAATGCAGTATCAACATTTTTTCGTTGTAGGAAATCTCAATATGAAAGTAGTGATTCCTTGGGCAGCAGGTTTCTTTTCAAGTATACGTAATTAATTATGTGGCTGTAAAGTTTAAATGAGCCAGGTATGTTTATGTAATTAAAAATTATTTTTCCTGTACTATATTGAGCTTTTTTTTAAACAGAATAGCGCTCACATATTAATGGAACATTCTGTGCATGATATTTTTTCTTCATTGGAATATGGCTGACTGCGCAAAAATTTAATAAGTGGCAACATTTTTTAAAATAAATGTGACTTTCTATTGAAATATTCTTATTTTGAATAATTATAATTAGTCAAAGGTTCTATCAAAAAAAAAAACATAAGAGGTATCTAGTTTCTTTCACATCCCTAAGAAGAGGATGTAATTTACCAATGACACTGTCTCAAACACGAAATTACATATTTTTTATTAACGATAGTTAAAAAAGTTATATTTCAAGAAATGAAATTAAAACAACAACCCCTTTGTACTTCTCTTTTATGAGTAGTTGTCAGGCAAGTACTTGTACCAGAACTATTTATGACAAGTAAATATATATTTAAAAACACACAATTATATTATGACGCTCAGTACTGACACAGGACCCCAACTATAATATACATACGTAGAGAGGGTCCATAATTCTGCAGCATGAGCGGTATACTGTTTATCTCCTTTGCAGATATATAGGAAATGTAAGAACAGAGTTAATATATGGAAAAATAAGAAAATATATGTCAGTTCAGTTATGCTGAAAATTTATTACACTTCTAGATTATAACGTAGCTACAAAGTAGTATTTAAATTACCCAGTGAATACGCTGCCCAACAGTGTGGTGTATCAGCAAAACTGTATACAGGATGTCTATTATAAGAGGGCGACTTCAAAATAACTTACTTAATACGTGTCGTTAAAATTATATAGACATCATGATGTATCATGTCGCATTTTGAAGATTAGATACAAAAGAAATAATAAAATAAATTAGACTAAACATTATAGTTTTCGCCGGTTTACTCAATTTTTTAAGTAATTGTTGCATGTTCTAGGATTATGTCAAGTTTTTAGATGTATTTCATTGTACAATCTGAAGTATAAAGTGTCACCACCAGATAATAACAGGAAATAACATTTTACAACATACAAAACACAAACATTAAGAAAACTAGTTTTTGTGTCTTTGAAATTCAATAACTAATAACACTTTTATTTACTGATCAATTTTGTTCTTCTTCTCTAGCTAATACCGACACTGATTAGAATTTCAATACAATCCAACTTTTACTCTTAAGTTATCGTGCATACTAAAACGTGACGGACGGACGGACAGTTCAGTTAAAAGATAAAAGAGATTTCATTCGCAAACACATTGATATGAAAATATTTTTTCTCTAAAAGGTGAATTAATGATTTTAGAAATATGCCCATCAAACGCAATATACTGTTGATCTTCGTACTTGCGAAGAGTATGATAAACAATAACTAATATCTTATAAGGCAGGACATTGATGCCAGTTGCTTCAATCTTGCATACGAGCAGTGTGATGATAACAAAGATTATGAAAAAAAGATCTTGATAGACCGCTGTATTATGTTGGATTCTGTACAATCTAAGTGAAAGCTGTCAATACTGCCCTGCTAAGACAAGATGTCGTAACTGCAAAAAAATAATTTTTGAGATTTTAATTGCATTTGCACCGTATTAGTGATCCTCACCACTATACAAAATGTAGAAGTCGTATCTAAAGCAAAAATAGTGAATATACATAACGAATATGTGTCGAATCTAAAAAATAGATCTATTCACTAAGCTCAAAAGTCATATCCGATCATTACCAGATTTATTTGTCGTAACTTAACATATACACAATGTTTTGTTATATGGTTACACTAATAAAAGGGACACATATTTATTTGCCAAAAATGAAAATCATGAATTATGAAATGTAGATGGCATAACATAATTCAGAAAATAGTTGATTTCTCTAAAATTACATTTTCTCAGATACGACTTCTTGTCATAGCAGGGCAGAATAGCCTGGATGGATTATTAAAAGGTATTCGATACAATATGCTAGGATTGACAATATCACGGTCAACGCGTTTAAGTCAGTTGCGGTTCCTCTCGCACTGAGCAGAATTACTATCTCAACGACGACACATCATTAGGATAAAACTAACCTGTCTCACGACGGTCTAAACCCAGCTCACGTTCCCTATTAGCTCGTATATCTCAGTTGGTGAGGATGAAATTCAAATCCTCCATAGCACATGCCAAAAAATATAGAGGACAGGAATTCGGCCCACTTACTGGATCACCTCAATCGTCATACTAATGCATAAGAAGGGAGTTGCAGATATCTATGGTACCTAAAGATTGCTCACAAGCTAGTAAAATGATGCTGTTACATTCTTCAGTTCAGATTTCTTTATTATCAGCCTGGGCAAATACCTCCTGAGCCAGCAGGCTTTTTTCAAGGACGCAGTACTTTAGTGTTTCCTCATGTCCTGGAACCGTTCTCGCTTATCGTCAGAATATCAGGTCAGTCTTACTGTTAGATGTTATAAATGATCTGCCTCCGCAGAAATGTTCTCTCCTTACTTCCCTACTTCGTTGAAACAATTAGAGCTTCAAGTTTCTCTCATCTACTTCCTTGATTTTATCATGTCCTTCAAGAGTTGCTAGTTCCTGATTCTAGCATTCTCAACACCATGTCATCGGGTGTAACTAGGCCGCCTAGCTTATCTATGACTCGTAGCCTTTCTTCTCTCCACCTACTACACCAGAACATGGTATGCTCCGCGTCATCTATCTCCCCACAGTACATGCATTTTCGATCTTCGATTTTCCCGATTTTATAGACGTACTCTGCAAAGTATCTATGCTCTGTTAAGGCCTGTGTAAGGTAGTACTCAACCTCCCCGTGTCCTCTCTCCACCCTCTCTCTTTTAATATCTGGAATGAGTCTCCTCGTCCATCTTCCCTTACTTGAGATATTCCTGTCACCTCTCATAGAGTCTATCGTTGGCCTCCTTCCTGCGAATTTCCTCGTATATCTCCCACCTTTCCTTTGCTAGAAATTCGACGGGATCCCCGCCGCTATTAGCACTGCCTCGTAGGAGACCGTCCTGTGGGCATTGCAGACTCTCAGTGCCGCACATCGCATTACCCTGGCCAGTCTTCTTAGCGTTCTTTCCACTGCGATCGCACTTTCTCATACCGGGGCCACGTACAGGATGGAGTGCATCACGCTACACGGCACCCTTCTCTTGCTGGCCTTCGGTCCGCGCTGGTGTTATGCTTCAGCCTGCCTATGGCCGTTGCCACTCGCCCAGCTTTTTCTTCCATTTTCGTCATATGCACCCCATATGTCAATTTCGAATCAAGCCATATGCTCAGGTACTTTATCGCCTGGTTCGGGCCAATTTCCAGCTCCCCTCCCTCGTTTTCACGACAGAGAGATTCTTCTTTCTGGTAATGACCACCAGCTCGGTTTTTCCAGGGGCAAATTCCAGCTTCTTGCCTATCTCTATATTTTTGCAATGGCCGTGTTAGCAGCCTCCTCGATTTTCCTCGTGACTGCTATTGCCAGATCGTCGGCATATCCGATCACCTTAACGTTCTCCGATTGGGGTAAGCGTAATGCATCATCAAACATTATGTTGCACAAAATTGGACCTAGGACCGATCCCTGTGGAACACCACAAGGACGCTGTATTGGAGAGCAAATACTGAATTTGCGATGACTTATCTTGAAGGCAAAAGAATATTACGTGATTATGTATCTCTGTTTCGTAGATCATCGTTTTTAACAACGTGAAATGGAACAAACTATAGGCTGCATTATTGGGGATGGGGGCACTCACAAATCTGGTTTCTATTATTCGCCGAGTCTATGATGGAAGCTGTAGATAGGTAGTAAATTTTGTAGCCCTTGTGAAAAATACTGCGAAAATGCGATTCGGCGAAGAATACAGATGACAAGAACAGCAACTTGTCAGTGGAACAAAATTTGACGTGATAGAAATATCATCAAAGCACACACTTGCTAACACCTCCATCTTTCTTTATGCCTCTGAGATATGGATCGTTAGGGAAGTAAATAGACGGCGTATTAATGCTTTCGAGATGTGGATCTAGACGTTTGCTAGGAATCCTCTCATTTCTTGGCTACGTCAACTGGAGAGGGGACAGTATAGAATGGGTGATAGTTCAGGGAAAATCAGATGGCAAGGGGCGAAGTGGATGCCAAAATGTTAGGCTAACATCATCAATAAGCTAATAGGAAAGAGTTTGGTGAGGCTGCGCACCTAACAGACACCCGTAATAGACGGTGTGATGCTGTTAGACGTACTATACAGCAAACGGAGGCCAACTAGAACAATTCAAGGATCACAAAACGTATGAAAATGTGAATTTTTAATTGTCTAAAAACTGTGAAAAATCCCGTAAAGTAAGACAATTATAGACAATTTTTGTATCACCCTACCTCGATTAAGACTTTTATTAGCATATCTGAAAAGTGTTCCGAGTTTTTCTGATACAGACATAAACATGTTATGCATTACTTCTTATTAATTAAAAATGTTCTAAAATGAGTATTTTATCAACGATTTTATATATTTACCAAAAATAAAAGGATGAATTGTCATTTTTGAGCATTATAAAACGCCAATATTTTCACACAGTACAGAGTGATTTAGGTCGATTTTTTTATTGTATCGGTCTCCTGGCGCCTGCTATAATACTTCTTGTTTCCTATTATAGAAAACCGCGAATATTTACACCGACGATGACATTCGAAATAAATAACAGTTATCCCGTACAGACATAGTACATGTTAACATTTTGCCTTATATCTTTATTTTAATGTTGTAATGCTACAGGAAAGGCATTTCACAATAGTTTTGGCCATATATTGCCAAGCCCCTTTTTAATAAACTATTGCTAGTATTTATAAAAAACGAAAATTATTTGTTGGATGCCAAATATTTGTACACCTACGTGTCTGGCTGTATTTTTTATCGAGTTCACATATTTAGGTATGCAAGAATTGTCTAAAAAGTATACATGGGAAACAAGTGAATATTTTTTGCGAATTATTTATGTTTTTATGGTTTCTTATACAATATAATGTGGTAATGAATTATTAATATACTCCGATAAAATTTCTTCAGTATTACATAAAAATAACCAATATGAGAATGTTAAAAAATGAATAAATATACAAGTTTGACAAAAAGTAGTGATTATTCTAAATAAAAGCATGAAAAATTCTGTGGGGTACAATAACAAAAATGGGAATTTTTGTCACAAATCCCAAAACGATGCGAGGATGCTGCTACAAACAGGTGTATCGGAGTTATTGCTCTTCATCGGTGTAGTGTATGCTGCTCTATTTCCATCTGAATTCCATCAATAAAGCCCGACTTAGATCGTAGTTCATACCATCATTTGCAAATATGCACCTCCTCGTTGAAGCTGAAAACGTAAAAAGGTAAATTAACAAGCGTCTACCTTTTCTATTTTTTTGCGGGGGAGGGAGGATGGGAAATCCGTCATGGACACCCATTGCTTAGGGTACTGCTGGACTCTAACAGAGCTAAAACCCCTCCGGAATAGTGGCCCCCTCCCTGTCTTCAGTGTTTCCTCATATTCTGGAACCGGCCTCGTTTATCGTCAGAATATCAGGTCAATCGTAGTGTAGGGTATTAGAAATGATCTGCCTCCGCAGAGATGTCCTCCCATTACTTCCCTACTTCGTTGAAACGATTAGAGGTTCAAGTTTCTTTCGTCTACTTCCTTGATTTTCATCACTGATGTTATCATGTTCTCCAAGAGTTGCCAGTTTTCCTCTGATTTTAGCATTCTCAACACCATGTCATCGAGTGTAACTGGGCCGTCTATCCTATCTATGATTCGTAATCTTTCTTCTCTCCACCTACTACACAGTACATGCATTGTCGATCTTCGATCTTCCCGACGTGGTAGATGTACTGTGCAAAGCATTCATGCCCCTGCCTGTTAGGCCTGTGCAAGGTAGTACCCAATCTCCTCGTGTTCTCTCTCTACTCATCTTTTAATATCTGGAATGAGTCTCCTCGTCCAACTTCCCTTACTCGAGACATTCCATCTCTCCTGCCACCTCTGATAGAGTCTATCAGGACCTCTTTCCTGCCAATTCCCTCGTATATCTTCCACATTCCCTTTGCTAGAAATCGACAGGGGGATCCCTGCCACTATTAGCACTGCCTCGTAGGAGATGGTCCTGTAGGAACTGCAGACTCTCAGTGCTGCACATCGCTGTATCCCGGCCAGTCTTCTTCGCATTCTTTCCACTGCCATCGCACTTACGCAAACCAGGGCCGCGTACGGGAGAATGGAGTGCACCACAGCACCTTCCTCTTGCTGGCCTTCGGTCCGCTGATGTTATGCATCGCCTGCCTATGGCCGTTGCCTCTCGCTCATTTTATTCCTCCATTTTTGTCACATGCACCCCGTATGTTAATTTCGAATCAAGCCATATGCCTATCGCCTGGCTCGGGCCGATTTCCAGCTCCCCTACCTTTTTTTTTTCACGACAGGTAGAAAAAGAAACTCTACCTATGGCCGTTGCCTCTCGCCCATTTTATTCTTCCATTTTTGTCACATGCACCCCGTATGTTAATTTCGAATCAAGCCATATGCCTAGGTACTTTATCGCCTGGCTCGGGCCGATTTCCAGCTCTCCTACCCTCATTTTCACAACAGGGAGAAAAAAACTGTACCTATCATAACTGATGGTTTAGCATTCCAAATAATTCAGGTAGTATGTAAGTGAATTCAATCCAGTACATGTTGTACATCTTAGGTTAATATCTAAAGGAGAACATCACAGAAAACAACGGGAATTCAGAGTGAGATAAGTAGAAATGTGAAACAACATTGGATAGCATCCAAAACTGGAATACAGACCAAGAAGAATCTAAAGGCTCAAGGCGTCAACACTACTTTGCAATCGGAAAATTATAACAGACTGTGGCAAAAAATTCAGACAAAATTCTTATCTATAGAACATTTGAAAAGAACTGGAGTCATATGCTGATCACAATCCTTATTGAGGTCTTGCATTTACACGTAAATTTAAACTAAAAACACGTTCAATTAAGGGCTCCACCTGGAAAACCGGAGGAGAACAATTAGGTTACACAAGGCCTCTATCCGACGTGATAAGGACTCAGTCATTTCTGGACGCTAGGAGTGATGATATGGTGCCTTTCTTCTCCTTCTCAGAACCCTTTGAGGTTGTAATTCCCAAAAGGGATGACTGGAACCCACTTCAGGACATTCTCAGGTCTGCTGATATCTTCTGGTTCACAGAAGGATCGAGGGATGAGGAAAGTGCTAGAGCGAGGATATACTGTGAAAGTCCCAGGATTGAACTTTCTTATGCCTCGAGTAAATTCCCCACGGTATTCCAGACTGAGATCTTAACCATTTTGGTGTGCGCAGAGGAGAGTATCCGAAATAAATATTCTAACAAACACATATTTATATGTAGTGATAGTCAAGCGGTCCTCTGCACTCTTGCGTCAGCCAGAACCAGGTCAATACTAGTTCAAAACTGTAGACAGGCTGAACTTTGCTCATCCAACTGGGTCAAACTTCTCTGGGTGTCTGGGCACAGCAACATTGACGTTAACGAGCTGACAGATGATCTGGCCAGGGGCTCTTAACGACCCCTACTGGGTTCGAAGCCGGCTCTTGGCTACGCAAGTTCAAATGCCAAGAGGTCAATAGAAAACTGGACTCGTTCCCAGTTCTCTGACTTCTGGGTCTCCTACTTAGGACAAATCAAATAGATACGCAAGAAATGTGAGGTATAAAGTACATATTACCAAATCAGACTTGACTCCCAAATATTTAAAAATTCACTTATTTTTTAACGTCATAGAAAATAATTAATATATAAATTAAATAAACTGTTTTTGAATTGTTTCTTCTAATGCTTTCAATATAATATAACATAACGTAACATAACACACCTCATAAAGTAGACAATCCCCAAATCCATAACCAAGGCTGTCCGGAAGGGAGTTACACATTTGGAAAAACGCAGATATACATCCACACCCACCAGTATTGTCAGTATCGGGCTGGGGCTCGAACCCAGAACGCGATAGACAGTCGGTCAGCATATTCACCACTCAATAAGCCTTAACAGACTGGGCTAACATGCCGCGATGATGATTAGCTAAACTATTTATAAAAACAATGAATAATAATGGCCAAAGAACTACAGCTACATCGCACTCAGTATTTAGTTTATTTGACCCACAAACATGAATTCTAAAGATTTGACTCCTTTGAAAAAGACACGAAATACCTAATACTTTACCTTTTACATCATACTATGTAACTTATCTAGCAGGAGGTCATGATTTACGAGATCATATGCTTTAGTCATATCTTAAGATATACCGATAGACTTATTTAAACTTTTATAAAGAGACACTAAAAAGATTACTATTCCTAATTTTGTAGAATTACCTTTATGAAACCAAACTGACGAGATGAAAATATATTGAACTTTGAAAGAAAGTTAGTAGTTGTAGAAGTAAGTAATTAGTAGTTAGTTAATAGTTAGTATTGAAAATAACTTTTTATAGAATTTTGGATGAAATAGGTAATAAGAAAATATGCCCATAATTATCCATTTCACTTCTGGCTTCTTTATTGTATGCGGGAATAACTTTTTGAAAACTCCTGCTTCAGATATTTCTTCCAAATAAACTGTTGGGCAGTAAATGTTTATTGATATTTTACATTACATCATTAACAGTTAACTGATTATTTAGCGGCTTTGGAATACTTATAAATTAATCATGCATGGATTTGAGAACACCCAGCACTAAGTTGTGAATAAGAAGAACAATTTCTCACAATCACACCAGTACCATGACTTGGGCTCCAAGATCCTCAATATTAGAGCCCTTGATTTATTTCTCTGGGGTTATTTAAGAAATAAAGTATATTAATAAGTCCGTAAATATTGAAGATTGACTATGCACGTATTTCAATACATGTGCTAAGCAACGTTCATCGTGGTTAGTACTGGGATGGGTGACCGTGCAGGAAAGCACAGCGATCTCGTCTCGTCTTCTAACAACTTGTATGTTAGTGAATTCGCAGACGCTGCGCAATCTTAGGCGAAGATTGCATAGTGGATATATCATCCTTCGAAGGGAATGTAAAGTAGTCAGTCCCTTATCTATTAGAAGTTGAACAAGTAAAAAATTAGTACTGTTCTAAAGAAAAGAAGAGGTTCGACAAAATTTCCAGGATAAAATTTAAAATGAGTAGTATAGTTTGTGTGGATTTATGAATAATTAACAAATATCAGATCATTATAAATGCTATTACGTTATCTTCGTGTATTTTACTGTTCAAATTAGTAGGTATTTTTTAAAGTTTTTTACAAACATGAAATGACCTCTTTGGCAACATTAGAATTCTTCACCCTAGTTCCTAAATTACCTTTGAGATATACTGTTGTTTTCACATTAAAAAAATTTCGAAAATATTCCACCCGATGTTTAATATTATGACGATGACTGATTCCGTGTGGCCGGTGACTGAGATATGTCGGCTTGTTACCAGTTTTATTAGTGTAATAAATACCCACGACCAGAGACCGATGAAGAGATTCCTTGTGCATACCATATCTCAGTAGAGGACCACTAGGTGGATTGCTGACCCAGTGGCGTGTCTTCACAGAATTGAGTAAAATCGAAGGATGTAAAAAGATAATCAGCTTTAAAAGAAAAGTGAGAAAATGCTTCGAACTATTTATTTGATTCGGATACTTTTGTATGACGTATGACGCCATTGCTAATAGCCATTTGCACATCTAAGGAGGATAGTGCACGATTTCCTTCAGTGGGTGAAGAATGCTCGTATTTTGAATATTCATATATTCACTGAGATGAAACCATGTCTCGTATGTGTAAAAGGTATTGTATGAAATAATATTATTACTGTTTAGATCATTCAGGAACTCTTTACAAGATCTCTTGGCGATGTTTTAAGATGTAAATAAATTTTGTAAAGAAAATGCTGTGTTTCTTTAAAATTGTTTAGAATTATATGTTTTCACCACATTTTTAATGTCCTTGATCACTTCCTCTATTAGTTCTTCCACTTGGTCTTCCTAAAGCATTTCTTCTTAGAAATTCGTCACCATCCAAGCGGCAACCTCCATGATGATTCCATATTTTATTACAAAACAATAAACACGCTTCCTGAATTCTTTGTAGCAGTCACAATATGAATATATCCACTTAATACCATTTCTGATTCCATTTCTAAAATATGATTGCAGTCAAAATATTTTTTTACATATTCTTTTAGATCTTTTTTCCCTGAGTAGATTTCGATGAAATAAAACCTAATTGTCACTCCAAGCTTTGAATTTGCCTGTGAAAACCCCATTCAAATTGGTTAAGTAGTGTCTGCGTGATGCGCATTCAAACAAACAGACAAACACACAAATAGACAAATAGACAAAAACTATCCAAATCTATTCTATTACTCACCTTACATCCCCCCAGATTAGTTTTTTGCACATATTTTCAGTGTGTAGACACGCCAACTTCACAGATTTATTAAAAGTAAGTATATAGATATAGGCATGTGAAATTTGGTTCATTTAATACATAATAATATTGTGACAGTTTTGTTGATTTTTTTTAATTGAAAATTAGTTTTTAAAAATTAGCACCTAGGTCGACTATGTCATGGCAAAATAAAAAAACTGATGAATGAAACTTTTCAATAATAATTTAGGGAGACTCCTAACAAACACAAAAAATGTGGATGGTTGTCACCAAATAGTTATGATATTCTTTCTTGGGGTGGAGATGACTAAGAGAGATGTCATAATGTAGGTGATAATGAAAACTTGCATTTTCATACATGTGTAACTAAGAGGTGGCTTATTGAAATTACCGTTACCTGGCGGATAAAAGCACCAAATTTGGTATGAAGGTACCTTATGGTATACTAATCCTCTGGAATTTCTAAAAATATTCGTGTACAGCACTAAAATTCAAAATGGCCGACAAATACGACAAAATATCACATGTAAGTCTTTCTTTTCGAGGCACACCACTACTGCAAAAAATGCAATTCTCCTGCAGTTTTCAAGAGACCAAAGAATAAAGCAACATCTCAGCAGGAGAAGAAGCTGAAAGTGCTTCAGAACAATGTGGAACTATTTAGTCAACTATATATATATATATCTATGCAGAACCAGGAATCTGATTTGCGAGTTTTTTGCGCATGAGTTACAGTCATTCACTCCTTCCATTTCAGATTTTGGTAAGTTTCATTTGCCAACAACCAAGGCTGGAATACTGCAAAGTCTTGAGCAGTCAGGTTAATCAGAGCCCCTTCAACCTTGACTCCAAATTTCTGGACGGTGTCGTCATCGTCCACTGCCTGCCGACTATTAGTGTCGACACCTTCAATCAGTATGCTGATAAGATATTTCTACCTTACATTCATAAGCAGCTGGAAAATTCCCAAAGATTAGATGTTGTTTGGGACACCTACATTCCAGACAGTTTAAAAGAGTTTACCCGGGAAAAAGAGGTGAGGGGATTCGAACGAAAGTATCTGGCAACACCAAACTTCCACGAAATTGGATGGACTTTCTCCGTGATTCAATGAACAAGAAGGAATTGTTCAACTTCTTGACTTCCAATGTTGTAGAGTTCAACTGGCCACCAGGCAAAGATGTATATGTCACAACAGGTAAAGCAGTTGCACAAATCGGTTTGAATACACTCATGGAAAAATGCAAAAAGGAAGACACGAGGCTTGTGGTTCATGTACTCCATTCACCACAGCAAGGGGCAAAGAGTATCTTTGTGCGTACAGTAGACACAGACGTGATTGTCATCCTTGCTGGCACATTCTATGAACTAATTAATAGTGACTCAACCTTTGGCCGATATCTGGGTGACCTTTGGCATGGGCACGCATTACAGATTTTACCACATGAACGCCATCTGTGCAAACCTGTGGGAGCCAAAATCACGAGCACTACCTGTGTTTCACTCATTCTCTGGTTGCGACACAACCTCCGCCTTCAAGGGTAAGAGTAAGAAGTCCATTTGGGAAGCACGGAAAGCATTTCAAGACGTCACTGATACATTTGTGTATTTGGTCACTCATCCATTCCAACTTCTGAAAGTCGACTCTGAGCACTTCAAGAAACTGAAACGACTGACTGTTGTTCTATATTATAAAGCCATTCCTTTCAGCAGTATCAACCAGATAGGAAAGGAGCTTTTCTGTCAGAAGAATCGAGCAATGAACAAACACAGGAAGTGATTCCTTCTTCACAGGATTTTGCCTGGAATAAGGTTTAAGAGTCATGGGTATCAGTTTGGATGATAATTCCAGAGGTTTCCCGATCATGCAGGGAATTGATTATATGTTCCTGCAAGGGAAACTGCAAAAACTGCAAATGTGGGAAAGCCAATCTGGACTGCTCACCACTTTGCATGTGCATGTGTAATTTGCAAGTGTAATTTATTTATAAATGTTGCATACTGAATTCCGTCGAATGAATAACTATAAATATTTTTTTGTTATTGGGAACTCTTATTAGCATTATATTTGGACATTATTATTATTTTAATAAATGATATGGGTATATTTTATTGCATTTTATTTAATATGTGGACTACCCTCAATTAGGCGTGTAGTGTACTTAGTTGGCTTAAAGCTATAATTAAAAATTAACAGTATAATAGATTGTGTTAAGTGATATTTTGTCATAATTTTGGAGGAGTCAAAAAACATTCTACCGCAAGTTGGAGAGTAAGCCTGAAGACAATAAAAACAACAACATGTATAACACAGAGACATTCAGAACTTACTGGGAAGAAATTTGGGCAACACTAATTCAATATAATGCCAATGCTGAATGGATTAAAAGAATAGAAAAGGAGGTTGAAGACCTACAGACAATGAGCGAGGTAAAGTTTACGGTGGAGGATATCCAACTAACTCTTAAAGCCTTACACAACTGGAAATCCCCTGGCCCTGACCAAAGTCAAAATTACTGGTTAAAAGCATTCACTTGTCTACCGAACGCCTTTGCAAGATGCTTTAACAGAATCCTTGCTGATCCTCAATACTTCCCACCTTTCTTGGCCAGTGCCAATACCTTTTTACTGTACAAAAAAGGCAACAGAAATGATCCAAAGAACTTCAGACCGATCACCTGCCTCTCTGTTGTTTATAAACTATTGACATCTTTCCTGCATTCGAAGATCTATGAACACTGTGAAAACAACGATATTATAGCCCTAGAACAGAAGGGATGTATTAAGAAAAGCCTAGGATGTAAAGAACAACTTATTATAGATGCTGTAGTCATGAAACAAGCACAAACAAGAAAGAGGAATTTAAGTATGTGTTATATTGATTACAGCAAAGCCTATGACTCCGTACCTCATAACTGGTTGCGAAAGGTGTTAAAGATCTACAAAATTCACCCAAAAGTAAGAATCCTACTAAGTGTACTCATGGAAGGATGGAATACGCAACTTCATGTAAACGGAGACTTGTTGGGGCAGGTCAGGATTGCCCGGGGAATATTTCAGGGAGACGCGTTGAGCCCGCTCTGGTTTGTAATTGCCTTAAACCCACTATCGTCCTTGCTGAACAAGACGCAGCATGGATATCGATTAAATCTGGACGTGGGCGTTAAAATTAGTCATCTCATGTTTATCGATTATATCAAGTTGTATGTGGAGAGTAAAAACATATCCAATCCCTTATCAAAACTACCAGAATATTTACCAACGATATTAGAATGAGCTTTGGGTTGGACAAATGTGCGACAGTTACCATTCACAGAGGCAAAATGAACTACGAAGGAATAGAAAATGAAATACTCCCACTAGCACCGGAGGAAAGCTATAAGTATCTTGGAGTAGCTCAACATGGATACACAGACCACACAGTGATGAAAAGAGAGTGCAAGGTAAAATACCGACAAAGGCTAACTAAGATCCTAAATACAAAGTTAAGTTCCAGAAATTTAACAATAGCAATCAACACCTGGGCTGTCTCTGTTTTAACATACTCCTTTGGAATTTTGAAATATTCAGAAACTGATTTAGAAGAACTGGACCGATTGACACGCAGATTGATGACAAAATTCAGAATTCACCATCCCAAAGCAGCGGTAGAGCGAGTATATCTTCAAAGAGAAAAAGGGGGTAGGGGCTTACGAACATAGCACAACTTTGTAGAAAGCAAGAACATACGATGAGGGAGTACTTTTTCAAATCGGAAAGCCCGGTAATCCGGGCAGTAGTTGCCTCAGATATTAAATACACTCCCCTAAATTTAGTCCAAGGCGCTGCCCGTGGAATCAATCAGATACCTCACTCTGATTTGGAGACAAAATGGCGGGCGAAAATGCTGCATGGACAGTATCCTGCGTCATTATCCAAGCAGAATATCGACAGGGACGGATCTTTGGCGTGGTTAAAGAAGGGTTACCTCCACCCCGAGACCGAAGGGTTCCTAATAGCCATCCAGAATGAAACGATCAGAACGAGAAATTATGAGAAACACATCATGAAAAAGGATGTCGAGGATGTATGCCGGAAGTGCCGTTCCCCGCACGAAACAATAGACCATATTATAGCGGGATGCCCGATATTATCCAATACAGCATACCTGGGAAGACACAATCAAATTGCGAAAATTATTCACATCCAATTCGCACAGAAATTGAAGCTTGTCAAAGATCCTCCAACTTATTACAAATATAATCCTGAACCAGTGCTAGAATCTACAAGCCACGTACTCTATTGAGATAGGCCAATGATAACGGATCGCACCATCCACTATAACAGACCAGATATAGTAATGATAGATAAAGGAAATAAAAAGGCTGTTATAGTAGATATAGGATGCCCACTAACACACAATATAGCAAAAACAGAAATAGAAAAAGTAAGCAAATATGAGAACTTGGCCATTGAACTTAAGCACGTGTGGGGTGTAAATGAAGTCCAAATTATACCCATAGTAATTTCTGCCACCGGAGTTATGTCCACCAACCTGAAGACGAAAAATTACAGATTCATGAAATGATGACATACATACAAAAGGCCGCAGTACTACAAACGTGCCACATTGTCAGGAAGTTTCTAGATTCTCTGAGATGAGATGAATTTCTCCTTCAGAGGTACCAATAAAACCAGTTAGTTAAAGAAACAACATCCGTCCGAGCCTCATCCTACGCGACACGCAGGATCGCGGGGTAGGTGAAATTTCCCAGTTACTAACTGAGGAGTGTGATAAGTCGAAATAATAATAATAATAATCTTCTTAGGACACACGAATCTGGCATCTACAGTCACTAACCCTGCGGGATCCGGGGAGTGGATAATCCGCTGGCGCTTCTCCCGTGAGAATGTCGGAGTCACGGGAGAACTGTCCAGCATCACGCACGAGAAAAAATAATAATAATAATAATAATAATAATAATAATAATAATAATAATAATAATAATAATAATAATAATAATAATAATAATAATAATAATAATAATAATAATAATAATAATAATAATAATAATAATAATAATAATAATAATAATAATAATAATAATAATAATAATAATAATAATAATAATAATAATAATAATAATAATAATAATAATAATAATAATAATAATAATAATAATAATAATAATAATAATAATAATAATAATAATAATAATAATAATAATAATAATAATAATAATAATAATAATAATAACGGAAAACGGACCGGCAGCCTCCACGCGGTGTACCTGGACAGGCAGAGGCAACTCTGCCTGACAGATGTCGGACGTGGATCTCAGGGCTAACCACTCTGAGATCCACTTCTCTGGTTCTACCACACAGAGGAAGGGCCCCTCACAATCGACCCCAACCGGATGGGGGTCAGAGACAAGTTGGAGGGGCCATACCGGACGGTCTCAATGATGACAACACACGCTATGACCATGGACGCTTTAAGTGGACGAGGGAACTTCGAGATGACTTGCTGACCTGCTATGAGAGCAGCGAACCTGCGCGCAGGGGGTACATGGCGCGATTGCACGAAATCTGGTGCGACACGCATCCAGAGCATCGCGCCTTCTCTGAGCAACAGCTCAGAGATCAAGTATCCTACCTGCGCAGGACCGGTTACGTAAGGGCACCCCGCCAGCAGGAAGAAGCGCCAGCCGCACTGCCACCGCGGCAAAGAGCTGACGGGGAACATCCTAGAAGGTACGCCGAAGTCAACTTAAGGACGAGGGTTAGCCTTAACAGCAGGGCTAACCTAAAGCCACAAGACCTGGCTCGGATGGACGCTGTTATCGATGAGGAATTACCAGAAGACGCCGACATTTGGCAGATCAACTGTGCCGTGTACAACGCTGCTAGCCAACTCGTGCCCCGCGAGAGGAATACCAACCCCTCGAGCGGTATCGAAAAGGCTAAGCGGCGTGTACAAAAGATCGAAGGCAAAATACAGTTGGCCAGACAACACGCTTCTCGAATCCAGAGTGTGGTGGAATACGTAACCACTGGCAAGGCATTTACGCCTAAAGTCCGGCGAACAGCAGCCGGACTCAGACGCCAACACCACACTCTAAATCTGACAGTGATGCTCACTATTAAGCAGCACTGTTTAGATAGGATTCGAGCGCTTATGGCTATCAAGAAGAAGCTAAATAGGCGGGTACGAAGTATGGAGCAAAATACGTTGTTCCGTACGAATCCCTCCCGCCTATTTCAAGAGCCACAGCGTGTTGTCGATAATCCACCAACTGTAGCCGATGTCGAAAGCTTCTGGAAAGGAATCTACGAAACGACACGTCCGTTCGATAGCAACACTCCAGCAATAGCACACTTCGAGGCTCTGTGCCACAGAACCTTTGAAGAGCCGGAAGAAGTGTGCCCGGCAACCAGTCCGGAGGAAGTCCAACAAGCTCTTGTTGGCACCAAGAACTTCGCTGCTCCGGGGCCAGACGGCATAAATAACTGGTGGTGGAAAAAATTTCCTTCCACCCACCGTCGTCTGGCCCGAGTTTTCAACAAGTGGTTGAACGAGGGGCAGCAGATTCCGGAATGGTTTGTCGAGGGACGTACTGTGCTCATCCCTAAAAAGGGTAATCTGTCTGACCCAAGGAATTATAGACCAATCACCTGTCTGAACTCCTGCTACAAGCTATTTACTCGTATCTTGTATGCTCGGACCCTACAGCAGGTTGATCCGGTCTTCCAGCAGATATACGAGCAGCGTGGCGCCAAGAAGGGCATGGCAGGTTGCAAGGACAGCCTGCTGGTAGACCGCTGTATTACGCAGGACTCTGTGCAGTACAAGCGGAATCTATCGATGGCCTGGATTGACTATCGTAAGGCATTTGACACAACATCACATGAACTTTTGTTACATTTGCTCAAATATCTTGCGGTAGCAGAGCCACTAGTGAGATGCATAGAACAACTGCTGCCACTCTGGAGGACCCGCTTCACCATAACATCAGGTGCACAGCGGGTTACAACAGAGCAGGTGGCATTCAGAAGAGGAGTATTCCAGGGAGATTCTCTGAGTCCCCTCCTCTTTTGCATCTCACTGCTGCCGTTATCTGTTGAACTCCGCCAAACTCGCGGGTACCACTGTGGACCACCCAGCAATCGGAGGCATAAGGTCACCCATTTATTCTATATGGATGACCTGAAACTGTATGCCTCCGGAGAGCGTGAACTTCAAAATGCTCTAAGGGTGGTCGAGGAGTACACGCGGGCCATTGGTATGGAGTTCGGGTTGGACAAGTGCGCGGTCGTCCACCTCAAGAGAGGGCGATGCGGGGAATTTTCTGAGGACGCGCAGCTCGCAGACGGAAGCATCCTAAGACATCTGGATGCCGGAGAGACCTACACATACCTGGGTGTGCAACAACATCACATCCAGGATGTGCAACAAATCAAGGAATCTCTCCGCGGCAAGTACAGACGCCTACTCCGAAAGATTTGGTCGTCCGAACTTTCGGGGAAGAATAAGGCGTCTGCTACTAACATGCTTGCCGTTCCTGTTCTGCTCTACTCCTTTGGAGTAGTAAAATGGACGGTAGATGAGCTGCGCCAACTAGACAGAGACACCCGCAAGATGATGAACATCCATAGGAGTATTCATCCTAGATCGTCCGTTCCTCGTGTTTACCTCCCACGTCATCGGGGGGGCCGAGGACTCTTGGGTCTGGAGTGTATGCATGGCAGAGTAGTACTGAGTATGGCATGTAACATCCTCAGGAGCTCGGATCCGCTCCTGCTATTAGTGAGAGATCACGAAATCGCAGGGGTGGGCGCAGGATTGTTTAAGGCAGCAAAAAGAGCCGCAGATGAACTCGGTCTCGTATTCGACGCCAGACGAGGCGGCCGGCGCGGTGCTGACCCAGAGTCAGTCACTGAGCTTCAGCCGACTCGTCTGAAAGCCCAAATAAAAGCTGCCGAAGAGGAGAGCCTGTTTAGGCAGCATGTCGATAAACCCATGCACGGTGTATACTACAAAAACATGGAAACACTGGGTTTATCGACTAGGCTGACATTCGCCTTTTTAAGGTCAGCTGGGCTTAAGTCGGAGACCGAGGGATTCATTGTGGCCTGTCAGGATGGTGTAATAAACACCTTGGTCTACCGGAGCCGCGTAATGGGTGTAGAGGTCCCTGATACCAACTGCAGGACCTGCCGTCAGGCGCCGGAATCGCTGATGCATTTGCTTTCAGCATGCCCGGTATACGCGATTTCGGCCTACATCCACCGCCATAACGCGGCTTTACGAGTGCTATACTACCACCTACGGCACTCGTATGGGGTAGACCAAACACCAGTGCTGCCTTACATCCCCGGAGATATTGAGTCCGTTGTCGAGAACGAGAGGTGCCGAATTTATTGGAACTACTCGTTCCCGACCGTCAGGCTAATTCAAGCCAACAAGCCTGACATAGTCCTCCTCGACCATCAGAACAAAGTGATGTTTGTAATTGAATTCTCAGCACCTGCTGAGACAAACATCGCTTTGAAGGAGGGGGAAAAACGGACCAAATATCGTGATCTCCGGTATGAGCTCCAAGTGTTATACCCAGACTACTCGGTCAAGATGGTCGTCCTAATAATCGGCGTACTCGGAGGGATGAAGCCTTCGCTGCTCTCAGAATTGAAGATCATACCGGCTTGTCAGAATTCAGCAGAATGGTTGGCAGGCCAGATGCAGAAGGCGGTTATTTTGGGGTCCCTTCGTCTACTTAGGGCACACGATTTAGGTATTTGCAGTCACTAACTCCACAGGTTGTGGAGAGTGGCTGTAAGGAATTTGCCGGCGCGGCTACCGTGAGGTGTCGGAGGCCACGGAAGTCCTGTCCGGCAGCGGGCTACCCGAAAAAAAAAAAAAAAAAAAAAAAAAAAAAAAAAAAAAATAATAATAATAATAATAATAATAATAATAATAATAATAATAATAATAATAATAATAATAATAATAATAATAATAATAATAATAATAATAATAATAATAATAATAATAATAATAATAATAATAATAATAATAATAATAATAATAATAATAATAATAATAATAATAATAATAATAATAATAATAATAATGTGCCCCCTTCTGTTTTGCATCTCACTACTGCCATTATCCGTTTCGCTCCGGAAAACCCGTGGATACAACTGCGGTACCCCCGGCGATAGGAGGAATAAGGTCACCCATCTGTTTTACATGGATGACCTTAAACTGTATGCCTCCGGAAAGAGGGACCTACACCAGTCCCTCAGGGTGGTACAGGAGTACACGCAGGCTGTCGGTATGGAGTTCGGGTTGGACAAATGTGCACTGGTCCATCTCAAGAGAGGACGATGCGGGAACTACGGAGAGGACGCGCAACTCGTTGACGGAAGCATCTTACATCATCTAGATGCCGGAGAGTCGTACACTTACTTGGGTGTCGAGCAACGCTCCACCCAAGAAGTGGGTGTAGTGAAAAACGCTCTCCGCGGCAAGTATCAGCACCGACTCCGACAGATCTGGTCCTCAGAACTGTCGGGGAAGAACAAGGTGTCTGCTACCAACATGCTTGCCGTTCCGACCCTACTCTACTCCTTTGGAGTAGTGAAATGGACTCGAGAGGAGTTGCGTCAACTCGACGTAGGAACCCGCAAGAAGATGCATCTCAATAGAAGTTTGCATCCTAAATCGTCCGTTCCATGGCTATACCTCCCACGACATCGGGGAGGCTGTGGACTCTTGAGTTTGGAGAGTCTCCATAATAGGATGGTTCTGGATGGAGCCTGTAAGGTCATCAGGAGTTCGGATCCCCTCCTCTGCATAGTCCGAGACCATGAAAGTGCAGGAATAGGAGCCTTTTTGTTTAAGGCAGCACAAAGAGCAGCCGATGAACTTGGTCTCTCCTTCGACGTCGAGCGGGTAAATCCCGACTCTGTCACCGAGTTGGAACCTGCTCGACGAAAAGCCCAAATTAAAGCTGCAGAACACAACATCTTTCTGCAGCTTCACACGGATAAGCCAATGCATGGAGTTTTCTATAAAAATATAGAGAACCTTGGCTTATCCGAAAGGCTGACCTTTGCCTTCTTAAGGTCAGCCGGGCTGAAGTCTGAGACCGAGGGATTCATAATGGCTTGGCAGGATGGTGTATTTAATACCCTCGTCTATCGTAGTCGTGTCATGGGTATAGAGGTCCCTGATGTCAGCTGCAGGGCCTGCCGCAGGGCGCCAGAGACTTTAATGCACTTGTTGTCGGCTTGTCCGACATATGCAGTCTCGGCCTATATCCAGAGGCACGACGGAGCATTACGAGTGCTTTATTATCACCTAAGGCACTCGTATGGGATAGACGAGACACCAGTGCTGCCTTACGCTCCGGGGGATATTGAGTCCGTTGTGGGAAATGAGAAGTGTCTAATTTATTGGAACTACTCTTTTCCCACCGTCAGGCAAATACAAGTCAACAAGCCTGACGTAGTACTCCTCGACCATCAACTCAAGACAATGTTTGTCGTGGAGTTCTCGGCTCCCGCGGAGAACAACATTGTCGCCGGCAGAATGCAGAAGGCCGTCATCCTCGGTTCATTACGTCTGCTCAGGGCACACGATTCCCGGACCCAGTAGTCACTTACCCCACGGGTGTGGGGAGTGGCTGCCGGTACTACCAGCTCCCCTCTGTGAGGGTCGGAGCCACAGAGAAGGGTGACTGGTTTTTTAACAAAAAAAAATAATAATAATAATGTTAATATAGTGGTACTGATTATAGGAGCCATCGGTGGAACGAGACACACACTGCTTTCGGAACTTAAGATCATACCGGCATGCCGAAATTCGGCGGAGGTCTTAGCCGGCAGAATGCAGAAGGCCGTCATTCTCGTAGAGTTGGGCGATTCGACTCTTTTTAAGGATTCGTACCAAACGAATCCGTATCAAGAAAAAATTCGTACTGAAATATTCTTTCAAGAATCCGAACTGTCTTGATTGTACAAACGGATACAGTTACAACATCGATAGGAAATATACGAATCTTTTGCTTTTGTGGGATTTGTACCATTCGAATCACTGCCAGGATTCGATTCAATGATACGAATCATACCAGTTACTACCCAACTCTACATTCTCGGTTCATTACGTCTGCTCAGGGCACACGATTCCCGGACCCAGTAGTCACTTACCCCACGGGTGTGGGGAGTGGCTGCTGGTACTACCAGCTCCCCTCTGTGAGGGTCGGAGCCACAAAGAAGGGTGACTGGTTTTTAACAAAAATAATAATAATAACAATAATAATAATAATAATTTATTTACAGTATTAGTTTGGTACATAAACATAAACATTTTATAAATTTTACTTGTATAAATCAACGATCAATAAGTGAGTTAACACTTGTTTTGAGTATAAATAAATTTAAATATCATAAAACATAAACATTAAAATAAGTAAAAATATATTTAGACACACTACACTAGACACTACGCTTTAAAAGTTCCAAGGGCATTTTTCAATTCTCAAGATATGTAGGAAATGAGAATTGACAGAGTTATACTCCCTTTTTTTCTTTACATTATCCAAGTTTCTTTGTTTGAATACCACAGGATAAATTTACTTATTTATTTTTTACTAGTTGTATTAATTATTTTTCAAATCAATATAATTATTAAAATGGATTCTGGGTTTTCCGAAAATATAAATTTTCTATTTCTTTTTAAATAGTTGTGTACTGACAATATTTTTTAACTCTTCTGGGATATCATTATACAGTTTTGGAGCCAGGTAAGTATAAGATCTTTGACTAATTGTTTTTATCACTTGGGGAACTATGAAATTATATCTTTGCCGTGTGTCGTAATTATGTATGTTTAATGGCATATAGTGATGTTTTATATTGATACTGAAATAGTACAGTTGCCTTATATCGTAAACTTTGGCTTCTCGGAACACTTGGGTATCTCATGTCTTTAGCTAATACTAGTTTCAAAAATCTTTTTGTAAAATTTCTAGAGGCGTGACCTGACTTTTTAGTACCCCACCCCATTCTAATATACCATAACTCAAGTGGCTCTCAACTAGAGCATGGTAAAGCATTTTATTTTGTGGAAATTGCAGGATGTTCTTTAGGTATTTAAATTTATATAATATACCCTGCAGTTTTTTTATAATATATTTTATGTGGAAACTCCCCTTTAAGTGGGAATCTACCTAGATATTTGACTTTTGTTTTAGATTGAATTGTGTACTCTTTATCATGATGGTTGATAGCAATATTTTCGAAAGATGGAAGTTAAACCAATCTTTTATTACCGTGAAGCCAATTTTTACCATATTTTTTATTCTTCCCATGTATCGGCTTTATAAAAGATGGCGGTATCGTCAGCGAAACCAATAATATTCCCTCCACTCTGTAACGAGAACAAGCCATTGATGTATATATTGAAGAGTATAGGGCATAAGACGGTACCTTGTGGCACTCCATAGTCTAAATTTTGTGGCTCGCTCAGTACATCATTTATTCTCACTCTCTGCTGCCTATTTGTTAAATAGTTTTTAAACAGTTTTAAGCAAGTGCCTCTGATTCCAATATCTTCCAGAGATTGTAGGAGTAAATTATGACTGACAGTGTCAAACGTCTTTGAAAAGTCTATGAATATACACAAATACGGCTTGCCCTCGTCAAGAGCAGAGTACATAGGTACTGCTGTTAGATTTAAGATAGCATCTTGCGTTGATACGTTAGCCTTAAACCCAAATTGCTTTTATGATAGTATATTGTATTTATCAATAAAGGAAGTTAGCCTACTTTTTAGTAATTTTTCAAAAATTTTACTTAAATGAGTTATTACTGAAATGGGTCTATAATTACCAGTTTTCTGCGTATCACCATTTTTATATATGGGTGTAATCAGGGTGTCTTTAAAGGCTGAGGGCCACAATCCAGCTTCCATACATTACATAATATGCACTAGTGGTTCAACAATATAATCTGAAATTGCTTTAATATACTGGCACTTAATTTTTTTTTATATAACAAACCAAATCAACTATACATAGAATATGGTGATTTTAAAAGAAGAATAAATGCCTTTTCGAACCATATCCTTTATTGAAAATTAGTTCTAAACTGAATGCATTTAAACTTTACCAAATCTCGCGATTCGAAGATCGTAATTCAAATTTTCATTTTTGAGTGTTATAGTGTTGACCCTGTAACTAGAATGTAAATGCTGTTGCGTTCCTGTATGTAAAAATTAAATTAAATTAAGTAGTAAAAGTCGCGTTTTATAAATATTTTAGCAAAATTAAATTGTTTCAAATCAAAAAACTATAAAAGTAATTTAATTCAATAGGTGCATGATATACTACCGTCATTACTATACCTATGTTATATTAACTTGTTAAGTAATCATAAAGTAATTTGTACAGTGCATTAACAGTATTAGAAGGATTATAAACTACTCAACTACTGTATTATAAAGCATCAATATTAAATCTCAGGAATAAATGTACTATTTATTAGTTTCGCATACAGCGCTTTATTAACAGTAAATATTAAGTCCTTATAAATAAATTTGAGAAAGTTTTGATAAAGCACAGGTTTTACCTTCTGTTAAATAAAATAATAAATACTACAATATATCCTTTAATAATAAGCTATATTTTCTGTTAAATTGGTGATAAATTTCCCTCTTTATTTTCCATGATCACAAAAACAATAATCAGTCCCTTTTATTCCGTTGCACGTCTCTGGCAAGACCGCACACAAATGCCGCTGTTCCATACTGGACCGCCACACACCGTACCCATAATTAAGATGTAAGAATTAAACATTTAAATTTATGCTGAAATGCAACTCAAGCGCGGCACATCATTTTTAAAAACAATAAAAAAGAGACAATGAAATATTTTAATCGGTCCTTATGGGTACGGAGCTTAAATTAAATTAATGATACGTAATATTTGATTAACAGATATGTCGACACCGGTGAAGAGACAGATTATCAATTAGGATGCCGAAAGCTGGTGAGACGTTGACACTGTCACATAAATTTCGGTGTTATTGCCGTAAAAAATACAGGATGATTCTCAAATGTATCAAAATAGCACGATATTTTATATGCACGTTTTATTTGCACTAGAAAATTTTATTGGGAGGTTAGATCTCTCTAAATTGTAAAGGTATTTTATAAAACAAATAATAAAATGTATTACTACTGTGGAAAAGAGCGTCTCAAAAATCTGCAACTGTTTTATTTGTAGATATGGGAATGTGAAATTCGGTACATATACCGGGTGTCAACGGAATCATTAGACAAGCCATAGTTGCCAGAGTTTTCAAGATATAAGTCTTAAATTTGGTAGGATAATATATACCAAAAACGGCAAATTTTTCATCATTTGACACTTTTCCATCACTTCCGGTTTCCCCGGAAATGACCTCAACTTTGAAATTTTAAATGGAATACTCTGTATATTTTTACATTTTTGGCATAGTTTCAAAAAAAAAAATTGAGAAATTTTGATTTCAAATGGACCAAAATAATAAGAGAAAAATGTAAAAGGTGATTTTTCGAATTGGTTTAGTAGCTACGACAAACCAAAATTGTAATTATGTCAACACATTACTGATTCTTGATAGTCTGTGAAGTGATGCTGATGACTGGAATACGTTTTTAAAAATGTCTGACTGTTTTTCAACACCAGTGTTATTATCAATAATGGGAGAGATATTCATCATACATAAAAAGTCAAAACCAAAAAGAAAATGGACAAAAAAATTGTTAATTGAAAGAAAAAAGTTTTCTAATTCTGCACTATTAAAAGAGCTTAAAGCAAATGGACCAGGTGATTATAAAAAACTTTAATAATATAATATTTGAAATCGTGTACCCTAAAAACCCATAAACTGATATGCCACATCGGTAGTGGGGGTGGTGGTGGGGGTGAATGAAGTGAAGGAAATTCTTGATGACTTTGGTTCTTGTAAACACACTAAATCACAATATTTTTTCATCCCTTTCAATAATGAGGTGGGATTTTAATAGGGGTAGCTAATGCCAAAAATTTTGTTGAGACCTTAGCTCCTCTTATATTTACTAAATATGGACTCTTACTTGCTTGATTTACCTATTTACCATTTACCCCTCAACTCCTCAACGGAATAAGATCAAAATATAATCTAGTTCCAGATCTCGTTAAAATACATACGTGTGCCCAATTTTAAGTCAATATATTAAACGGTTCCAGAGTAATCGGGAGCACCAAAAAGTTACAAGACCAACAAGACAACAAAATCTTGACGTTTCATGACATTCTAAGCCTATTTGAACAATGAAAATTTTCAAAAATTATTTTTGCGTTAGTATAGTTCCACTGAATGTGCAAGTAATTATTTACGTAAGGACGAGCATACTTTTCAGCATTTAATGGACAAAATTCGTCCAAGGATTGAGAAACAAAATGCATTAATGAGGGATGCTGTTAGTGCAGAAGAAAGAGTTTCTGCGACACTAAGATTTTTAGCAACAGGAAATAGCTTTGAAGATTTAAAATTTAGTACTGCAATTTCACCTCAATTATTGAGTAAAACAGTTCCTGAAGTATGTACTGCTGTTTACGAGAGGATATAAAGGTAAATCAAAATGTGTGCTCAGTTTTAATACGAATAAGACAAAATTAAAAATATTGTAAAGACACGTATTTGGTATTGTTATTTAAAAATTCAGTCTTTCGCAAAGATGCAAACAGGGAGGGACACTGAAAATGATGAAGTTAGGTTTTTAGCCATTATCAGGAAACCTATAGCTTTAGTAACCTTGTCTACGTCATGCTTCAAATGCAACAAGGACTTTTCATGAATTCAGTCTCCATATAGGAAACTAAAAATATTTTCAATGTTAAAAGTATGTTTATCTGTTAAAGTTATTAAAAGTAAGATATTCCCACAAATGTAAAGATGTTGGTCCTTATGTTGAGCTTGAGTTTCTGGGTTTTGTGGTGGACTATAGTGTGGAATGTAGCTTGTACTAAAAGTGGAACTATTTTGTGAGCAATTTGTTGAATAAGCTAGTGATTGAATAATTATTGTCGAATTTTTATTTAGTTTTTTTATTGATGTAGATTGATGTAGATCAACAGATCTCAAATTAAATGCCATCTTTTTTCCCATAACATCGAATTTGCTATCAGTCTGAATTCTTGTGATTCCACCTGCATCGTGTCGATTGCAGTAACCGCGTTTAAGAAATCTTTCTCTATTTTTTTCTCTTTCGTTTCTCAATTAGTGCTACTACTTTGTGCAGATGGTGCACGTCCACTTTCTGTTGAAGAGTTAACACAGCTATGTATATGATAGATCATTTTCAAGAAATGTATCTTGCTTTTCCTGAAACAAACAAATAAATGTAAACTTTAACGTTAAGCAAACAAATAAAAGCAATTCTACTTCTTTTGGTCTCATTATGTATTTTTTTATAGTTTCCAAGAAATGAGGACGAGTGGAAAATAATTGCTAAATAGTTTAGAGAACCATGGAATTCTGATACATGTTGTGAAGCAGTACATGGCAAACATATTAACATCGTAAAACCTCGAAATGCCGGATCCTACTATTACAATTATAAAGGAAGGTTTAGCATATTACTTACGAACGTATCTCGGATGGAGGAGTTTTACAAACTACAAGATTCTATGAAAAACTAATGAATGGCTCTTTAAATTTACCATCATCAGAAAGACCCGTTGGTACTCAATATTCTTAACCTTTTGTTTTCGTGTGAGATGAAGCATTTTCCCTTCTTGAGAATTTGCTAAAACTGTACGCTTAAAAAGGTATGACCACAACTTCTTTATTGGCCACTTGAAATTTCTCCTTATATTTTTCGACAATTTGTTCATATGCATTGCTTCTTAAATTCCTATATCTGAATATTTTTTACTTTTATTATTTCATAAATATGGGTGTAATCTATATATATATTTATAAATTCTTCATAAAAGTCTGTATCCGTGTTCATTGTTAGTATATTCCGAACATATATTTTATCTACAGTTGGCGTCGATGCAAGCCTCAACATGTTTAAACCTGCATCAGAATTTCGCCATGCTCACCGCCATGCAAGGCGCTTCCGACTTCGGTACGCGGATGCTCGAGTACACAAACTGTAACTTGCATCATGAAACTTAGAAGTCGATACGTGCATCGCAACATGTTTCAATGTGTGTAGGCTCCTTTTTAAAAGTGTATCTAAAAATGATGCTGCCCCTTCTCATATCTGATTTGCTAACATCTACTTGGTTCCTAATTTGTTCCAATCCTACCTAACTGCACCTGAAACATCCAATGCTTCCTTTCACATTAGTGCAAGTGCAAGGTCAAAAGAGGGAGGTTCAGCAGGACCACATTGTTGCCGTTGCTATTGGCGTAGTTTTCATTGTTCTAATTAACCCTAGACAAGCATGTCCTTGGACTGTGTGCAGTTCAGCAACAGCAGTGCGCTGCAGAATTTTTACCTACTATACCAAAAACGCGTACGACCATAGTATACCTCGAGTAGATCACGCTTCACCTTAATATAAGTGATCTTCTTCCTCTCTTTGGTTCCTTTAGCTGCTGATTCCATTTTAATCTTAAATCTAATATTACTCCAAGAGATTTTACCTCCCTTGATAGTTGTATTCATTAATTTTACTGGCCAGGGTTCTTTAATTTCTTTCTTCTGCTGAATGCTATAATGGTTGATTAGAGACTAATATTTAGCAATCAGGCTTTATTTCTTAGGTAGGCAGACAAGCAGCGCAATGAATTGTGAATTACTTGGATATACCATCGCAACAATAGTTTGATTTTCCATAAGGTACGCCCTTCATAGTGACTGTTCAATATCATATTTTACATTATCCTTCCACTTGACCACAAGAATGTATAAAATTGTTAAAGATTCAGAAGAAATCAGACGGTAAGCACTTAAGAGGGTGCCCTCGAAAACGTCAAACAGATGTCATCAAGTAATTGATGGGAAAGAATTTGTGAGCTGGTGAAGCTGTACGCCTGGCAGATAACCAACACAGATGACGTGATGCTGTGAGACGTGCCACATGATAAAAAAAATCCAGAATGGTGCATTGTTACAAAACATCTTAGTCCATGCCAAAGTTGCAAAAACCCCAAAAGTAACGGCCAAACATGGCTACCTGCCGTTTTCGAGAGCGGTCAGCACGATGGTGATAGTCGCGCACTTTCTACTCCCCTAAATGCAAAAAACCAACCTTGTTTCCCATTTTTCGTTTTTCGCTTTATAGTAAGATCACAACCTCTCATTGGTTAGGTTTTCTAGTAAGAGAATTTTTTTTATTGCAGCTTAAGAGGAGTTTGATAGGACGGGTTATGCGCATGTATAGCTGTGTAAGTGCATAGTCGATTTTTTTATTATACATTTTTTTTTCACATTATGTACATGATTTTTATTCTTATACCAGGCATGCGTCATATATGATTGTTATTGAATTATAATTTATTCTTCGGCGCTTACAAATTAGATCACATTGTTCTGGCCAATCGAAATGGACGTTACACTTTTTAATGAGACTTGCTTCCATCTGGGTACATTCATCATCATCATCATCACTATCGTCAGTCTCATCGTCACTAATATTATCATTCTGTATTAAAATTTCCAGGATCAACTTTTGAATCTCATCAATAGTACCATCCTCATTTTCTGATATATCTGGATTTTCAGCACCCTCGCTATTACCGCAATCATTACCTCTACAATGTTTACAGAATGGACTACATTTTACACCTAATTTTATACAGCACACCTCATGTTGCACCCGGTCTTACAACCACGGTTATATTGTTTGAGAAATAAGTCAGGATTAGCTTTTCGGAGGAACATTTCGGTTGTAAGAAGCCATTTCCCGTTTTATGCATTTAGGGGTAGTTGGTTAGGGGTGGGCGGCTAAATAATTGCAGCATCGTGTTTCTCGTCCTTGAAAATGCATAGAAAACAATTTTCAGCACGTTTGGATGATTTTTGCATATTTCGGTATTGAGGGAAGGGGTGGTTTCAACCCAGGAGTCGTTAAGATATCTGGTTGTGAAATTTTACAGGGCTTATCGAGTTTTCTAAAGAAAGAAACCGATCCAACAAGTCCTCGCATGCCTGACAACGAAAAATGTTGTTTTTTGCGTTTATGGGTAGTTCCAGGGGGATGGAGATCGCGCGACTATCACCATCGTGTTGGCCACCCTCGAAAACGGGTGGGAGAGGGGGAGGGTAGCCATTAGTCATGTTTGGTCGCTACCCTTGTACTTTTGCAACTTTGGTATGGACTATCTGTCAAAAGAAGAAGAAAGAATTGTTATTTGTCTCCAATTTCCTCCATTTATTTGTTCACCCTGTAAAACAGTCGCCAAGGGTCCCAACTAGGAAACGGTTTTTAGAATTCTCGAAATAAATAATATATGCATCATCTTGCAATGCGATCAATTGTTTCATGTTAAAGTTCAATGAACAAAAAAACATATTATTATGGGTCACCGGGCTCAGGGAAATTTTCCCTTCAAACAAAAAATCTATACAATTCTTCAAACAGTATTGCAGCTAAGCATTATCTCTATGGCATAATCTGAAAGCTGAAAGTTTATAGCTGAAAGTTGCCTCCAACTTCGAACTTTGCGACAACTACGATTACAAAGTTTCAAACTTTTTTTATATATTTAGTCGGACTGCTTAGCCATTTTTATTTCTCCAAAATACGCATGATATATTTCTGTAATTTGTTATTATAGCAAAATAATATGGAAATATCAGTATTTATTGAAGGACTCGGTGCAAAAAAATAGATATATCACGAAAATGATAAGTCAGCTTTATTATTTAGAAACAGTAATGTGGCTATTCTTCTCAAATAAAGCTGGAATATATAAGAAATATAATTAACAGACCAAGAAATTTATACTGTTTATTTCATAAATGACTAAATACTCTAAGTGATGTTGACTTTGACATGCTTTTTCAATTTTAAACCCGTCGATATTACTTCCACATCTAGTGGAAGTATAGTAACGACAAACATTTTAAAAAATGTGTATTGTTCAAATAGGCTTAGAATGTCATGAAACGTCGAGATTTTAAGTTTGAGCAAAAAAAAATTCTGTCTGTCGGTCTGTCTGTTTTTTTTGTGCGCACGATTACTCTGGAACCGTTTAAGATATTGACTTGAAATTAGGTACACGTATGTATTTTAACGAAATCTAGAACTAAATAATATTTTCATCTTATTCCGTTGAAAGGTTGGGGGGTAAATTGGGGTAAATGGGGGTAAATAGGTAAATCAAGCAGGTAAAAGTTCATACAATTGATATTCATTTTATTATACAAGAGAAGCTAATGTTAGAGAATATTATTTAGGTATTATGCAAATCACAACTTACACACTTTTTTATTTATTATGAAAATACCTACTTTTTGTATATTGTTGCCCTAATCTGGGCACGCTAATATACTAGTTAGGTAAATACTTTAAAACACTCATTATTGGAGAACCAATCAAAACAACTACTCTTCTAGCTAATACTGACGAAGTATTGAATTACATGAAAGTAGGTATTTTCATAATAAATAAAAAAGTGTGTAAGTTGTGATTTGCATAATACCTAAATAATATTCTCTAATCATGATAAAAGCAAATAAATAAAAATAATAAATGGTAAAAAATAAATCAAGAATAGGCTTGTAAATAATGAATGAATGTTTCTATACTCTACTGATGAGAACTAACGAGTTCGAAAAAACTTGTACAACTTTTGTAGAGTTGAAATAGAATGTAAGGTTCAATAATTCTTGTGAATGACTGAATTTCAATAATTAATTTCAGTATCTTCAATATATTTTTTTTGCCTTAAAATGCCAGGAATCCTATCATGTAATCCAATACTTCGTCAGTATTAGCTAGAAGAGTAGTTGATTTGATTGGTTTTCCAATAATGAGTGTTTTAAAGTGTTTTCCTAAGTAGTATATTAGCGTGACCCGATTAAGGTACCAATATACAGAAAGTAGATAATTTCATATTAAATAAAAAAAGGTTTGAATGACTAAATGTAAATGAATGATTTAAGTAATTTCAATATATTTTTTTTCTTTAAAATGCTAAGAATCCTGTCATGTTTATTCAATACTTCGTCAGTATTAGCTAGAAGAGTAGTTGTTTTGATTGGTTCTCCAATAATGAGTGTTTTAAAGTATTTACCTAATAGTATATTAGCGTGCCCAGATTAGGGCAACAATATACAGAAATTAGGTATTTTCATAATAAATAAAAAAAGTGTGTAAATTGTGATTTGCATAATACCTAAATAATATTCTATAATCATGATAAAAGCAAATAAATAAAAATAATAAATGGTAAAAAATAAATTAAGAAGCTAATGTCTCAAAATTTTTTTTGGCATTTACCACCCATGAATGCGCAGTAGGTTACCTCAAGTAGTATGGATGCGCAGTGGCTTTCCTTGAGTACCATTGATGCGCAGTAGGTTACCACGAGTAATGTGGATGCGCAGAGGGTTTAATCGAATAAAATGGATGCGCAGTGGATTACTTCAAATAGTATGAATGCATAGTGGGTTACCTCGAGTAGTATAGATACGTAGTAGGTTTCCTCGAAGAAAAATCTTGAAGTAGAAGCTTACTTCTATCGTGTAGTACACGGCACACATGATTTTTTATATCTTTGTCATACCATTTTCTGCATATTACTTCCACATTCAGTGGAATACAATTATACTATCTTCGTTGTAAGAAACTTGGAAAGGAAGTCTGGATGTGGGAGTAGTGATTCCTTAGGCAGCGGTTTTCAAAATGATTTAGTTCTATCGATTGGTTTTTCTTGAAAACCTTCTTGATAATTGCTATAACGTGTTTCTCCACAAACAAAATAGTAAATTTTGTACTCGAATATTATTTCTAAGCATTTAAACCAAAACTGTCTATTATGTGTTACATTTTAATGTAATACTTTTATGCCGGGCAACACTAAACTTCAGTTCTTCCTAAAATCTAGTGATAATTAGACATTTCTTTTGACCAATATACATCTAACTTCGTAGATGGTTTTGTAGGTCACAAAACTTTTACTTAAATCAATTTTATTCTTTTATTTGAAATTGAAATGTATTTCTCTATGGCAGCCGTCATATCTAAGTAGTTAAAAATTCTTCTAAAGGCGTAGATAAATCGTGGTTTGTATGATCGAATTCTTTTGTGGAAATGTCAATATAGTCTCCTCAAATCTACGTTCTTCATTGAGAGGGAAACTTAATAGACAGAGGAAGAAGAAGAAATTAAGACTATCTATTCTGTGCTGGATATAATGGATTTTATTATAAACGTAATCACATATGCCATTGTTATAACTCAGTCTCTATAGTAAAACCATAGAAGTTTTAACTGTCTTGGAATTATAATGGGCTAACATCTGAAATATAAAATACACACATAAGAGAATTCCTTAATAATGAAACTATAACAATGATATGCAGAAAATTTAATGGAATCCATATTAAGTTATGCAATAATAAACTAGGGAAGTACCAATAATAATGCTTTTAAATCATCTGGGAACATGTCAAAATGCAATTATTAAAATAATCTACAATAAAGAGAAATTAGTTCCAACTTTAGAATTATATAGTGAATTTAATAATGCTAGATAAATAAATTTTCATTTAATAATTTAACAAATTAGAAGAGGTTTACGTAATAATACTTCTGTCATGTACTTATTAAACATGGTTTAATTCTATTTTTGAGGAATGTTATGTAACAAATTATTACCACGATTATAATTATATGAGATTATAACAATTCGTTATACCTAATTACGACAACTTTAGTGTGAAGAAACCGATTATTTAGATATTTGACTGTAATTATTCGGCTCGGTGGCGCAGTGCTTAGATGTTAGGCTAAAAAGTTGTTGTGCACGATGGTAATCAGGCCGGCCATCACATACGCGGCGCCGGTGTGGTGCAGCATCCCGACCACGACAATGCGGAAGTTGAGAGTATTAGAATACAAATTTATGCGCCTCATTTCAGACTCTGATAGGTACACCACGTTGCCACGACATAACCCCACTAGCGGACTACGTCCAAGAAACATCGCAAAAATTCTATCAGTTCAAACTGGACGGTAGTCCGCTAACCTGCAACATTACCCGAATCAGACAGCATAACGCAATACTTTTCGATATAAGACACACCCAACCATACTAGGCGTTGCCTATCTTCCGGAAACCTCCCTAGCCACACCTTCCCTCTACCATAACCTATCTCTACCCTACTCTTTATTTTTCAAAAACTTTACATCTTTCTATGTTTGTAAAATTTTGTTCATTTATCCTTTTCGTTCTTTTTGTCTTTCCAAATCCCCTCTAGGCCGATAACATCCTATAAATCTAAAAATTTTTAATTCTTATAACTTTTAACCTACTTCACCTTCCTCGACGGCGGTCAGACCACGTCGGGTTTTTTCGTTTAACTCTGTTTTCCCGTATCAACAATCAACATTTTCCAAAAGTGCGTTTGCCTAGTGAGTTTTTAGTTATTTATAATGTATTTTAATTAGTTTCAGGCCCATGTGGGCACATGTTTTTAATTTTTAATTAGTTCTTAAGTCTGCCTGCGGACAAGAATTTCTAACAGCCCAGTTGCATTACCGTTAAGCCGAACCGGAGCCACCCCGCCCAGCCCACATTTACCACGACGCTGCACGCCGTAATTGTCGGACTGGCTCCGGGCCGGGATCCGGCGGGGCGCATTTTTGTACCGTTAAACACATAATATATTTGTTTTGTTGTTGTTGTTGTTAGGCTTGCGACCACGGGGTCCCGGGTTCGAATCCTGGCTAGGGTATGGATGTGTAGTGGTGTTTTTCACGTGTTGCCGAGACGGTAGCAGTGGGCTAGACTGCGGTTGTGTGAGGGACAACACGGTCTAGTCACTCTCCACTCCTGAGTTCGAGTCTGAGCTGCGGCAGATGGCAATGTCGCAGGGAATGGGTGTTGTGATGTTGTCTATGCGTACCCGTCCATCCTGGTTGAGTGGTAGAATAGCCCATAGCTAAACTTCGCCAGGACATTAATCTAAATAAGGCGATTAAAAAAAAAAATAGAAGCCGCGTCCTAAATTTATTTTATTGACGGTTGCGATGGATATTCCAAGAATCATTGCCTTCACTATTTGCTTAGCAAATATGAAATCTTACTCAAATAATTATAGTTTTCCACTAATTTTCTCAATTTTTTTTCTCGTTTAATGATTCATGAGTATGACGAAAAATATAATATTCTGGTCTCGAGTACTTGCAAACCTCGGCCCTACGGGCCACGGATTGGAAAGTGTATTCTCGGCCAAAAAAAGTGCACTTACGACCCTTGGTACATAAATAACTATTGACACTTTCAAGCAATTATGTTATTGTTATGAAAAGCTTACTTTCCTTATTTTTATAAAGCTTTATTTGTGTGTAAGTTGTGATTTGCTTAATACCTAAATAATGTTCTCTAATCATGATGAAAGCAAATAAATAAAAAATAATTAATTGCAAAAGTCATGTTTATCATTAAAACATTTCAGCGAATATTGTATATTGCATTTTGCATATATCGTACACATAGAGTTGATTTTATGTAAAAAGGCAAATCCGAATTTTTTACAAATGACATTTTGCGCAAAACTAAAATTATACGACTATCCACTCTCTAAAAATACTGATCATTCTAGAAGAGTCACGATTGGTATGATTTAACATGTGACGAGGTCACAGGTTAAGGTGGAAAGTGGCCACCAGCTATGATCGGTGGTCACCATGTCGCGATGTTAAATAGAACGGGTGGTAACTTAACAACCGCTGCCTCAGGAATCACTACTTCCACATTCAGATTTACAATCAAAGTTTCTTACAACCAATAAAGTGTTAATATTATATTTGTTTTATATGGAAATAGTCATATAACTTTAATAAAATAATATGTGAACGTCTACCACATAAATCCATAAAACGATATGCCAAATCAGTAGTACACTTCTGTGCAATAAAATCCCGTACACCCGAGTGTACATTTTTCGCTATATTAAATCATTCTTTATTTATTTGTCAGTAAGGTGAGGTACGGTACCGGTTTCAGTAACTGGACAACGATCCGAGGGTACACGACCATCAGAAAGGATAGGGCCGACATTAACAGAGGCGGCGGAGTGGCCGTACTCATAAAGTCTGATATTGCGCACACGCACCGTTGTCTGCGGAACACCTCCGTAGAGAACGTGTGTGTGACGCTGGAAGGCGGCATGAGTATTGTCGCCGCGTATAACCGGCCCTCGAACGGGTTCACGGCGGGTTGTATTGAGAATTTGCTAAACGCAAGCCCGCGCTGCTTGCTCATAGGCGACTTTAACGCTCGACATAACGCATGGAACTGCCATCGCAACAACGCCAACGGCAACACTCTGTATGATTACGTGAGTAATCATAATGTCGTACTGCAACATCCGGACGATCCCACACATTTTCCGGACAACGGTGCAACGCCAACCACCCTCGACATCGTGGTCAACAAGGGTGTGAGGAACTCCACGCCACCCGTGGCGCTGGAGGAACTCGCATCCGACCACAACCCAATTCTGTTAGAATTGAACAACATGTCGAGGGAAGACATCACACGAAACGTCACATCTTATAGGGACGCCGACTGGCGTCTCTATAAGACACACATTAACACAAACATGACACTTGCAAACAACATCACCACACCCGCCGAGCTGGAAAATGTGGTGGAGGAGTTCACAAGGATAGTGCAGGGCGCCAAGCAGAGTGTTGCGACCACTATCACCATCAACCCGTACAAAGACCGACTCGACGCAGCGGTCATACAAGACATACGGGAGAAGAACCGACTGCGACGGCTTTGGCAGCGAAATCGCGATGTCGACGCTAAGGCCGAGATGGGTAGGCTGCAACGGCGGATCAGGACCGCCATCAACACCGCAAAAAACCGGAAATGGCGGGATAGGCTGGAGGCGTTGAATCCTCAGGACAACTCGCTGTGGAAACTGTCGAGGGCCATGAAAAATACGCGGGTGGCCATACCCGCGCTGACTAACGCTAACGGACAGACAGCAATGACAGACGCCCAAAAAGTGGAAGACCTAGCTAACCATTTTGCGGACATTCACAACCCACAGATACCCAACAATCCGGAACACGACCGCATCGAAAATGACATTAACGAACTAATTGGCCATGACATCCAATTGACCAGACGTGAATTTCTAAAAGTCATGACCAAGCCCTCGGAGGTAGCAGGCATTGTCCGGACTCTACCCAACGACAAGGCCCCGGGGGCAGACTGTATCGAATACAGGCTGCTCAAATATCTTCCGCGGAAAGGCATTGTACAATTGACGTACATTGTCAACGCGATCCTGCGGCTACAACACTGGCCAAGCCAGTGGAAGTGTGCCGTGGTCGTGCCGATCTTGAAAGCGAACAAAGACGCCAAACTCGCCGGCAGTTATCGACCGATCTCGCTGCTGTCGGCGATCTCTAAGTTGGTGGAGAAGGTCATCCTGGTCAGACTAGACTCTGCCCAGGATGAACTCCACATCGACGACGAATGTCAGTTCGGTTTCAAGAAAGGCAGGGGCACTGTACACCAGGTCGTCAGGATCGTGAATGACGTCAAAGTGCAGTGCAACCGCGGAAAGAGCACCGTGATGGTGCTCCTCGATATTGAGAAAGTCTTCGATACCGTATGGATCCCGGGCTTACTCTACAAACTGAACACGCTCAACTTTCCGACGCACATCATCAAACTTTTTCACTCCTTCCTGACAGGCAGATCGCTGCGGGTCAGGGTGAATAACAAACTCTCAACTCGGCGGGACATCCGCGCGGGCGTCCCCCAGGGGTCGTGCCTGTCGCCAAAACTGTACAACCTGTACGTCTCCGACTTCCCGGAGTTCCCGAATACGAACCTTGCCAAGTACGCCGACGACACGGCCATGTACGCGCATTCACACAACGCACAAGCAGCAAATATGCTGCTGAAGGCGCACATGGCTCGCGCCACGGCGTATTACGACAAGTGGAAGATTCGGATCAACGCCGAGAAATCGGAGTCGATTCTTTTCACGCGCCGCTTCACCGAGAACAGAATTCTCACACCACTTTCGATAGGGGGCCGCCAAATTCCAATTAAGCGGTGCGTGAAATATTTGGGGGTCAACTTAGACAGACGGCTGACTTTCAATACACACATTAACGAGACGGTACGTAAGGTCTACTCCATGTCCAGGAGTCTGTACCCGCTCCTGGCGCGGGGTAGCGGACTAAACAGGACGAACAAAAAGCTGTTGTACACGATGGTGATCAGGCCGGCCATCACATACGCGGCGCCGGTGTGGTGCAGCATCCCGGCCACGACAATGAACAAATTCAAAGTCTTGGAACACAAATTTATGCGCCTCATTTCAGACTCAGACAGGTACACCTCCCTCAGAGACCTCTATGCACGTTGCCACGACATAACCCCACTAGCGGACTTCGTCCGGGAATCCTCCCAAAAATTCTATCAATTCAAATTGGGCGACAGTCCGCTAACCCGAGACATCACACGAATCAGACAGCATAATGCCATACTTTTCGATCTAAAACACACATTACCATACCAGGCGTTGCCCATCTTTCGGCAACTTCCCTAGCCAAACCTATCCTATACCACAATTTCCCTTTCACCACCCTTTACTCTAATTTCACCACCTTTTACCTTAAACCCCTCTCTATTCCCTTTATTCATTTTTTGTTGTTTTGTTACATTTTTGTTCTTTTTGTCCCTTTTTGTCTTTCCAAATCCCCTTTAGACCAATAACCTCCAGCAAATCCCAACTTTTAAAATCACACTCTCCCCTTCACCCTACCTTTCCGGAGGCGGGCAGACCACCGGATGAAGACTGTGACTTGTTCGAACGGGTTTTTTCATTGAGTTTTTCCCTGTGTCACCAACCAAAACTGCATAAAAACAAGTGCGCGTGTGTTGTGCGCGCGCCCTTAACACAAGTTTTTAAATCTAGTTTTAAGTAGCTATAAGTGTTTTTAAACTATTCTTAGTTATATCACCCAAATTGTTAGGCGTAAGTTTTCTCATGCAAGACAGGAGGCCTAACCAACCCTCGTGAATTATTGTTATAGCCAAAGCCGAGCCCTCTTCACCCGACCACTCATCTACCACGACGTTGCGCGCCGTGGTGGTGTGGTCGGCTCTAAATTGGGCCCGACTGAGGCGCATTATTGTAAACTAAAACTTATAATAAATTTGTTTTGAATTGAATTGAAATTGGACAACGATCGGCGAAGTCAAGCACGCCGATGCGAGTCCGTCACTTGGATGGGTGACCGTAACTCATCTCGCCGTCCTGGTTAAGTGGTAGAGTAGCATTAGCTAAACTTCGCCAGCACGTTAATCTAAATAAGGCATTAAAAAAAAAAAAATTCGAAATGCCGAAATTAACTGAACATGAAAAAATTCTAATTCTCTCTAAAATTGAAGAGTGATGGTCTATCAGAGCAGTTGCTAACCATTATCATTTAAATAAAAATACCGTTATGAGGGTGAAGAAAAGGTGGGAGGAGGAAGGTATCATTAAGAGAAACGACGGTTCAGGCTGACCGAGAAGTTCAAATCTCGCTCAAGATGAAGCGCTTCTTGGCTATTTGAGGGAAAATCCATTTCAAACAGCAGTAGACGCTGTGTCCATGACAAATTTTCCAGCTTCGAGTTCAACAGCTAGTCGAAGGGTAGGAAAATCGGAATTAAAAAAAACTGTGTAAGTGCCAAGAAGACCATATTAACAGAAGAACATAAGCTAGCCCGCATTCTGTTTTGTTTAAAATATCCTCCCGTTGGAGTTTTTTAACAATGTTGTGTTTTCCGATGAAAAAGTTTTTCAGTCTTGTAATGACGGACATATTCGGGTGTACCGTCCTGCAAATAGCAGGTTTCCGCGGAACAGGTCCGGGCGATTTTCTGTTAATGTTTGGACGTGGATAAGCGTGTATGGCCCTGGTGTAGCGTGGCGTATCATGGGTAATAGTAGATGAATATATTTCCACTGGATGTGGAAGTAAAATTATGACAGGCAGACACGTGCAGAACAGCCATGCAGAAAACCGCTTTTTAATGTTTTGAGCTTTCAGAATCTGGCCTTATCTCGGACACAATTCTTCAACGTCAATTTTTACATTTGTTATAAATCGAAATTATTAAATCATTAACATTTTTCCAAATACCTTACTTATGACATTTCACAATCAATGTCACTTTTTTATAACCTATATAATAATAAAAAATCTAAATTCAAATCACTTCATATTAGTAAAAACTGGATTACTTGATTTTTCAAGTGTACGGGATTTTATTGCACGGAAGTGTACGTGTGGTCTAAATTTTCAAATAATTATTAAATTAGCTATTTGTGATTTCTTTCCTTCTCTAACTTATAAATAATTAGCGAGAAAACACAAAATTTATGAGCATTATTATCTTCTACTGAAATTTTGATAATGCCATATAGTAGTGTCAGCAGACTTATATCAATACTTTATCTTCTTTTTGTAACGTGTTTGAGGCGCTCAGGGGCGGCTTAAGGGCCGGGCAACCCGGGCGGTCGCCCGGAGCGCCAAATTGAGGATAAAGGAGGTGCCAGAGGGTAAAAAAGTATTCGTTATTTTTGCACTCCCTCCGCATGAGGCGATAAAAATTTAAAAAAATTTCAGATTTCTCCGATTTCTAGTTGTACCCCAACCCCCCCCCCCTCCCGCATGATGCGACAAAAAGTAGTGATCGCGGAGTCCGAAGGGATATCCTTGTACTTTATTATGAAGTACGTCCGTGATGACGTCAGGAAAGGGCGCCAAAAAGTACTCCCGCCTGGGTGGAAAATTTACCTTGAGCCGCCCCTGGAGGCGCTGCCTCCAAAAGTAGTTTTTATTAAAGCATAGTTTCTTTTATTGATTTTGAACTAATATTACTTCCATATCCAGTGGAAGTATAGTAACGACAAAAAAATTTAAAAAAAATTTTATTGTTCAAATAAGCTTAAAATGTCATGAAACGTCGAGATTTTAAGTTTGAGCAAAAAAAATTCTATCTGTCTGTCGGTTTGTCTGTCTTTTTGTGCGCACGTTTACTCTAGAGCCGTTTAAGATATTGACTTGAAATTTGGTACACATATGTACTTTGATGAGATCTGGAACTAGATTATATTTTCATCTTGTTCCGTCGGATGGTTGGGGGGTAAATTAGGGAAAATTTGGCGTAAATGGGCAAACCAAGCAGGTAAGAGTCCGTAAAACTGGTATTTAGTATATACAAGAGAAGCTAAGGTCTCAGAAACATTTTTGGCATTAGCCACCCCCATTACCATCCCCACCCCATTATTAAAGGGGATGAAAAAAATTGTTATTTAGTGTATGTACAAGAACCAGAAACCTCAAAATATTTTTTTACTTCATCCACCCCCACTACCACCCCTAATCACCACCCCCACCCCACTACCGATGTGGGGTATCGTTTAATGGATTTTGGGGTAGAGGATTTCAAATATTATATTATTAAAGTTCCATAAACAATTATTTCCACATACAAACTTTTTTCGTTGTGAGTGACTTGGATAGAGAATCTGGATGTGGAAGTAGTGATTCCTTGGGCAGCGGTTTTTTAGTATACATTTTTAATTTCCAGAAATATTTCAATTCTGTCATGTTTTATCCACTTTCAATAGAACCTCAAAGAGGACCTTTATCAACGATTTGAAACACATACTTTTGCGTTCTACACATTATCTTCTATTACTTAAGCTATCTTCTCGACCCGGATTCGCTCGTACCCCGTCCTCGGGGTATCTCTGATAGAGAACTTAAAGCAGCCATATTAGAGTCGCCATCTTAAATTTTAGAATTTTCCTAATTTTCTTGGGAATTTAAGGTTAGTCTATCTGCGATCTACTTGAAAAATTTCAAGTTGTCAGCCCAGCATGTCTGGAAGTGTCCATATAATACATTTTACATCCTTTAAAATAATAGTAGTAAGTATATTTCTTTTTACTTTCAATTCATGGTGAATAAATGTCTTTCTCCTCGCTGAAACACATTTTATTTTTATTGCTTCATTAATAATACAAAGTTTGGTTCTTCCCTTTTTCTTTAGTTGACATTTAGGGTTAATAGAAATATATAAATAATTTTTTTATTGTTTATTTAGATTCTATTTTATGCCATTAATAAGACATACATACAATTTTTCGTATACTGTGGACATTTTGGTGTGAAAAATACATCAACAAAATTTCGATTTTTTTTTTGGGGCCCACATGTGTGACAAAGCACCTCGGATGGAATGATAAGAAAATGGCCTTCGGTTAAATTGCACCAAATTTTAGTACGTTATAGATCTTGGCCTCCTGAACAATAGTTTTCATGGGCACAATGCTCAAAAGTCAATATAGCGCAAGACACTGCTTGTTGAAGACAGAACCATTAAGAACTAGTACACTGTTCCTACCATATACTAATTAATGTATGTTCATATTTATGTGTTTTAATTGTCCAGGTTATTTCAATAATCAAATAATCGATTATTTTTCATTCGAGTGATCCATCACTACTCGTGCTTAGTTTTCATCAATGGTTTTAGAATGGGTTTTTTGGAATACTTCAATGCTCTTATCAGGATTATTTCTATACAAATGTCTGCTTAATGCCACACATACATTTGCATATACATGAGTATACAGCACTACTGGAATACCTAAATATGAACATACGTTAATTCGTGCGGGGTAGGAACAGTATACTAGTTCTTTGATTCTGCGCTTAATGGTTCTATCTTCGACAAGCAGTGGCTTGCGCTATATTGAGTTTTGAGCATTGTGCCCATGAGAACTATTGTTCAGGAGGCCAATAACATACCAATTTGGTGCAATTTAACCATTTTCCTATCATTCCGTGCGAGGTCCTTTCATCTTGATATCTTAGTTCGTTCTGGAGATAAGTGGGGTTCTGTTTTTTACATTTTGATGTAGAAAACCCATAAAGATTTCCCAATCCGTGAACATATACCGATTTTGGGTACACCACTGACTACCATGCAAAAAATGTACTTATTATAATTTTAAAAGAGCTTATCATAAGGTATTATAATAACCTACAATGCTCGGCTCTTACAATTAAGTCTAGCAGCAAAGAAATTGAGAAACTACATGTTTTTAGAAAACCAATCTGTATATTATAAAATGGGAGAGATATCAGAAATTTGAGAAATTGTTTTTCCCCACAAACCAGTGACTAAAAAAATGTGCATAGAAAATATATAAAACATTTTTTTTGTGAAATCTCTTGGTAGTTATAAAATTTGGCAAAAAACACGTCTTTCTTTTACACCTTGTAGATAGCAACGTGCTTCAAAATAAAAGAATTGAGCAAGACTCGGTGTCTCACAAATAAATTATCTCTTAGTTCCTGAAAACCGCATCTTAATATCTATTGTCTATCTCAAGGAATTTGGATTCAAATTCAGCTCAAAATTCATCAAGACTATATAAAATTTTGTATTATGCATTCCCAGTTGACAAATATTTTGACCTAACCACCCGTACTAGGGTCACCGTTGCTGCTAATCAGTTCTAGCCTTCTTAATCTCAAATCGCATCGGCCAATCACATTCGAAACTGTCGACTTGGATACAGGACACAAGGTGAGCTAGTAAGCGTAGTGCACATTTTTAACACTTTGTTTTTGTTACCTTAAACCCTACGTTAGTTGGAGACTTTGTATTACACAGTTGGAGATAATAAACTTATTGCATTTAGTAGTACTAAATATCGAAACAGATCAGCGGAGGTTTTTTTTTAAGATAAATTTTGACTAAAGTATGCATATAATAATAACAAGCTAAAATCGTACTTTTCGCCAATTTACTGAGCTTTTTATATAATTGTTTCACATTCTATAGGATACTCTTCGCAGTTTTCTTGTAAATAATGTTAGTTTTTGGACATCCTAAATTTTGTGATATCAACTTTGTTGTGACAAGTGACAAAAATTAAGAAAATATTTTTGTGAAATTAAATGATTAATAACTTTCTTATTTACTGATTGATGTTCTTTGAAAAGGGTTCTTCGTCTAGCTAACACTAACTTACTTTCCAAATATCAACACAATCGGACTTTTATTTCTTAAGTTATCGTGCTTACAAGAAACGTGACGGACGGACAGACGGACATTTTGAAAGTAGTTCAGAATTCGTTCACTAACATAATGATATGAAATTTTTTTCTCTACGAGCGATATTTACTGTTTTAGAAATGTGCCGATCAAAAGCTATATACTCTTTGTTTTTGCGAAGAGTATTATAATAACACACCGTAGGTAATAACAACCCTCTGGGGGCCTAAAGTCACTTTATGCGGGAGAGGGCTACACGTTTCAAGACAGGGAACACACACCCAGTATCCGAGTATATTAGGATCAGTTTCAGTACCAAAAACAATCCGAGTGCCTCGACCAGGAATCGAAACCGGGACTCTAAATTACCAAATTACAATTGAAGAGCTAAGTGGATAAAGGTGTTATGTCACAAAAACACGTTATTGAGTAATTTAACTCGAAAGTTTTTAGGCGAGAACTTTTTTGTTATAACGACTATATAGCTTGCATTTTGTGATGATATTGACATTTGATGTACTTTTCAGAGACAAATAACTAAAGTTGTCAGTTGTCATTATTTTCGAAAATTTAAAAAAATTAATGTACATAACACCTTATCCGTTCATAAGTTTCTATGAAATGAATAAGGAATTAGTGAATAAAAATGTTAAGAAATTAAACATATTTTATTATTATTAAAACATTGTACAATTCTTAGGTAGTCGGACAGTTCTACGGTTTTGAGCCACAGTTTGGTCATTTCCAAGTATGTTGTGATAATACGGCCTTACCATTCATTTATGAATGGTAATTGTTCTTTAAGATTGGCCAGTTTTCCTACACTTAGGCTGCCCTTGTTTTCATTAAACACCGTTAGAGCAATACAGTCGGAATTTATCTTATGCATATTCCTTTTCTTTAAAATATCGACTTTGTAAAATGGAGTCATTTCATCTAGTGATGTAATAGTAGCACCCATAGGTACCATTTTATACCGTCGTGAAAATAAACCTTTTCATTGTTCAAGTTTTTCTTCCTGTTGTACAAATTGAGTTTTGAGGCAATTTCATCAATATCCTTGAAATGATTCTTCATATCTATGACAACGGCGTCTTTGGGAGTTCTTAAAATTCCTCGATACTGGTCCGGAACGCAGATGTTTTGATGTTTCCTTAAAATTTTCTCGACTCTGCCAAAGTCTCTGTCTGAATCTAAATATGAATGTCACACCTCCGAAAATTTATGGTCGATAACTTTAAAATCAACAACTGGTAAAGTGTAATGATATTGAAGTTTTTATTTTGTTCACCACAGGAGTCGGGCCATATTATAATGTGATCGATCTTTTCTTGGAAATATTCATTGTAATTTTGTGAAAAGGTATGTAAGCAACTAGCAATTTCTAGGCTTTCACGGCTGGCCATATCTTCAGTCCATGTGAAAAAGAACGTTTTTTTTTTCAGTATTCCTCAATGTATGTATGCCAAGGTTGTAAAACCACATTTGACGAAGGTAAAATGTTTTCGATGTACTTAATTTTGGCAGCGGCATGGTTTGCTGAAGATCTAAAGTAAGAAAGCAAATCGTTCTATCTACTGTAACTTTTGCTTCGTCACGCTTTTGTTGTTCGAAAGCTAGTTTGTAATTTTCTCCGTATTCTTTAGTATTATTTATTTTATTTTATTTTTATTTTTTTTAACCCAATAGATGTAAGCATAGCGAACCCTGTAACTTACAAACCCAAATGACCTTTGACTTGATTGGCGTAATTATCATACTTATTATTTTTTCCGCAAGAATTTCGGAATTCGCCAGATTTGCCTTAAACAATTTAATGCTCTTTCAAAATATTAGGTGGGCAGAAGCCATACCAGATATTAGTTTTGCTTTTGTCATAAAAATTTCTACGGTTCAGCCCTCTTCTACTTGTCAGCATAAAAATGTTTGTACAAGAATCAACACCGCAAAGCGTCACTTTCCAGTATTTCTGATTTACAGACTAATTTGCTAGAATACATTGGTAAATTCGTATTTTATTATTGCATTTTATATTGATAATGTTTTGTTTTTAAAACATTATTAAAACTTGCCTGGGAAGAAATTGACTGATTTCTGCTGAATTGCCAAAAGGTATAAATGTGTTTACAGCAATTAGATACTCAAGTACCATCTCGACTCTTGTACCATCTCATACCATTTCGAAATTGAACGAAATGAATTTATGGATTAAAACACTATAAGCACTATTTCCAAATATCAGCCAATTTATAAACATCTTACATGATTCATGAAATCGTTTATTCATTGCCATTTGTAATATCAGTTTACTACGACTGATCATTTAACTATAATAGTAAGAAACACTTAACACAACTTGTCACATTAATGTCAATATAACATAACTTTAAAAGCAAAGTGTTTTGGATTAAAACAATTTAATATCGCACAGTAATGGATAAAGGTGGTATGTGATCATGACACCTTTATAGATTAAATTATATAAAAACCATATGTACATAACACCTTTATCAAACATTAAAACAAATTTAGGAAAGGTTTATTATCCCAAAAACTTATTGAAATGATAGATTATAAGTTAAAATAGTTGTCTGTGTAGAAATCTCAAAATTTTCAAAAATGTCACATAACACCTTTATCCACTTAGCTCTTCAATTGTTTTTATTTTATTTAACTACGGTTTACATTTCATGTTATTGGCTGAACGCGCGGAGTGTCGCAACGGCCGGGTGTTATGGCAAACGACTGTCAGATAATGTAGCTATGGGACTCCAGGGTGAAAACTAAGTGTGCTTGCCTCTTGACCAATATAAAATACAAGGCGTATTTTTATCCTAATTAGCTAGCGGCTCCCACTTGGCCGATTTTGATGATGTTTTTTTAAGTTGACGTATTTTACGAAAGAAAGTTTGGTAAAAAGTGTCATGGCGAAAACTAGATTGGCACTACTAAATCATGACAACGAACAGTATTTTACATCATTTACGAACCTGGCAACTATGGTTAACACTGTTGACCAAGTTCTAAGCTGACAGCTGGAAGTAGTGTCGAAGTGATAAATTGTATAATTGGGAAGTTTTTAAATATTGTAGACTACAAAACACACTAATAAAGATCATCTCTAATCAATCAAAGTAGGCTTAACATTGCAGATAATAGTAATAATAATTTATTTCCACATAAAATATATATTTTTTGTAAAAACAGTACACAAGAAATGCAGCAGAAATAAAAAATTTACAGGAGTATATAAACAGTATTATTCTCTGTTTATATGTATTATAAAAGAAGAGAAAAATGTCACTCAGTTGAGCGGTAAAAGAACAGAAACACTTACATCAATTCTACAAAAAAATCCATTTACATTATAGCAATTTTTTAATAAAAAGACGTTTTTTCAATTTCTTTTAAAAAATGTGTGAAATGCAAGCTTTCGCGGCCATTGTCCAATGAAGTGGTTTATTGACTTGACGTTTCACTGATCATGCCACCGATCAAAGAACTTATTCCTAGATACATAACAGCTATTTCTTCTTTATATACATTGTTTGCTCCTGACATAGTCACATTATATGTCCATTAAAAAGGATAGATAAACACAACATACCATAAGCAACAGTGGCGGGTATGTGTAGAATGATAAATATTTTCATTGAAATGAATTATTGCAATTTCTGCATTACCGTCTCTTTATACAATGTGATGTAGGCATGCAATATTACAGTAAGATATTTCAAATTTAATAATATTTTATTTAGGTATTAAGCAAATCACAAATTTAATTAGCCTAAAGTTTGAAATATATCTATTTAGTCGGGGAGCCCTCCCTAGCTGTACGTGCACCCCCTCTTCCCCCTTCCGATTCTTAGGGACAATGTTTTTCATAAAGATTAAAGCCTAAGGAACAATTTTAGACATGTCCCAAAAAAAAACTGGTTGTACTTTCAAAATGGCGGCCATATATTAAGAGAAACTGTTGCCAATGTTGCTTTTGTCATTTAACACAAAAACTAAAAAAGATGGACAAAAACTTCTTTCACAAAAAGCAACGTGCATAAAATTCTTTATAATTTTGTTCCTATACAATATTTTGATGGGAGTTACAATTTTCCAGATAAATGAGTCCAAAATTAAGAAAACATGGAAATTCATATATCGGTAAATCATTTAGAGGAAATAACTTTGACCATTATTGTAAGGCATATAATATAACTGTATATTATTAACATAACAAAAATAAAATAAACTGAAAAAAATTAATAATAATAATAATAATAATAATAATATAATTTGCAGACATTTATCTCGAAAACGGTAACAATGGGTTATGAACAGATTAGAGTTAAAAGTGTTTATAGTGACATCTTTTGGGCTGGCTCATTCCCATAAAATTAAATGTAAATTACTCTTTAATACCGGACTTGACAATAAAAGATGGCTTATTAACATATCCGCATTAGCAGAAGAGTACGAACCTCATAAACGTTCGGCATTACTGGACCTGAAGGTTGGCGTTAAATTAAATTGTCGATGAGATCTTAACTTTCACAAAACATTTTCTAAAACATGTTTTATAGATAAAGGAATAGATAGAAGAGTTCGATTTTGTATCGAATTTTTTATCAAATTATATATGCATGACTTTATGGATACGTTGTATGTATATGATGGTTTAGAAGGTGCTTATTCATGTATTTTACATCGAGATATATCCGAAACTGGAATCGTCCAGTATTTTCTCAAATATAAAAATATGAAACAAAATGTGATTTAATTTTTAGCATACCAAATGAGCCAATCAACAAATTAAATTTATTAACAAAACATTAATTAATATCATTATATAATAAAATTGAATAACTTATTTAAATTGCGGTATAAATTATGTCACAAGTAAGCGAACAAGTAAACAACAATGTTGCAGAGAGTAATTAAAAGTAGATGCAGTCAATTTGGTTCCCCGGCAGAAGCCGACAAAGTGATATTAATATTCATATAATAATTGATTTTGGACAAAAAACAGAGAAAATTTAATAATAATTTAAATACATCAAAATTCACATTGGCGCCTCTGCCCACACAAAAAATAAAGCCAAGGCGAATAATAATTACTTCCAATTAACTAAATTATTAGATAGATCCGATGATTTTAATTACCGAATTCTGGATTTGTAGATTGGTCGTTGAAGAAGAGTATTTCAATATTATTAATAAAATATCTGCAATTGATTTACCTTATTTTTGTTATAGTACAGGAATATTAGAAAAAATAATGTAAAGCGGAATATTTGTCAAGTGTACTGAGCCCGCTAAGTTCGATCATCGTTTTTCTCGCACAAGAAGAACTATGTGTGTGTATGAGGTATATTACAGATTTTACATGTAATTTTTGCATCAAGGATCTTGTCTGATTAAATTTTGAGAGTTTATCTAACAATGCATGAATTGGAAATATAAAAATAAGGATATTGTTTATAATTCATTATTTGTGGCTGGTAGGTAATACTTTTTATTACAAAATGTCTCACACCTAAAAATATATAAACTGAAACAAAAATGTTAAATGATAATGACAAAAATTAAATCAAAGCAGGTAAGGTTTCGGTTTTAATCATGTCAAATATGACAGTTTATTGTTTATATATTTCCATAGTCATGTGTGATACATTATAGTTATTTATCTACTCTTATTAGGTTATATATTTTTTTTTCTCGAGAAGGGGAAACCCACACGGGCTGCCCATCCCAACTTGGAATGAGTCTGAGTGTCAGCCTCTAACTGACTAAAACCCCTCCTGCTAGGAGTCGTCTGTAAAGAATACTCCGACGGCACTGCAGCCTCCTGGGCTTATTGTGCTCTCCCTGTCTTGCTGTCTTAGTTTGCGCTGTCCATTTTAATACTCCTGTATCACTGACAAGGAGCTACAGGTCTGAAAATGGGCGAGTTATGATGTTCTCCGGGTCTGGTTGTGATTGCCCGTAGATATTATAACTCACTCTACCCATTTTCCTGTGCCGTTGGCAGCAGGCCTGAGAAAATTGGCAGAGTGGTAGTTGCCAGGTCCATTATCTTTCCCCGTTGATATTATATCCTGTAGTCGTATAATATGCTTTGTCAGCAACGGCTTCGCCACGCGGCGTTCCTCGCTGGACACCACCCCAGTCAAGTACTCGTCGCGCGCGACGTCGCTCTACTTCGGTGCTGTGTTCGGCGACAGCCTCGCCACGCGGTGTCCCTTGATGGCCCATAACCCCGTCAAGTCCACACCGTTAGCGACGTTGCTTCACTTCGCACTCCTTCATCACTTTAGTGGGGACCGCTGTAGCCTCTTCTCTGTGATGCAGTTTTATCTGGAATGGACCTATTTTCCCATTCCTTCAACCTTTTGAAGGTTGCTCCTCCAGGCTATGCTCCTTGTCAGCAACGGCCTCGCTATGCGGCATTCCTTGATGGTCCGTCACCCGAGTCAAGTCCTCGCCGCTTGAGACGTTGCTTCACTTCGCACCCCTGCATCACTTTAGTAAGGATGTAGGTTTATCTGCACCTTCAGCTGGAATGGGCCTATTTTTTCCCTATCCTTCCTGAGGGTTACCCTCCCCTGGCTCGGGAACCCAGACGGGAGACTCGGGCGCTTTGGAAGGTCCTTGGTGTTGACCGAAGTCACGGATACCCCCTCCCTCAAGCTCCTTCACCTCCCGCACTACGCTCGTGGGCTTTGTGATCGGGGGGGGGAGGGGGTCTGCACAGGACATGCTGAGGAACCCCCTCCCTCTCCACTGTTAGGTTATATACTAATTAATGAACTGCTTTTGAACAATTAGTAGTATCCATAAACAAATAGCGTGAGTTATAATGAGTGAGTTATTATAAATCACTAGGTACCGAGCCAATCACCTTTATCTTCATGCCTAGCCTATGCAATCGAATTAACGCGCGACACGAAGACTAACATCATTAAAACCCCATAGACAACAAAAAATAAAAAAAGCAAGAATTCCTGCAGAAATACAAGCGATTAAAATCTGCCGGATTTTACCCACTCCTGCAGTCAGAGGGTGAAAGTCGGATGACGGCGTCAAGCGACACTGATTTTGCTTTCGCATGCTCATTTGTCAGAAACAACTAGCAGTGAACACAATCTAACCTAAAATTCGTTGGAAAAACATCTTCAATATTCTGAAATGTCCCAAACGCTACTTTTGATTCGTTCGTGCCGAGCCGAATTTTGGAATTTCGCCGTGCAATTTACGATCAGGTTTATCTGGAAAACTTCCTCTTTACGTCTCGACATCGCACGGCCGTCCCAATGGTGTTTTTCGAAAAATATGAACGTGTCAAAATTGCATGTTTTTGCAATTTTTTTGGCTCCGAAATGTAAGCTGTTTTTTGCTATTTTTCGCAGATACCTCCGAAACGAGTTAGCTCGAAATAAAAAATAAAGTCAAACGAGTATTTTCCACTACGAATCTTTTGCTAACACCAGACTTTTGATTTTTTTTTTTTTTTCGTTTCGGAGATAACTATAGAAATGTCGGCCAGGTACGGCAAAAAATCACAAATTTTGAGCTTCTACAGTTCGCAACTCTTTAATCTTGGCCCCTACGCCAAAATACTACTCTAGCTACTTTAAATGTAATTAAATTCGCTAAAACTGTTTTTTTTATTTTTTGAATTCCGACAAAAATTAAAGAATTAGAGGGGGCGGGATTTGGGACTTAGTTTTTTCGGTAAAATTTATCCATTTTGTCACCGTAATTAATCGGTAATTAACTGAAATCGATCTCATTTACGATGTTCACTTAATATCATGTACTATTTTGACGCTCCGTTAATCTCGGCCCTTCGAAACAAAGGCTTCTGAGAAAAATTATTTTTTTTTAGATTTACCTCCACTCTATGGGGAAACGTGTAATTTCCTACATTTCCTCGAAAATCTCGATAATTATCGGTTTGTTCGAAAAATTTGTAGACAGCTTATGTAGAGAATTAATGGAGCTTTCCGACACTTTTTTAAATTTTTTCTCTAACATAAAAAACAAAAGACTTATGACCGAATATGCGGGCGTCTCAAAGCCAATCGCCGCCAAGTCTATTAATTAGAGTGAATGGCTAAAGTACGCCATCTGTTGAATACACGCGAGACTAGTTTTCACCCGGTGATGTCACAGTGCTTTTCGTGAGGAGTGGCGAGGATTTTAACTTTAATTATTTATTGCAAAATAAGTACTGCGATTTAAGAGCTGATATTCGGTGTGGCGTATTTTTATACATAAATACACACTTTAATGAAATTAAAAAAAAAATGGACAAGTTCCCCATTGCAGCTTTTCTTGCAATGTAAACACTTCATGAAACAGGATAAGCCGGCTGCTCTATATTTCCAAGAAGAAGCATATTGAGATCTGCAGCCAGGTGCGAAGGTCTTGACTATTACACGTATTTCGATACTTATAGTGAAGCAACGTTAATCGCGGTCAGTACGTGGATAGGTAGCCCGTCTGGGTAAAGACGGTGATCTCGTCCCACATTCTAGCGGCTTATATATCAGCGTATACGTAGAAGTTATGTAATTTGAAACGAGGATTACGCAGTGAATATACCGTCTTTCAGAGGGGATGTAAAGCAATCTCTTAAATGTTAGACAAGTAAGAGATCCCTACTCTTCGATGGAGAAGGAGTTCAGCAAAATTTTCAGGTTGAGGGTAGCTCGTCTCCTGGCGTCGGTGATCTGTCTGATCACAGTCTGTGGTAAAACGTTTCGTCATCTTCACCACCATCCCATATTCTGGATTGTCCCTCATCCCTATGTTGGTTAGGTTTTTGCTTAGAATGCAGTATTCTGTTAAGATGCTCACTGCACATCTCAGCTGTTTTCTACAAATTTAAAGCCACTATTTAGCAATTCGTTGGTCTTTGTTTTTAAATGATCAGCCAACAATGAACATACGTGGTTGTTCCGTTCCTGGTGTCCCTGTCCAATATAAGTTGTACTTCTGGCTTAACAGTTCCTTTTCCAATCCTGTTGCGGTGTTGTAGGTTGGCTCGGGTCAGATCAAGGCTGTTCTTGCACCTTCTTTGATCAGCTTCTATGCTTTTTCATTGTTTACATAGTCCTCTCGCGTCCACTCCAGTTGTATGCTGTTGAATTCTGGCATTTTTACCAGGAAATCAAGGCAGTCTTTTACTGGGGTGGAACGTATATCTACTATATCCAGAGCTTTAAGAGCTGCTTGGCCGTCAGTTACACGGATTCTCTTATCAATGTTTGACTTCCTTACCATTTGTCGTACACAGATTTCTAGAGCTGTGATTTCTGCTTGGAACACTGCTACGATGCTACCCTGGTTTATGTTAATATAGGTATGTCCTATATTAATCCCCCACAAGTCGTGTTCCGGTGCTTTTAGACGGTTCAGTCCATTAGTACCATATAGTATCATTTGGATGTGTTCACAGCTGACTTACTCCTCGTGTTCAATGTCAGGTACTTTTGTGAAGTTTTGGCTTGAACGGATTCTGTCTGACTGCATGTTAAGTAGTCGATTCTTCTCTACTTGTTAGAATATCTCAGTTTAACTAAGTCTTAAACCTAGATGGGAAGTATTATTAGATTTCCTGGTGTAGTCCCGGATGGGCTCCTGGAAGTGGTGTGGTTGGTTAAATGACATTTCGGTATAATCGCTTCAGCCATCTGCAGGTTTTTGATGACAGCTACCTCCTCAAGTTAAATACACCTTTTATTCATTTACTTATTTATTATTATTATATTTTCATGTAATTGTAATACTTCTCACTAGAGCGTTACCCTATAAGTACAGGAAAACTTTACTTTAACTCGAAAAAAATTTGTGCAGACATTAAACTTTGGTTATAGGTTCAAAATACGAAACAAAAAAGTTTAGGAGTTTTGCGGATCCGCGGGAACCTATAGGGCGTGAAAAGGGGTATTAGTCCATTCTCATATTGACATTCGCTTGGATGCTCTGCCAATTTTAAAAAACTTCCAGAGCACGAAAGTACTGCCCAAATATAACAATTTTTTCGAGGTTGGCATTCTGGAAAATTGTTACAAAAAAAAAGGCGGATCAAAGATGGCGGCGCACGACTTTTTTGAATAAATCTCCGTTATTTCTTAACGGATTTTAAAAAACAAAAAAGCAAGTACTCATTTTAAGTACACCTTTTATAAATATCGGAATTAATTTATTAAGTTATTTACTTCTAGCGGAAAATCCATTATCACTGGGCGATCGAAAGAACCTACCACAGTTCAGTAACTGTTATGGACACTAGCAATTTAAAAACAGAAGTTCTCAACGTTTCAAGACAGGTGCTTATTAAATATGCTAAGTTTGAAAATATTTTCCTTAGTTTGGTGACGAATCATTTCTTAAAAAAAAAGTATGAGAAAAAAATAGACATTATTTATTAGATATTAAATACAAATAAAAACAATACTTTATGAATATAAAATTTTTTGCTGGTCTTCTGAAAGAATTGTATTCTTACTTAAGCTATTTTGTTTTTACCTAAAATATATTGATCTTACCCGATTCATCCTCAGATATATCAAGTTCCGTATCGTCGTCATCATTTATATCAGATATGGGCATTGGTTCAATATTGGAACATTGGAACTCTGTACATGCACAAGCTTCGGTACAACATAAAAATTTTATTTGCAACTGCAACTTTTGCTGACGCATCCCTTTTTACAGCCACATTTTATTAAAAACAATAGGCTTTCAGGAGCAGGTGGCTTTGTAATTGGAACTGCCGCATATAAACTTCCTTCCATTTTTTCCATCCACATAGGTCTGGATTGGCAAGTTTCTGAATATTAGTATGACTTAACTTCCATACCCTCGCTATAAAATTTGCCCTATATAAAAAACCCAACATTACTAAATAGCGCAGTATTCGATTAAATGAATATATTTACCTAAGATTATGCTGTTCAAGAGCATTAAGCATAGGTGGCAAATTCTCTCCTTGCTGTCCTTTTATGGAATATAATTTCCATCGTAATTCCTTGACAAAAGTAATCGTTGTAGATTTGTAAAGCATACAAACGAATCTTTCAAAGTCCCTATTCATTTGATCATTTGGTGTTTCCTCCGAGCCCAGTAAAGAAAACGATTTTAAAATACTGTCATCTTCATTTAAGCCTAAATATATCCTAAAACACTTTTCTTTGCTTTTCCTGAAAAATTTTCCAGTTATGTAGGTTCCAGTAAATGCATGGAGTCCAAGGATAGCTTCTGAAATACCCGGACCTAAAGTAGCGGTGATATGTTTCAGCCAAATCGTTCTTCTTGTTTTTCCACGTCCTGTTAATATATTTGTTTCTTGAGGCAACACTTTATAATAATTTAATAAAATAATATGAACGTCTGTATCGGAACTATCTACAGTTAAACTGATGCTGTTACCGTATTTTTCTCCAATAATTATTGCATGATGCACAAGTAAAGTATCAGCTTCCTCATGGTTATTGTCTGCTAGAATTTCAGGGGGAATATCAGAAGACTTCGAATATCTTTTGTTTTAATACTCGATAAGAAATCTTTATATATAAAATATACGGTAGAATCTAATTGAATGTCGCCATCTATAGTTATTATCCCAAATATACCTTCGGTTGATTAACTCTATCTGGTATAAACAAGGGTAATACGTATTAGCTTTAATTATGAGAAATAGCGGGTGGCGGCGAATAAAGCGCGCTATGTGTTTCGTAAAATAGGTAGCATCAAATTTCTAACAAATACATATTGATGGTATTAATTATATTCCGCTTGAAATTTTCTATATTTGCTATAGTGAACATTTTATTATTGAATTATAAATATTTAATTTAAAACATTGTAAAAACAATTATTATTTATGTTTTTGTTTAAATATAAAGTTGATAATACTACATTATGCATAACGACTATAATAGATAATAATTCATCTGTTAGAAGTAATTTGTTTTGAAAAGTTTAGAACTGTTGCTATTAAATATATCCATAACCGCTACTACACGGTCAGATTATTTCGTTTTGGAAAACGACACGCTCAAGGTTTTTGACGTTTAAAACAATTATTATTTAAAGTAAACGCAAAAGTGAAGACATATTTAAAATCAGCATTAAATTCTTTACAACTTATATTTGAAGAGTTTTTCATGTACTACGATGGATTTTCCGCTAAAAGTAAATAAGTTAATAAATTAATTCTGATATTTTCATTTATCTAAAAAATGTACAAAATATCATGACTTTATATGACTGCACTATTTTTTTTATAAAAGGTGTACTTAAAATAAGTACTCGGTTTTTTTGTTCTTTAAAATCTGTTACGAAATAACGGAGATAGAATTTGTTTGAAAAAGTCGTGCGCCGCCATCTTTGATCCGCCATATTTTTTTTACAATTTTCCAGAATGCCAACCTCAAAAAATTTGTTATATTAGAGCAGTACTTTTGTGTTCTGGAGGTTTTTTAAAATTGGCAGAGCATCCAAGTGACACGGGATTTTTGGCTATATGAGTATGGACTATATTTTTAATTAATAAGTCGTCGATTTTTCTCTAAAGTATCTAGTTTAAAATGTTGAATATCTTAGAAACTGTGACACGTCCTTCATAAGTTCTAAGAAACAAAATTAAAGGTAATTAATCAATATTTAAAATGATGAGATGAGATTTTTTTGTTTGTTTCTACATCACAAAAAATAAAGAAGTTATGGCCGATTCAATGTGCGTTTTCACATTTTTGTTAACAAAATGTCGACATTTTGTTATTGTGATTGCCCAGTAATTAATTTTTCTTCCAAAAATGCTGTGCTTCTTCAATATATAGCATCACCTAGATGCTCAACTTATTTTGTTCCTTTAACACACTTGTTTTAGAGAAAAATTCCATCCGCCATCCCCCATTGAAAAATTGCCGTATTTCGGTTATTTTTGTTTTATTAAAAGTTCCCCTTTTCACCCCCTATAGGTTCCCGCGGATCCGTAACACTCCTAAACTTTTTTCTTTCGTGAACTTTGGCCTATTTTAAACTTATAACCAAAGTTTAAAGTCTGCACAAATTTTTTTCGAGTTACGGTCATTTTTTTACTGTAATGTAAAGTAAAATAGCATAATCTGAAACCGCTAGATCATTTCTAATAAAGTCATACAGCTTTTACCCCTGAATTATATATTTTGTAATAAGTTAAAACATCTCGGTGTAATTTTTACGTCTCTCAGACTCTCGAAGGTCTCAATAAATCAATTTATAAATTAAAGATAAACTGAGTACTACTACTACTATCTCTATAAATTTCTGATCATCAACGGACACTGACTGCAATTATTAAAGATTAATACGTCATATTTTCCAAATGTTCGTATAGTGGATACTGATAATATGACATCAGTTGCTCTATAATCCGGGTAAGATTATTCAGTCGAAATAATGGGGTTAAATTTGTCATATTAAACCAGGATTATCGACAATTAAACATAACTAGAAGTGTAAAATATTAAACCTTATTTGTTACTACTAACAGGGTGGCCCACCTCAATTAAATATTGGCATTAATCATTCATACAGCCTTAAATCAGATTGGTATTAAACTTGTACAGGATTTTAATGTTGTCTTAAGTCCTGCTGTAAAAATGAGTTGAAAAGGTTAATAATAAAATACCCCAGTATACAATAAATTTAAAAGTTTCTAAAAATTGCTTAGATAAAAGGCTAAATATTACTTTTCATCTCTATTACTTTACACCATTGTTTAACTAGGCGTCATTTTGGGCTCTCTTTCACAGGTCTAAAGAACTTCTTTATATTTACTGGCGTAATATATTGTCGAACTATTCTATACATTTCCTTAAATATATAAGGAATAAAAAACCAGACTGCTGTGGCTTTTCCATTAGCCGATGACAATGCTAAATATTAAAATGTTTAGGGACCATGGTTGCTCCGGCTTTCTCAGGGTCGTGAAACTTTTATTTACATTAAAAATTATATTTAAACAATACCGGTAAATTAGAACTTGTGAAGTAAACTATTATATGGGCGCCAGCCGATTAAATCGACAGAGGGGGAAAACAAAATAGACAAATTAATTAATAACAAATTATTAAAGCCTTTAATAATTTAAAATTCGTAAAAATTACAACAAAATTGAAAATATATATATATACACGCGCAACAAATGATTAAACTAAGGATATCACTGCAATCAGTGAAAAAGTAATTTAAATAATTAAATTATTTACTTTAATAACAATTTAAAAATGTATACTAAACGAACAAATTGATTTGATTTGATTTAGTAGTAAGTAACAACAATAATACGGAAAAACTCGTCAGTCTCTCTAGAGCATATAATTTGGTAAATCTATGGTGTTTTAGTGTAAATACTTATTTAACGTCAAAATTCAACAAACAATAAAAAAAGTAGTGCATCCCCCACTAAACAGCTGTTTTATGGTTCACAACAAAATAATGTTTTTTGCAACTTCCTCTTACATAAAATCGTGTAAAATCAATAAGAAAATTGTAATGACTGTATTTCAAGAAAATTAATTTTTACACTTCTGACGGCTTCTTTATCTGATTGGGGTAGTTCCACGCTTAGTAAATATGGTCCCCTCAATTTGATTAAAGATTAAATAAATACCTGGCCATCTCGGATGAAGGTTGCCTTACTTTCGCTATACTTCCCGGGCTATTACCAAATGAGAAGTTGTAAAGCGTTGTAACGCCACGTGAATACGAAAATTATCCCAGGGATATTTAATAATTTTCCAGTAATCAATATTATGCAATCGTTACCCAATAACTACTCAACAAGTTTTCTCATAGGTGTCTAAGAGTTGTTTAAGAGTTATCTAAGGTGTATATGAAGGCCTAAAATAAAAATTTGACGTTCAATACCCGAAATATCACTATAAGATTGAGATACTTTTAATTATAACAATTAACTGTAAAAAATAAATTGATTTACCTTGGTTCTTATTAGGCCTCGTTTCAAAACTACTTTTATTATTGAATTTGAACTTTTCAGAACACAGTTCTATGAACCAATCACACAATTAGTTGTTATTACTTTAATCCAACTTAATTAATAGGTGTTCTCTGAAGATCTCCGCCGTGGTCGCGTTAATATCGCTTTTTCCCCCTCGCCATTTTGTGACAAAAAACAGGCGCGGTTCTTTATATATGCTAAAAACTAGCAACCTTAGGAAATGCTATATTTATTCCGTTTATACAGGGTGAGGCAAAATCAAAGTGTTACACTGCAACCAACAGCTCTTCTCCACCGAGCGCTGAATTACAAATTACAAACCTGGCCTCGTAAAGTGCAATAACTATGTATTAGCACAAAACGCTAAAGCTTCGATTGCAACAAACACCAGCCGAGAGACTTTTTCCTAATCAACGGAGCTCTCGTGCCAGCCACTCCATACCACTTGCAGACTGCAATTTCGAGCTGAACGACATGCAACAAAAATAGTAGGCCCCATCTAGCAGCCGATGTCTATTGCAATCGAAGTAGCAGTAGCCCTGACATGGGCAGAGTTAGTAGATATGCTTTTAGGTATGCCACTAGATAAAGTCTACCATTTTCGTTGCATGTCGTGGTTTTATAAATCTCGACATGTACCAATGGTCTTGTTACAGCCATTCCGAGCCACTGACGAGAACCATCAGCTCAAAACTGCAGTCTGCAAGTGGTGTAGAGTGGCTGTCACGAGAGCTCCTTTGAGTAGGAATAAGTCTTTCGGCTGCTGTTTGCTGCAATAGAAGCTTTATCGTTTTGTGACAATACAAGCATTGTTTTGACTGCCATGTCTCCGCGATTTATTAATTATCTTTTTCTAAAAGTGTACGATGTTAGTTGATAGTGATGTATTTACTGAAAAACAATTTTGAAATAAATTTTTATTATATCAAAATATTTGTTTACATATCTTGATATTTAATTATCACTTTTCTCTATTTTTTTAAATAATGCCTATAAATTTTTTACATGGATGGATAAAGCATACAATTCCCTACATTTTAATAAGGGCACCAGTCGCGTTCTCTCTCGTAAGGTTACAGAAAAGTGCCCATAAATCGAAAACGGTGCACATTAGGTGTAGGGTATATACCTTTTTAAATAGGTAAATGTATCACCTTTCCGAATCAGTAAAAATATACTATTTAAAAAAAAATGACTTTCGTGCATTTTTCTAAGTCAGTTATAGAAAGCGTTCTCTAACTCACCCTGTATGATATTTGAAACATTTGATTAATAAAGGAGATTCCCCCAAGCCTTGCCTAGCCGCAAATAAAAAAATATCTTTTAATTGCTGAGTAGGTAGGAGAAAACACGATTTACTGAAAGTCAAATTTGGCAATAAATTCAGAATTATTATCTCGAAAACGGCTTGAGATAGGTTTAGGGAAATATTAACAAAAGTTACTCAGATAGAGACGGCGAACCGAAAAATGCAAAAATATACAGGATATTCCATTTAAAATAACGAAAATGTTGCCAATTTTACGTATAAGTGGAAAACTTTGGAAAATGTTTTAGTTGGAGAGATCATACTCGATTATCTTGGTAACCAAAATTTCGAAGCAATCGGTTGATCCGTTCTCCATATACTTTTAATACTCCACCCAGCGTGGCTCACCCTGTATATATTGGAGACTGTAACTTGCCGAGAAATTGACCAATTGGAAAAAATAAAATATCACTATTTCCGAAAAAATGTATACTTTTCGAATGTTCAAACACAAATTTTACTTGTATGCATTTTTTTGAAAACATGATCAATCAGATCATGTAAAGAAATTGCGATTTTCACGATCTTATCCTTATAACTATGAAAATATCTAATTGTTTTGAATATAAATTCTGAAACTTTACCAATACATTAACAAATGTATAGGGAATCCATTGAATATAGCTGAAATGTGGACAGGTGTACCTGTAATAAATACAATACAGTAAAGGCACGTAAAACTTTATGCGAGTGATTCAGCGGCTATGTGTGGTGTCTGTGAAAGCGTTCATAATTATATATTTTCCCCCCATACTCACTATTTATCCTCCTATTCACTAAGGAAAATGTGTAATCAGAAAGAGAAAAAAGCTTTATTTTACTCAGTAGAACAGCTAAGAATTTTTAGAGGTTCCATAGTATGCATTTAACCGTGCGCTGACCGCGCAGAGTGACAAAGTTACTTCACTATTTTTTTCCAGGAATACCGTGGCTTTAGCGATAAATTCTATTAGAATATTTTTTGTTCATAAACACCTGGTCTATCCACCTGTATTTTTTATTTTTTCCTACCCTGATTTAATTTCAAAATTTTGAAAAAATGGATAAAAAATTTTTTTTTTTTCGCTTTTTTATGTTCTGCATCCGAGCGAAATGTAAACTTTTCAGAATATTATTCTATACACTTTCACGAACTCATTAAAAAATTAGTCAGTTTGCAAATTTTTGTGGGTTTCGCTATAAAATGTACTTTGTTGTATGGACTAAACTGTTTAATAATGAAAATGAACTCTTGTGATTGGTTCTAGCCCATTGAGTAATGAATTATTACCCACGGCTGTGGGTAATGAGCCCCATTTCTTGTTCAAAGACGTATCTATCGTAATGTTTTGATGAAATACTTCATTTCGTGAAAAGCCTAAGCAGTACAAGAACTGCCGACACATCATGTAAATCCTTGAGGTTAAACAATCTGCCTAGGCATTTCGTGAAATGCCGTGGTGGTCTCGGCACATGATGTTCAAAGTCGTTCTACACGATCTACCGCAAATTAGATGTTGGCTGTTCATAAAGTGACATACCCAGCAGATTGTATTCTGTTGTTTGTCGGAAGCCATGTTGAGCTATTTGTTTTGTTTATTACTGAAATTAAGAATGAAAAAGACTTGTTCAGTGATCATCACAAAGAGAGAGATATGGAGCTTTAATTAATTTTAATGTTAGGTTAGGATTTATTTGGGTTTTAGATCTCTAACGAAATTACGAATTACGAATATAACATGTTAATCTAACCTAACCTCAAAATTAATTAAATATTTTTCGCACCTACTTCAGTTTTCTGATGGTATACGGTAATTTATTCGGCTTTGCTTCATAGTACTCCTTGTAATGATCATTGAACAAGTATTTTTCAATCTTACTTTCCATATAAACAAAACAAATAGGCAGCAAGTAATGAAACACAATCTGCCGGTCTGATTTGCGGCAGATCGTGTAGAATAACTTTAAACGTCAAATGCCGAGAAGACCGCGGCGTTTCACGAAATGCCTAGGCAGATTGTGCAACCTCAAGAATTTGCATGATAAGCCGGCAGTTCATGCACTGCGTAGGCTTTTCACGAAATGACGTATTTCATCAAAAGACTACGACATTAATGAATTATTCAATAGTCGTAAAGAAAAATATTTATTACCATTTGTTGTTATATTTATGTAATTAGTAAATTATGGACTTGGTAGGTACATATTTAGTTAATAATAGTATTTATCTGTCTCTATTATCTAGCTACGTATATGTCATTTTACTCAATTATGTAGTGAAGATGAAAACTATTTACTTGCGCTTAAGTTTAACAGCGCTTTTATTACTTATTTATTGGAGCCGTTCGGGTAAAAGCCGAAAAAGCACAATTTAATCTATTTAATCTCGTTGATGGGTCGATAAATTTTATTGCATTTACTTTAACAGTACATCAATGGACTGTATTTTGACTTTCCATTTTGAAAATTGATTATTGGAATACGTTTCTTGTTTACAGTGTATAAATATTAGTCTTGTAAATATAGTGATTATCCTGCCTAAGATTGTCGCTTGGTCAATACCCATTTCATTTCACGCTAGAAAACTGAGATGTTATTAAGAATAAAATGAAGCTCACAGTTGTTGTAGTAATTTCAAGAGCGTGAAAGATCATACTCCTGAAAGAATAGTAATTTTGTTCTTGTTAGTACATTTTAATTTATCAACTTTAAAGACACGTTTAATAAAGTTAAGTTTGAGAGAATTGGGTTGTTGCACTAAGTTAAAATTTGAGGAGAATCTATGTTAAACAATAACAATTATTCATAAAAAATCATTAGAAACATGTAGAAGTTGAAAAGAAGGTCTTATAATATTATAATATTAATTACAAAAATACATGCATTTAAAACGGAGATGACATAATAACGGCAGTCTGTAGAGAAGTTAGTTATAAAACGACGAGAAATGGGTACTAATTTAAAAACTCGCTGATAGCGACGGAGAAAAAAGACGATCACGACAGTTTAATCTGACATTATATTTAACGTCAAATTCAACTGACGTTCATAGGTTACAATTCGGTATAGTTTAACAGCATCTAGTTATGGATATGGATAAGTACAGATAGTGTTTTCTGCCGTACTGTGTAAATAATACCACCAATTCACCAGAAAAACTGTTGTGTTCCAATAATAAACGCTGAACGTAATAATGAATGATTCAAAGCCACCAGAGAAGGACCAAGTCTTCTTATTGTGGAGACATTTCAGTGTCAAGTAAAGTAGCAAATTACAATGTATTCTAAGCGTTTTATTTGTGGTAAGTTGTATCTTAATGTAGGAATTTGATTTTTAATATGGGTTTATGTTGTAGGAAAAACGGCCGCATTACAAGACTTGTGTGGCGTTCTAGTTGTTACAAATTTAAATTACCCGCCAAACTGGTGGATAAAACAGGGTGTATTACTGTATTCTTAACGGCTCTAGATTAGAATGTTATTCATGCTTTGACTTCCTAAAAGGAGAGAAATGTCTTTAATCTGCTTTTATGTATTTTATCTAGTTTATGTTGGAATAAAGTGCAGTTGTTTTTGTTAGCTATTGATTATTTATGAAGCTCCCTAGACGTCCCATAATACTAGGATGATCAATAAATTAAGAAAGGAAATTTAAAAACTCGCCGTTGAAAAACTATATGAAACAAAATGTGATTGTCGTTTAAAGTCGGTGAACACAATCAGTCGGAAATGGCTACGAATGCGTTGGATTGTAGTTATAAATGCCCTTTGAATTATGTGTGTTATAAATAGGTACATACCTATCATTGTTTATTGCTTAGATAGATACTAGTATAAAGTACTTACCTATTTATTATTTTTTGTTATAATATCTTGATATTTTCGTAACTCTCATTCTGATTCTTCTTAGAAGTGAGTATCAATGGATAATAAATAATTTCTTTAGTAGATAAACTTATTTTGTTGTTTTCAGTTAGATACGCATGTATATAGTTAATAGGAAATGAAACAATGAAAATGAAATATTTAATAAAATACAAAGTATAGTTAACAAATTCATCTAAATTAAATAATAAAATACATATTAGACATATTATGTAATATTAATAAGATAAGATAAAGGAAGTTCTTGCAGAAATTACAATAGTTTGTACTGTCTATAGCAGCTGTAACGTAAGTACCTTGCAGCTTTTGCACTTCCAACCATTGCAATGTCAAAACGATCGTCTCTTTTTAAAAATTCGCTGACCATAAATATATCTACCGCAAGTAGAATGTCAGAATTAGCTTTTACAGATATACTGCCTTAGTCGTTTTGTAAGAAAATATTAACAATAACTGCAAACATCAATCACTGCTAGCTAAACGTCAAATTTACTTTTGACATATGAGGTTATTTTCTTTCTTGTCAGCAATGTCAACTTATTCGTCTTCATCTGTTCTGCTTATAAGTTCACATCTAACTGCCGTTATGATGTCACTACCGTTTTCGCGGCACATTCAAATAGTCGAAGTTTAACAATTTTTTAAAATATGTTGCGCCAAGAATTTTTCTTCCAAATTAAATACATAACTAAATTAAGTCCTCCACTACCATATTTCACCATTTTTGAAAATTCGTCAACAACCCAATTATGGATATTGCATTTATCACATCATTTTGTATTGGCAACAACGCACTATAAGAGTAACATCGCGTCTTAAAGATCCGTGACTGATTTATTTCTTGATATGCATGTGAAATTTGGTACATATACAGGGTGTAATCAGTTTCATGTCATTGACAAAAAAACTAGTAATAGGAACCAACTAGACAAACAAAAAGCCTATATGATTTTTTTTACCATTAACCTGAGAAATCACTATTATTTACTCCATTCTTCTAATGAGAAGTAGTATTTATCTCCCTAGGTAAATAATTATAATAAAAAACCGCCTAGGTAAATAATGAAACATTTTCTATATTTTTAATGAAATTAATAGAAACTTGTTAACTTAATTCTAAGCAAAAAACAATAAAACATTTTCTGTTATTTTAACAGCTCCCTTTTCTTCACACCATATTTTTAATTGAGTGTATGCATTCATGTACAATCTTTTTGATTTTTCTAGCAATAAATCGCTACTTACACTAGTTGCCACCTCTCTAAGTTCAAGCGAGGTACACACTTCCATCTCTAAATCACTGTCACTAATATTTTCACCCATTTTACAATTTTATTCAAACGTTTTACGTAGAACTTTTAGATAGCGTAAATTTTTTGGAAAATGACATTTAAAATTATATTCCGTTGGTTTCATTTTGTCAGTTTGACAACTAAACTCCGAGACTACTTGATATTTCGAAATATTTCAAAATAAATGGGAAATGACTAATATCAAAATCTAATCAAATCAAATATGGCAATATATCAAGTAAAAAAAATCTATATACACTTCCGTTGAGAAGGCCGTTATAGCCGTAAATAATAGCTCACTTTTCAACCTAGGTATATAATATACTATTCCTTTAGGGGCACTTTGAAAAAACTAATCTAGGTCAAAAATTTAAATGTTAAGGCAGGATACATTTGAGAACCACTGCTTTCCTGGGTCAATATAGTTCCGAATCATAGAAGTTTCTTAGTTACTTTGAAAAAGTCATAAAAAATTGTAATGATTACCCAAGTCGGTAATCATTCGCCGCCACGCGGTCTCAAACAAAGAAGCTCGGCATTTTGATGGGACCGCATTAGCATGCTTGATGGTCAAAGACGCCAACATACACGACGATAATAAATCTTATCCTAACATTCCAACAGTTTTCAAACAATATTACTAAAAATTTTTGAACGTTTTGTTTATTTTTTTTCTCCAAACTTATGGACTTTAGATCCCATGTTATATAAGGTTTTTTTGTTTGTCTAGTCGTTCGACACCACCTATTTTTTTTTTAGTGACATGAAACTAACGACACTCTGTATAAAGAAATGTATTTTTTATAGTTGTGTAATACTAATGACATTATAAAATTTTTATTGACTTTTTTTAATCGGGAAACTAAACATTTTCAAAAATCAGCACCTGGGCCCATAACGCAACAGAAAAATCAAAACTAATGGATGTATTACCACATTTCATATTTGGCATTATTTGGAAATAATTTAGAAAATAATCTGAAATCTTACTTTTTTAAAACTATATTAAAATTTAAAAATTTCTATATTCATTTAGGAAGTACACTCAAAACTGACATGCTAATCGAATTATAACTTGCGACGTTTTTAATCATTACGAAGAGTGATTTTCATCTGGCAATAAGGGCTTTGGGAAAAGACACTCGATGGCGACAATAATACAATAAACAACTGCACCAATATGGAAAATATAAACACAACTTAATTTACTAAATAGGGCTAGGGAATAAGGCTAGTGCGACGATCGCGGCGAACCACGACCACCTAGTAAAGCCATATTGTTTTGAGCCTTTCGACTCTCGGATCTCCAAGAGAAATCGTTGGTCACCTTCAACTAAAAAGGATACGGCCTTAGAGGCATTCAGGCATAATCCCATGGATGGTAGCTTCGCACCACCACCCGCTCGAGCGAGTGCGTGAACCAAATGTTCGAACCTGCGGTTCTTCTCGTACTGAGTAGGATTACTATCGCAACGACGAGTCATCAGTAGGGTAAAACTAACCTGTCTCGCGACGGTCTAAGCCCACCTCGCGTTCCTTATTAATAGAAATGCGGTAAGTTGTATTATAATATAATCTAATAAGCAGAAAGATAACACAGAGTTACACAAAATAAGTGGTCTGTCCGGCGGACCAGACTAGTGTATCCTAAAGTGTTCTAACCGGCTGAATCCGAATCAGAAGACAGAATTGAAGACACAAGTGGATGAAGCATGTAACAACAAAGTGATTTTGAGATAATTGATGGCAAAGTTTTTGACAACCTACAATCTTCAACAGTACATAGATCCTTCATAAATTTATAAATCAGATATTTTTGCATCAGAATCAAATCCAATGTACCTGGGGGATTTTGTGTACTTATAGCCTTCATTCATATAAAAATCTCGTTTTTTCAACAAATTGATTTTGAGATAATTGATCTCAAAGTTTTTAACAACCAACCAACTTCAACAGTACATAGATCCTTTATAAATTTATAAATCAGATATTTTTGCATTAGAAACAAATGTAATGTACCTGAGGGAATTTTGTGTACTTACTATAGCCTTCATTCATATAAAAAAACTCGTTTTTTTTTCGGAAATGTCACATAGACCCTTCATCCACTTTTGTCTTCAATTATCAGATTGAATCTTTTTCATCCCCTACCTCAAAAAACACCGTAAAACAACGGGTTTTCACACACAGATGAGTAGTTAGAACATTTTTTAATATGCTTACTTCATAATTACATAGCGCTAGAACCTCATATCACTGTAACCCCATAGCCCCACAACTCCATCATTGGGTCGTGCAAGTTTCTATAATCGCAAAACGCTTAGTAAACTGAAATACACATTTAACTTCAAAAACCATATAACTCAGAGTGTGCAGACGTTTATAACTCCATAGCCTCGAAATCCTGAATCTGCATAACCTCAAACTCCTCAACTTCATAATCCGGGGTATCCATTAACGTCGTGTTCATCAGCCCAAATATGAGCTTCTGTGGTGATTAGGGAAATGGGCTGCTTGACTACTTCCCAAAAAAGCTACAGGATGTGTAGCATCGACACCAAGGCATGTGAGAAGAACATACAATGACTGATTACTGGTGGATGGTCACGCGAGATCTAAGAGAGAGGACGAAAACGTAAAAAATGGCCATTACACAGATCTTTCGAGAATAAGAGAAATGGATATCACAAAAAAGGAGAGTGAACTGTATACTGTATTCACGCAAAAGCTTAGATTTGAGCTGATTAGTACTAGATCTGAGAAGTAAATATTCCTGGTGATGCATTGACAAAAGCCTGCTTGCTTCGGAGCATGAAGTTAAGGGATGCCCCGGATTATGGGGTTATGGAGTTTGGGGTTATGATTCTGACTTCAAATTTGGTGGATCAAAACACATAAGGATACACTTGTCTGGTCCACTTGTGTAATTAATGAAGTATAACATACAATTATTTACAACTATAAAGAAGGTGAAACTCAGTTTCTAAAAAGTATGTATCTAATCTCGTAATATACACAAATCCGTATATATATCTACGGATATTTTAAGGACCTGAAAATCTGTAAAATACAAGTGTGCCTCTCATAATAGTGTAATAAACCAAAATGTTAGAAGAAATGAGTTATAATTTGACTAATAGAATATATAAACGGGCAAGAAGGAAAAGGTATTAATTGCAACACTTTAAAGACTCACTTACATGACGTCAATAGGTAACCAAGTTAACAGCAGATTATTAATTTGTTATAGGAAGTGGTTAAGTAAGTACTGCCCAAATATGGGCAAGTACACGTATTCAGTATTTTAAACACGTTCAGTCTTTATTCGGAAACATGCATACCAAAAAGCCAAGTATTCTAGCAAGTAGATCTCCACCTACAAATTTGACAGCAGGGGAAGTAAAGTCGGCTATAAAATAGAACCGGTTTCTATTTACTTGACTATCAAATCAACTTGGCTCGCAACTTGAACCTCACTTTCCGTTCCTCTATTACGAAGCAAGCAGATGTTTACGCAAGGCAACTTGTAACAAGTAACCTACTTAATTGAATTGCTTAATAATTATTAAAAACATAAACAGAATCTAAGATCTACAGCATACAGACCCGTCGACCCATTGTACATACACGGCTCATAGGATCTCCAGAAAAAAAAAATCAGTGCACTCCACAAAGGATAACAGTCCATTCCAGGATAGGTCCCGTAGTTTATTAAGCTCTAAAAATATCGAGATAATACCTTAACGCTTCTAGTAGTGAGTAATTACATACAATATGTATGGTTTAGAGATGGTTTCAACATCTACTCGACACATCCAATTAGTAAGATCATCCTTCAACCTGATTGTATATGGGTGCTTATTCAGAGGACAGTGTCCTGTTGTCAACCCTACCATCCACCTTATTCTTTTCCTATTGAGTCCAAGCAATCAGCAATCACGTTACGGTGAAGTCATTCCGAGGGGCTTGAGTAATAGTTGTTGAACTGTATGGCCTAGCCTCCTAGTTCTGATTGAATCAGACTTCTTGGCAAACCGAAGGATGGCTCAAGATCAGAGAAGATGTTCCTCCTGGTCTGTCATAGTCTGACACTTCATTGCCCCCCACACCTCTGTGTCCGGGCACTCATATTAGTTTGACAGAGTGGCATCGATATAGGAGCCCTTAGTTTGCATCCGTACATGCCAGCACCGGTTTTCTTTTGAGTCTTCGATCGATCTCCGTACATTCTAAACCTTAGAGAATAAGACATGCCTTTTATCGCGTTCCAAGTCATCTCAACTAGGAAAGAGAACTGAGGAATGTACACGTTATAGTGAACTTATAGATAGGGACACACCGGTCATCCTCAGACTGAGGATGATTTGGTCCCTTACAGGCAAAGCTAAAGCCTTGTTGTGTTCCAGCCCTTTTCGCATTTCATATTCCATTCGTGAACAGTTTGTTTGCTGCTTCCCCAGCTTTCAATTCCACTTCAACAAGCAGGGGAGCGAGTCCAATAAAGACCTCCATTGCGGCTCTCCTGTTACTCCTAGGCAGATTAGCCTTTGAACTTGACATATTCGAGCCCTAATTATGAAACACTCTTGGCAGCGCCAAGATACCAGAGCCGCGTAGATTATGAGGCGTTTTACCATCCTAGTATACATCCTGAGAGTGGTCTTTGGACTTATTACCCACTTCGAGTCGAAAATGCCTTTGCACATCCACAGAAGTGTGCACATTTTCTTTGTTTTAATTTCCATATTGTTTAGAGCTACCGTTAGGTACTTCATTGCACGAGAAAGGCACAAACGTGTGTCTATAAGAGAAGGAAGGTGCAAATTGCTTATTTTTCTCCTTTTTATGAATAGCATTAGCTCTTTTTTGTCAAGGTTGACAGAGAGCCCGTGTCTGCTGCACCATACCCGTGCTTGACTTGCTTACCTACTGGCGTCATGTAATTGAGCCTTAAGGATTTTGCAGGGTGAGAGGGAAATTTGCGGCTATTTTCGGTTTATTATAAATATTTAAAAAATCATAAATGGTATAATCTTTAAAATAGTTTCAGATACTTCCAATTGCTCTAAGGAATACAATCATATACAGTTTTTATTATAAATTTTGTATATAGTTAAATGCCATGCTCTAAATAATGAAATTAGGAACTATTTTCACTGGCCAACTACAATTTACTATAAAAAAATATAGTTGTATTCGTTAGAACAATAGCAAGCATCTAAAACAGTTTTAAAAATTATACTATGGTTGGTTTTATAAATGTCTATAATAAATCGAAAATAAACGCGTATTTCCCTCTCGTTCTGTAAAATCCTATCCTTAATTTTCAGGCAGTGCTTGTTAAATGGTGAGCCGATAGAGCGTTATAAAATTCTTCAAATTGTAAAATTATTTGCAGTTTCATAGATGTATACATCAACGAGAAACATTTATTACAATATTGGACTAGTAGAAAAGTAGCTTAACATAAGAAGGATAACGAGACTTGCTTAATAAAAATTCTTATTTGTTTTAATATTATTATGATAACAAATTGCTCATATTGCGGTTAAAAAGCTACGTTAATTATCAGCTGTAAGGGGTTGTGAAATGCAAGCCAAGATTTCATGAAATTGAGTATTATTTCTGAGATTTACTACTAGTTCTTTATAACACTTCCAGTGGCGGTACAAAGATGTAAATGTAGGCCCTACTGATAACCGGCAAATAGAACTAACGCTTTCTTATGCTGTAATATTGATTTTCTATTTAAAATAACTAACTGAATACAAGCGTATTACTGAAACATTTATGGGATTAAAAACATTTCTTAAACGAATCTGAAAATGTCTTGAATGATATCTACCAAGCAAAGACAGAAGGTACCCAACAGTTCATTAAGAAACTTGAATCACTTTCTGAACAACAAGAACCGTATTGACGCATATATACAAGTACTGTGGTCTATTTTAGAATCGCTAATAACGTTGTTAGAAATATTTAATTTATTAAGACATGTAAGTGAAATTTTATACCTATTGTGCTTTTTAGTAGTTCTTGGCTTTGAAATACAACAAATGTGATGGAGTATCCTCTAGGTAGGACTAGATATATTTGAAAGAACACCTCGCAAGGGAGGTTTCTCATAATAATCGGCATAATCAGACTTAGATCTTCAGTATATAGAAAGAATGGTTATTTTCTTGTTTTTTCATATTGAATGTTAGATATAATAAGTGTATGAGAGAAGTTGGCAAGTCGGTTCGTAAGGGGACTTCTTGTTGATATTCTAACTTGGTCAGATTTAGATCAATGGTATATGAAAGGAACAAATGGTTTCTTTGAAAGTTATCTGCTGAATACCTAAAGTAATATTTTATAAGAATAAATGATATAACTTTTAATTACATTTAATATGGGTTGGTTAACCCCTATAAATTGGTAACCTTGACGTGATTTATTTTGTAGGGGGGGGGGGGGGGGGGTTATATGCACGCAACAGAATTATTACATGTAAATTTACATATAAATTGCACAGTTCCAACTAACGGGATATCTAAACAACCATCACCGACCTCAGTCAAAGAATAAAACATAAAGCAAATCAAAGATAACAGGAAAAGCTACAAGAAAAACCTATGCAAAAAACAAGCTGATAACCTAAACAACCAGGACAGACAAGACGCGCAACCTACTCAAAAGAAAAATATAATATAACCCACGGAAAGCACCGGGAGGTGGAAGCCGTATGCAGATATGCAGATACTAAATGCCTCAGATTTAACATATTAATTTATTAAAGGTCGTATTAATCGTGAGAATTATGAGTGCATGTCGCTCTACGAAATGAAAATTAAAGACGTGAAAGATCCAAGTACAACATTTTTAATAACTGTACCTAAAACGAAAACCAAAGTGGTAAAAAGTTTTGTCATTACTGGTCAATTTTATGGGATTGTAAAAAAGTACATGGATTTTCGGCAGTCGCACGTGACAATGAGCTCATTTTTTTTTAATTACCAAAGAGGTAAATGCACCATTCAACAAATTGAAGAAAATTAGTTTACTGTACTTGGAAAACAAATAGCTACTTATTTGAATTTGCCAAATTCCGAACTTTACACCGGTCATTGCTTTCGGATATCTTCGGCTACACTATAAGTGAATGAAGGTGGCGATATTACGGGGTTGAATTCCTCGCTCTTAGCTGAAGTATACATCGAACAATCTGTTAAAAATAAAATGATAACAGCCGAAACTATTTCAAAGCAAGTGAACAATGCTACGCCTTCTCCTTCTACAGCTGCTAGGTTTTCGAGCAATTCTATTTTTTCTATAGGTCGCCCGCAAAAAATTTCAAATAAACGAAAATTCGAGTGCATTAAAAATACAAATTTTTGAATTTTTTTCAATATCGATTTTCTCGAAAACCATGGCATGGCATATACAACAACATTAAATAACAGTTACTGAAGGAAAATCTCAGATAACATTTTTTGTGATGGAAATTTTTATAATTATTGGACTATAAGCTTATTTTCGTAATTTGTTTAGTTTTGTGACATTTTTGAAAAACTGTGAACCTCTATAGTAGAAAAATAGTTTATTATACGACGACGCTATAATGAAGGGCTATTATTTTGAGGACGGAGATTACAACTCGAGCGAGCACAGCGAACGAGTGTTGTACTATACTTTATATACGACTAACCTCTATATAGAATATATTCATACATACACAATAAATGTTAACAAACGCATAAAAAATGTGAATTCTTAAATTATTTATTTCTTTTCAACAAAATGTAAGTTAATGTTACTACAGATAATAAACTGAACTGATGAGGGCATGTTGGTAAATTTGTAAATGTGAATATTTTTATTCTTAACTTTTTCTGCATTGAAGTACTACCTTTAACTAAAAGATTATGCATTTATAACTTATATTAGTCAGTTATTTTTTATGGGCCTGTGAATAGTTAGAGACGCAAAAAATTAAGAGATAAAAATATTATATTATTACTAGCTGACCCAGCAAACGTTGTTTTGCCATATAAATTATAAATTTTTGTCCAAAAAATAAAAACAAAATTTCTGGATAGGGCCACCCTTATCACCTAGGGGTATAAAAAATAGCCTACGACCTATTCTCAGACCTACCAAATATACACCAAAAATTTCGTAAAAATCGGTCAAGCCGTTTCGGAGGAGTTCGATAACAAACACTGTGACACGAGATTTTTATAATTAGATTTTTATATACTAATAATTATCAATAGCCATCAAAAATGGCAACACAAGAGAGTATTTTATATCCTTTTTAAAACCCATTTTGATTTTTCTTCCTAGCTTGTATGGTTTTCGAGCAATTCAATTTTTTCTATAGGCCGCGCTCAATAAATTTCAAATAAACGAAAATTCGCGCGCATTAAAAACACTTTTGTAATTTTTTTCAATATCGATTTTCTCGAAAACCATGGCATATACAACAAAATTACAATAGGACTTTTTTTAGGAAATTAGTCAGTCTTTCTTTTTTATGATGAGCAGTTTTTTTATATCTTCAACGGTTAACGAGTTATCAGTAAAATAAGGCTTTTTTCATCGAAGGGGTGGTTTTTTGGGGGGGTTGCGGATTTTTGTGGTTTTATGATGTATAACCCCTCCACTAACAGTTATTGAAGGAAAATCTCAGATAACATTTTTTGCGAGCTTCTGGTGTATTTCTTACTTTACCGACTGGAGTATTAGCTGGCTTCATTAATAAGTTTCGTAATTTTTGTTTAAATATACATTGGTACTGTATTTTCATCGTCTTATTGTAACTACATTTACCAAAGAAGGATGTGCCCTCCATTTAAGTCTTGAGCCCATCAGACCGCTGAAACTTGTGTATAAAAATTTCTTAAATTTCATTTATTTAAACATTTTTAACATGAATTATTATTAATGTCAGCGAAAACAATACAAACCAGCTTTAGAATTTGTTTGTTACTGGAAAGTCAGGGAAATAATATAATGAAGCGTAAAAAATAACGAATAAAATCGTTACTTTGGTAAAATTTATTTTTTTTTTTGTCTTTACAAACATCGTCCAGTGCAGAAAAATAACATACTTTCACATCTGCGTCCGAGATTTCCTACATTATAGCCAGAACGTAATGTAAATGGACGAAGGTCACTTTTTCAGTGAAGATTTTATTGACAGTCCGACCAACCAGTGCCCCCCCGGAAACGAGCTAAAATCCGCTCCTGACTACGTCTTATAACCACATCTATTTATTGCTATTTTATGTTGGTATGACTCTGGAACTATTTGAATGGATTCACATTGAAATTTTAGCATTTTATTGCAATTGTCGAACAGAAAATTCTTTGAAAGCTTGGATATAAAATTAAAGGATTTATTTCATTTTGGAGTAATTCAGGATGCAGAATTGTTAAATCTGAAATATTATGTAGTATTCTTCGAGAGTTGAGACATGTTTGCTGCAGATAGAATAATAATATTTATAAATATAAACGCGTTGCATAAATTTCGCTAATAATAAAAAACGGAAAAATGATAAAGTAATTGCTAGAAAAAGACAGAAACGTCGCGGCAACATATGATATCAACATTGTTAATTAATAATAAGCTAATCTCTATTACATAATTCGTGTTCATCAGGGTTTTTTTAAAATTTGTTTATCTTCTTGTTGCAAGTGACTGACTAGTAGATTATTCAGTTTAATACAGTTCTGTCTATCTATACTCGTAATATTTGGCTGCAAAGCCATTCGCACAACACCAATGTATCAAAACAGGAAATCCATAAGGTCGGCAGGTAATAATAATATAATATTGATAACTATAAACCTACTAAAACTCTGTCCTTAACTAAATTAAATAATTTCTTATTAGGCCAGTCAAATAGTACACTAGAAATCGCTAAAATCGCAAAGTAACGGCTAGTTCTGATTTTTTAATATGTTGTTGGGACCACTACCAGTAGTGTATATCCAAGTTTGCAGCTTCGAAAGACCTGTGCTAACTTCGTAGCACTCGAAAAACCGCGAAATTTTCGCACTTGTTTCGGTTTTTTCACTATATCTTCTAAACTATGCCTTTTTTCATAAAATATGTTATTTACGTTTTTATAGTAGATTAAATTTGCAACAATTTGAGACTAGAACCACTGTAGGTCCAATAGTTATACGAAAACTGCCAAACGCGTAAGGCGCTATGGTTCTCTGCAGTGTAACGAAGTTATCTTTGAAGAGTCAACTATCATAAAAATGGCCCAGGTGAAGTTGCTGGCCAACGACAGCAACAAACGACGACTGATTGCTCCGATATGCTCCGCCTTCCAAAGCCAGGGAATTGAGACGAAGCAGACAGTCGAGGATGCTGACAGCGACATCGTCAAGGTGGCACTTGACAATAACACTTCTTTTCAGTCAGTGCTAATCATTGGAGAGGATGTGGACCTACTCGTCCTTCTGAATAGTTTGGGATCGGCTGTGAAGAACGTTTTTTTCCAGAAAAGTGGCAGTGACGCTAGCCCCTTACAATATTCGTCAACCTCATTCAATCGTGGAGATTTGGAAGGATTAGAATTGTTTCTCCACGCCTCCACTGGGAGCGACACCTTTTCTGGTATGGGAAGAACAAACTGTGGAGCGCCATCCAGAAATACCCTCAACTAATCACCACAGCTGAAGTGTTCCTCCAACCTACTTCAACCCATCAAGCCATCGGAGATGACGGAGCGAAGTGCCTAATAGCTTTGTATGGAGGAGACTACAATGAGGATACCCTCCAGAGCCTGCGCTATAATTTTTTTTTGAAAACAGCCGCCTCCGCTTGCCTTGTTAACCTCACCCGTTTGCCTCCAATGGAAGATTGTGCAATATTCCACGCCTACCGAACTTACCACCAAGTTCAAAAGTGGTTGGGGGGTGAAAAAAGATGCCACTCAATGGGGATGGAAGAAGGCAGACCAGGGGCACCCCCCTACCTTATGAAATTACTATCATGCGGGTGCAAGAAAAGCTGTAGCGGAGGCGGCTGTACCTGCCTAAAAGCAGGCCTCAAGTGCTCGGCACTTTGCAAATTTTGCTCCGGCGTCTCTTACCAAAACGTCGCCGTAATTCGGAGAAGGAAGAGAAGATGACGATGACGACGTCGACGGTCCACTACCCATTTTTCAAGCTGAATCGGACGATTTCGAACCACCCACGAAGCGGGCAAAATGAACTATTCCAACCCAACAATATCTCTTGTAAATATGCATATACATATATATCAATAAATAAAAATGTTGAATTAATTACATTGTAAATATATTATTAATAGGCTAAATATATATTTCTTGTGGATATACATGGGTTTCCTTTTATGAAAAAAATTGCCAATTTTTGGAGTGCTGTAACTATTGGACCTACAGAGCTGGTTCTCAAATTGTAGCAAATTTAATCTACTTTAAAAACGTAAATAATATATTTTGTGAAAAAACGCATAGTTTAGGGGATATAGTGAAAAAAACCGAAACAAGTGGGAAAATTTCGCGGTTTTTCGAATGCTACGAAGTTAGCACAGATCTTTCGAAGCTGAAAACTTGGATATACACTACTGGTAGTGGTCCTAACAACATATTAAAAAATCAGAACTAGTCGTTAGTTTGCGATTTTAATGTACCTATTATATGACTGGCCTATATATATAACACAGGCACACAAAAAATAAACTTTTTTACTGACTATCATATCTATATGTATTTTGGGGCGCTAAAACCGAATCCGAGGTCAGAATTGTCACATGTAGTCGATATTTTCATGTAAGCTCAAAAAACAGTTTAGAACAAGCCTGAAACCGGGTTAAAAGTAAATTGAAAGATTAAACGAGTTGACCCGTAGTTTGGGGTGCTGAATCCGAGGTCAGAATTTTCTAATCATGTCAGAATTTTGTCATAACCTCAAAGAAATCTCAAAAAATACCTCATAAATGGTCAAAAATGCATTTAAAGGTAGATTTTAATGTTTTGTGATCAGTTCAAACCCTCTTTCAAATACATTTTTAACCATTTCTGAAGTGTTTTATGGTGATTTTTTGAGGTGTCAAAATTCTGATATGATGGGAGAATTCTGAACTGAGATCCAATTTCAGCTTTCCAAAATTCATGTAATTAAAGTGGTTTGGGCGTTTTAAATTTTTAGAGCGGGCGCTAGAAGGAAGTGAGTATGCAAAATGTGAGGACCGCATTTTATCAATTAGTACAGTACCTAGAGGTAAAAAATATGCAAAACTTCGGAATAATGTCATATTGAACGGATTTCGTTCATTTTTGGCAGTATAATAGTAAATGCTTCACAGAAAAGTTTCTATATTGTGCGGGGGCTTGCTAATTTATAGGGGGTGGATGCCACCCCCTCTCAGGGGGGCACTTTTGACTATAAAATCTCGTGCAGGAGTCGTTTCTACGTAAAAAAGATACACTTGGTAGAACTTGATAATTCCAACCGTTTTCGAAAAAACTGCCGGAAATATTCCAAGAATTCTTTGAAAACAAACTCAATTTGGGGGCGAGCGTAGAGGCGACTTCAATGTGAATATCAGTCGATATTCCGTTGAAGCAACGTCGAGCGCGGTTAGTACTTGGATGGGCTCCCATCTTGGGAAATACAGCGTTCTCGTCCCACCTTCTAGAGGCTTGTATATCAGTGTATACTCGGAAGTTACGTAATTTCAGACGAGGATTACGTAGTGGTAATACCATCCTTCGGAGGGGATGTAAAGCAGGCGGTCCCTTGTCTATTAAATGTTAGGCAAGTAAAAGATCCCTACTCTTCTTAAGGGAAGAGGTTCGGCAAAATTTCCAGGTTGGGGGTAGCTCGTCTCCTGGTGTCGGTGATAGGCCCTGGTAGCGGAAATAGGCCGACGTTAAACAGTTAAAAAAAAAGAAAACTCAATTTGCAAACTGTTCAGAATTTGGGTTAAGGTTTCCCAAAGATACAAGGGCTGTTTGTACAAAATCCTCCGTTGTAGCTTTCAAACATTCTTATTTACCGCCTAATCTACTGGTAGTACCAATATTTGCTAGTTCTTTCCAGTAATAAATCGCCAAGATGAATACATCTGTATCAGCACTGAGGATAATAACATGGGCAGAGTGAATTCTTACTGCGTGAAATATGTGACAAAACATCCTCGAATCAACTTCTAAGCAGTTTGCTTTTAATTCAAGTACCTCACAAAATTAAGACCCTTGTGCATATTTGGGAGCAGTAGTGCAAAAATATCGAACAAGTTGCAATTTATTTTGAGTGTTTGAAAAGAAAGCTTTACAATCGGTAGGAATTTTTGTTGAATAATTTAAAATATATTACGTATACACGACAAACGCGAGTCTTCAACGCAACATTTTTGTGTCGATTAACTAGAAGCGACCACCGCATTATTTAGGGTCTTAGGTATAAGAATCTGAACATACTTGCCGGTCCTCACATGCCCTTGCCGAGGAGCATGGAAACCCGCTGGTCAGGGAGGCTACTGACTACGACCCAGCAGTAGTGATGGGAATAATCGAGATACGAAAATTGAATTAGTCGAATATTAAAATGTCTCGAGATAATCGATTATGAGTTTGAAAATTAGTATATACTAAAATTAGTAGTACCCAGAAAACTGTTCGTCTATGCTTGATGAATGCAATGGCGACCGAGAGTCGATTATTTTATTATTCTCGGGATGACTGAAATTAGTATATACTTACATTAGTATTACTAAGAAAATTCGTTGGATACACTCGATGAGTGCGACGGCGGCGAGTCGATTATTCTCTAGGTTTCGAAGTTGGAATGGTTTTGATGATGGATACGGATATAAAAAAGGTAATCAGTTAGCACTGCAAGCACATTGCTCAATACGCAAGTAAGAACAAACTGTTTTTTTAATTTTAATAAATAAGTACATTTAATTTGTGTGCAATTATATAAAAGTAGTATTTTAAATTTGAAATATACTACTAAAATTAGTACTACTAATATTAGTCGATTATTAAAATATCTCGATTAAAAATAATCGAATATTGAAATATCTCGATTATTCCCATCACTACCCAGCAGACGCTCCGAGGCACAAGCGGCCGAACATGCAGATCCTAGATGACGGGTGAGTATAAACATACCACCGTCCGATGAAGCCACCCCACGGAAGAGACATGACGATCACCAACCACCCACCCAAGACCCCCGTCCAGTACCTGTAGTCACCCTGGTTTCGGGCAGATCAAAAATGCTACCAAAGCAGTTAGGTCTGCCCTTCCTCGAGCTACACAGCTCATCCTTAGCCTACCGACGATCCGGATGACAGGATGTCAATTGGCATTCTTTGTACCGGCAGTCAATCCCTGCCAAAAACCCAAAACACCCAACTGACCGATGACTATCCCCCGAGGGGCACAAGCTGGCGAAGAAAAGAAAACGAAGGCAGAAGAACGCCAGAAGAGGCCTTAGCCAGCAATGTCCAACGAGCCAGCACCCAGGGAGGTGGACCGAAATCATCTTCACCGTTCATATTTGTGAGTGGGGCCGATGTAAAGTCAGCTCGCCCGCCCTGCACGAGGCTGGTCCCCGGTCTACAGTGATGTATTGGGGTAAAGGGCAATAGTCCTGCCCAGCCCCAGTCATCCGAGATCGACATCTATAGCCAAGAATATTGGCGGTTCTCACCTTTTGCATACTCAACTACTTCCAGCGCCTACACTATTTTAAATCTACTTTAAAATGCATTTTTGACCATTCATGAAGAGTCTTTTGAGATTTCTTCGAGGTTATGTCAAAATCCTGACATGATAAGAAAATTCTGACCTCGGATTCGGCTTTAGCGCCCCAAAATACGTATAAAAACATGGGTCAACTCGTTTAATCCTCTAGTTTTCTTTTCAGCCGGTTTCAGGCCTGTTCTAAACTATTTTTTGAGCTTACATGAAAATATTGACGACGTGATAATTCTGACCTCGGAGTCGGTTTCAGCGCCCCAAAAATACATATAGGTATGAGAGTCAGTAAAAAAAGTGACCTTTTTTATTTTTCATGACCTTTTTTATATACGCATGTATTTGAATAAACATGAAAATTGTTTTCTTCTTGTTTCGTTTTCTCTCTTTCTCTCTCTCTTTTTTTCCTCTTTTTTCTCTCTTTTTCAATCCGTGTGTTTTTTTATGTACTTTTTTTTATCATTATTATTAGGATCTTAACGAGGGCCATAAGTTTGCCAAGAGGCCCGTCATGGCTTCTACATCACAATACTGGACCACGGAAAGAAGGATTTAAAACATAGGACAAGAACAGAGGAGACTTAAATTTCTAATATTACAAAATTGTTTATTTCTTACATTTATATTTTTATTTTATTTTTTCCATATATTCAAATAGCATTAAATACGTTTAATACAGTATAATGACCATTTTCGTTTATAGCTAACCCAGTGTAATAATTGTAATCTAATGTTCGGGTGTTATGAGTGTCTTGAGGTTTATTTTCTCTAAGATAATGCTTGTTTTTGTGAATAAATGTACCCTGTCTTGGTGGTACTTCAGAATAATTTATTAGCTTTAAACTTATTTCTACAGGTTTCATCTGATTTCAATTTTATAAAAATTCTAAAAGGTCTACAAAAAAAATTTTTTTCTGCTCCACGGACTAAACCTATTATGCCTTAAGTATTTTTGTGTGCTGAATCCGAATTTTTAATTTAAAAAATTTTCTGCAGCGTAGATTTCGAGTAAGTATCAAAAATTGACAAAAAAAAAACGTATTTTGATGATGAAAACCGAAATCTACGAGGTAGAAAATTTTTTAAATCGTAAATTTCGATTCAGCACATAAAAATACATAAGGCATGATAGGTTTAGTCCTTGGAGCAGAAATTTTTCTCGTAGACCTTTGCACAGACCTGTCCACAGGTTTACAAAAAAAAATTCTTTTTATCATCAAAATACGGTTTTAAAAACCGGGATTTACTCGAAATCTACGCCATAGAAATTTTTTTAAATTGAAAATTCGGATTCAGCACACAAAAATACTTAAGGCATTAAGGTTTAGTACTTGGAGCAGATTTTTTTTTTTTTTTTTGTAGACCTGTGTAAGCTAAGTACGTTTATGTATTATAAATGCTTTGGTAACGCTAGAACAATTTCCGTACCGAATTGTGAATTTGAAATTGGCATGATTATATAACTTATTAAAGTGATATCCATCGAAAGCCCCTTTTTGACAACATTACCAATTAAACTTCATTATTAATGGTAAACTAACCTAGATCGGCATTTAACAGTACGAACATGAAAAGTTTATCGCTGTAGTTTTTTCTATCGACGCATCGACAGATTTACCGCACTAATATTATAAAATATGTAATGTTCTTTTTCTTGAAATGTTTTCCGCAAATAGGACCACTCGTGCTTTTAAATTATATCTATAAATTTTTCCTCTAGCTTGTTGTTAATGTAACTTGTAAATTGTATTATATATGTAGTAATATAATATTATAATTAAACAACATAACGTAAGCACATTACATACAGTAGATAACTCCCAATTTCAAAGCCAAGGCTGCTTGGAAAATGTACAGGCTAGGGACAAGTAAATCACAGCGTTCAATGGGTTAGAATAACATAATTTATCATTGTGGCAACCAATATTAAATAGAAATGCCTACCAAGCAGGCAAATCAATTATTACATGTGTATATCGTTCAAGTTAAAAACACCCACTCTGGAAACAAATAAACTAAAAAAGTACTTAGATACGATAATCCATCATAACGTAACTATATACTATACATTATAATTCGTTGTACTTAAAGTTCTCTCTGCTTAATCGAGCAAACTTTAAGTATTAAACTTCTTAAATTAAAAAAAAAACGAAATGAAAATAAAAGTAAGCATTAAATAGATATATATGAACACTTTAATATAATAATTTTTGAATAATACAGTGAATGCTTATCATGTAGCGTTACTAGATGGCAGTTATAGAATAATATTTCCTTTATACTTCTGATTTCTGATAACGGTAACCTTAGAACTTAAATGCGGGAGATTGGTAAATGTCAGTAAATGCTATCTTTGTCTCTGTCTTTACTCATAATGTGATTGGTCGAAGCGGGCCCGTGAACTCTTTACAGTGAAGACTTCTCAGCAGTTTTGGACCAGACTATGCATTACAATGCCTATAGTTGAATGCATTTTGTCTTTCTTGATTACATTACATAATATATGGCGGATTCCGTGGACTTTTAAGTTTCTGCAGCTGCGTTTGTTAAATATTTATAGCTTCTCTGTTTTTTGTTATATGAATCGCTTTAGAAATACATTTTTATGTGACGTAAATGATGAAATTGAAAATGAGGGTCAGTAAATATTAAAGAATGAAAAGGAAACATCTGGACGCAATAATGGCTAAGCTTAAGTGAGAAGTAAAGGAGGTATTAAACCAGACCTATCACCGACCTATCACCGCATAACGCGCAAGCGGCTAATATGATGCTGAAGGCACTTATGGCCCGTGCCATGGCTTATTATTATAAGTGAAAGGTGCGTGAAATATTTGGTGGTGAACTTAGATAAACGACTGACGTTTAATACACTCGTTAGCGAGATGGTACGCAAGGTCTACTTCATGTCCAGGAGTCTGTATCCGCTCCTGGGTAACAAGACTAATAAAAAGTTGTTGTACACAATGGTAATCAGGCCGGCCATCACATACGTGGCGCCGGTGTGGTGTAGCATCCCGGCCACGACAATGCGAAAATTAAAAGTTTTAGAACACAAATTTATGCGCCTCATTTCAGACTCCGGTAGGTACCTCAGAGATCTCTATGCACGTTGCCACGACATAACCCCACTAGCGGACTAAGTCCAAGAAACCTCACAAAAATTCTACCAGTTTAAACTGGACGGTAGCCCGCTTACCCGCAACATTGCCCGAATCAGACAGCATAATTTTCGATATCGATATAAGACACTCCCTACCATACCAGGCGTTGCCTATCTTCCGGCAGCTCCCCTAGCCACACTTCCTTCTACGATAACTTACCCCTACCCCCTTACTCTTATCTTTCCTCAACTTTACATATTTCCAATCCCTCTTTCTCCCCATTTATGTTTGTACAATTTTGTTCTCTTTTGTTTTTGTTATTTTTGTTCCTTTTTTGTTTCTCTAAATCCCCTCTAGGCCGAAAATTTACCTAAATCCCAATTTTTTAAACCACAATTTTATTTCCACCCTTCCTTGTCGGCGATCAGACCACAAGGTCGTCATCTCTTCGAACGGGTTTTTTCGTTTAGTTGTGTTCCCCGTATCAATAATAAAAATAAAAAGTGCGCTCGCCTACGATTTTAGTGTTCTCAGTGTTGTGTTTATTTTTAAGTTACTTTTAGGTCCATGTGGACACATAAAAAATTTTAATCTAGTTTGAAGTGGCAGACAGGAGCATCTAGCCCCTCACCCTCGAATTTATTTCCAAACCGAACCGGACCTACCCCGCCCAGCTCCACACCCACCTCGGCGATGTTCGCCGTGGTTGTCTGGCTGGCTCCGGGCTAGGATCCGGTGAGGCACATATATTGTATTTAAGCTTTAAATAAAATATTGTTGTTGTTGTTGTAGACTAGATTACCGAAGTGCAGCAACATCACGCGCGGTAAGGACTTGAATGGGTGATGGCTGGGGGTCAGACCATCTAAGGGGCACCGCGCAACGAAACAGTTGCTAGCAATGCTAGTAAAGAAACCTCACGGGCAATATAGGGTGAGCGCAATAAGCCCAGGAGGTTGCAGTGCCCTCAGAGTAGTATACGGACGAGCCCGGGGTGGAGGGGGCTTTAGTCAGTAAAAGTCGTACACTTCCAATATACCACTTATTGATTGGAGCCCATGAGGGCCCTCCTCCTCCTCCTCTTTAAAAAAAATAGCTAAGCTTAATATTAAAGATGTTTTATGTATTCGTGAAATTTTCTCCCCAAATACCACTTGTGTTTTTAAATTTAATCGGTAAAATTTCTTCTCAGGGCAAGCTGCCAAATGGTAATATAATTCGTGTAAATTGGTAATTTATTATCAAAGATCGTGTCCATTACACTATTAGGAGACTTCAATGCACATATAGGAAAAGACGATCAGACGGAGGAGGACAAAAGCCCCATAGGAAAAACTTTACTCCACACATGGCCTAACGAAAAAGGAAATGCGTTGAAAAACCTAGCACACATGTTTGACTTAACAATAAGAAATACATATAGCAAAAGTCAAACTTGCATTGACACTTGGAGTAATGGAAGCTAAATCTCACAAATAGACCATATCCTGGTAAGCAGAGAGATAAGGGAAAGAATCAAGAAGGTTAAAGCAAAAAGGACAGCAGAAATCCTACTGAAGAAAGCGCTAACACTGAACAGCAGCAAACTAAAAATAGGGAGACCATGTTACACGTGGAAAACAACAATCAAGAGGATCATGAACAAACTGGGAAAGAAAAGCGAGGGGAAAAATTAATTCCACAAAAAAAATAGCAGCAATATATATTCTACCAGAATCAAAACGGAGGAATCAGAAAACTCAGAAAGGAAGAAAATTTTAGAAGCTGAAATACAAAAAGAAGAGCACGAACAGCAGAAACATACCTACACTTACACTGCCCATCCTCCACTCCTACACCAAGCATCATGTGGCTCTCGCTGCTGACAACAAGCACGACCCAAATCCAACCGAGCATTGGAAACCGAGGAATCAGAAGACTCAAGGAAAAGAAAATTCGAAGAGGCAGAAATACAAGAAGAGGAGCATACGCACTCCATATCAAGACAAAACACATATTTCACAAGAAGATTCAGAAGAGGCAGATGCCCAGAACCAAAGACACAAAAAAAGGAGCTTCAACGCTCCCTTACGACACAAGCGGTAACGCATCTCACAAATACCTATACCTCCCATCCTATATTCCTTTATTATGGCACCATGTGCCTCTGGCTGCTGGCAACAAGCATGGCCTTAGTCCAACCCAGCGTGGACATAGCAGGCCCAGCTGCATAACGCTGGGAGTGGCAGCAATGCCTACCGCACGCTGGTAAATCAATCACTCAATCAGAGATTAAATTATAATAAATACATATAGATATATTAGATAATAAAATATCAATTTCCACTCTTTATATGACCAGGCAGCAATGCTTTCGAAACAAATTTTAACGATAAAATTACATGCGACAAACTACTTTAAGTATTTTAAAATCTTTTTCATTTGATAATACTCCGATTGTAAAGGAAATAGAAAGGGTTGTTACAGTTACAATATGTTATTTTAAAGTATTAATTCATTTTGTATTACATAAATAAAAAGTATTTGTTCTTTACGTAATAACGTACTTATTATTCCAAGAGTAACACTGAACGTTGACGTATGTGGTGTACGCAGCAGTACCATTTTAGTGTTTCATCAAAACGCGTACTTAGAAATTGTGTTCTCCCCAATAATTGTATTCCAGTTATGTTGTTTAAGTAGATTATTTCTGGGATGTCAAGGCGTGCATTATTAGTTTTAGCAATCGATTTATTTGCGTTTAATATGAGCTCTTATTGCTCATGAATCACTTTTTTGCTGTCGTGAATAACATAGAAACAATTCTTGTGTCAAAGTATGTGGATGCATGCAATAGAATTGAATCATCTGCTTAGTTCGTCATGGACAAGAAGCATTTTATTATTTATGCAATCATAATTCTTCAAATATCCACTCTGGAAAATAGTGAAGTAGTTTGTTACACCACGTAATTCATAATCCGTTTTATTTTATCACGAGAAGTTCATTTTTACACTCTTTTGGACCATCTGCATTCGACCATCCTCTTTAAATTAAATTTCAATACATAGTTTCACCTGGAAGTACCACTACTTCTTCTCCAGAAGTCCATTATCCTTTTCGAAAATGTGTGAGTAGGTTGTCCCTTTGACGCATATCTAGTTCTCAGGTTTCTTCACCACAGGTGGCGATACTTTTTATAATTAAGCGATAGATAATTCTGTTTGCTCCTCTTGTTATGGTGTTGTTCATCAAGATGGTGTTACTGCCGTATTACTCCTTACTCTGTCCGATCTTCTCATTCATTTCACTTTTTTTTTTCAGTGAATTGTGGGGTGACTCCTAAATATTTAAATGCTTTACATCCTTTGCTTTTCTGAGTGTGGATGGACAAGTTTTCTGTCTAACTACCTTCTACCTTTAGATATTCTGTTTTTGAGAGATTAATCACCTGATCTCATTTATCACACTCTTCTTTTGACTTACGTAACATGTAACTTAAGTCATCTATGTCTGTTGCTGTAATAACTTGCTTATCGTCAAAAAGAGTCGTACACAGAATCTCTTCACAGAAAGGTATGCCCATCCTACCACATTTTCTTTTCTGACCTTGAGAGCCTCTTCGCAAGACGCCTGGTTGGTGCTAGAGTGTCTCCTTGACGTAGCCTCTTCTTAATCATAAATTCTAGAGAAACATTATTGCCTATTTAAACCATGTTAGTGTAACTCCTCTCTTACAACTTCAACATAGAACTTTACAAGCTGTTGTTATTTCGCATAGTGGTCCACAACTTGTTTGGGAAACTGTGTCGTGATCCTTCAGCAACTCTACGAAATTTAAGTGAGTTGCTATGCTATTTCCATGGTGTGGTTCTTTTTTACTTCCACATCCAGTGGAAGTATAGTAACGACAAAAAAATTTTTAAAAATTTTTATTGTTCAAATAGGCTTAGAATGTCATGAAACGTCGAGATTTCAAGTTTGAGCGAAAAAAAAAAATTCTGTCTGTCGGTCTGTCGGTCTGTCGGTCTGTAACTTTTTTTGTGCGCACGTTTACTCTGGAACCGTTTGAGATATTGACTTGAAATTTGGTAGACATATGTACTTTAACGAGATCTAGAACTAGATTATATTTTCATCTTGTTCCGTCGAAGGGTTGGGGGGTAAATTGGGGTAAATTTGTAGTAAATAGGTAAATCAAGCAGGTAAGAGTTCATAAAATTGATATTTAGTGTAGACAAGAGAAGCTAAGGTCTCAAAAAAAAATTTTGGCACTAGCCACCCCCATTACCACCCCCACCTCATTATTAAAGGGGATGAAAAAAAAATGTGATTTAGTGTGTGTACAAGAACCAGAATCCTCAAAATATTTTTTTACTTTGTCCACCCCCACTCCCACCCCCTGCCACCACCCCCACCCCACTACCGATGTGGGGTATCGTTTGATGGGTTTTTGGGGTAGAGGATTTCAAATATTATATTATTAAAGTTCCATAAACAATTATTTCCAGATACAAAATTTTTTCGTTGTGTGACTTGGATAGAAAATCCGGATGTGGAAGTAGTGATTCCTTGGGCAGTGGTTTTTCTATAAGGTTCCGTAAAATAAATATTCTATCTATGCAAGAGCGTCCTGTTCTGATTACGTTTTGCAATTCAAACCTGTCTTTAGTTAGTTTAGTGTTTTTCAGTCAAAAATTATCAAGTATCATACAAAGTTTCAAAATTAAATTCTGCATAATATAATGTAAAATGTTTGCAGATTGGACGAAATTTCTATGAAATTTTAGTGATGACCTAGTCCCTAAAGTATCAAAATTGTGCATCAAGTTGGAAAATTGTAAACCTACCAGATTCTAACTTTTTATTTTTCGAAATTGTAGCAGATATTTTGGTACGCGACGTCTTCTCTGGGGTGCACCTTTGAGCAGCGATAAGTCAGTAATATTCATATTTTAACCCGATCTACACGTAGTCTCTCTATGTCTACTTAAATACACCCTGTATATATAAATGCTGCTAACAAATCGGCAGCTGCATGGACAAATACATCAATAATTTACATGCCAAACAAGGTGGAATGTGAAATAGAGCGAAAAATTAACAGAAATAGTTGCTAATCACTTTAATAAATACTTTATTGATATTTCTAATAAATTGTGTTAAAAAATGTTAATAATTCAGACGTTAATAACTACGAATTTAAGTAAAATAAAAATTATCCAAATATCTTTGTAAAAATTACATTTTTAGAATTTTGATGTCATTAAAAAACTCAAATTCCTTTGGAGTTTACTATCATGATAGAAATATATTCAAGTTCGTTGATATCTGTAGAAAATGTCTAGTGACATATTTACCTAATTGGTCTCCACATTCTGGTATCTGTCCAGAAGAATTAAACATTGCCCCAAAGTTTTGCTACTTTGTTGAAAATTACCGCCCCATATTAATGTTATCAGCTATTTCTTAAATAGTAAATAAAGCAATATACAATGGAGTAAGAAATTATACATACAAAATTTAAATTTTAAATAGTAGGTTATTTTAACATTTCCATTAATTTGTAACCTTAAGAATCTGTATCTTTTTCTGTGTTGGATTTTTATTAATTTCTTTTTTAAGTAGTCGACTTCTTATTTAACGGTGCATGTATGGTTAAAATTTTTCGGGTAAGTTGCGTTACACCCTGTATAAACGCATATAATATATTACATAATTACGAATTTCAAAGGACGCAGACAGCTGTACCAGGTCTCCTAGAGAGTCTATATTAGAATCTAGATAACAACAATAAATGTTTGGGTCTATTTAGGGATTTAAGTAAAGCGTTCGATCTAATTAAATAATGATATACTGGAAAAATATACTGTTGTTGCTGTCGTATTTGTCAGATCCATCCAGTTTAAAACAAAAATCAATTGCAATTAACCTTAAGGTAACTGCTGCTATGCCTCAGGGTTCCATTTTGGTGCTATTACTTTTGTAATATTTGTAAATAACCTACTAAGAAATGTCAATTGCAGTGGCCCTACTATCTTTGCTGATGATAATTCGTTCTAAGCGCTCATCTGAAAATACCCGACTTACAGGAGAATATTTTGTGGTTGATAATGATTTAGGTATTTGCAAATGAAAAACTTTTTGTGTGTGATTTTTCTCAAAACCTTTAAACGTGAATAAAATGGTAGACAAAGTTTTTTGGAAAATGTACGTAAACTATTTCTCTAATAATCTCTCATCTGTATGTTAAGCAGTACATAAACTAAAATATGTTGCACAGAATAGCGTTGTACGTCTCGATTTTATTGTCGGATAGTATATGATATTTTTCGAGGTTCTCCACATTTTGCAAAAAGAGTTTTTAAGGCGCAATTAAAGCCATTTGGATTATAGCAGGAGTCTCGAAGTATACTTCATATAGACATTTATTTAAAAAATTTATACATGGAAGCGGCAATTAAAAAAGAAAAAATTAGTCATCTCCACTCTAAAATATTGTTGGAAATTTTTGAAGCATATTACCTTGTAATAGAAACAATGAAATTACTGACCATCTAAGTAATGTAAATGCTGTTCCAATTCTTACTGCTACAGAGCTCATTTCAAACTTTTATAAACAAACATTTTAAACAGTAGTAATTTTTAAATTTCAAATAACTAACGCGTGTTTGTGCCTCAAGTTCATAAGACTAGGGCAGGAAACTAGGACGTGGATGGAAGTTTCCTCCTCGTCCCCGCAGAACCTGCAGTCGGGGTTATCCTATAGTGTGCAGGTATTTTCTGGAAGAGTCTTGTCCAGTCAAAGGACCTACCACGATTCTGGCCTGTTTCCTGCTTAGTCGCAGGATTTGTTCTGCTCTCTTCGGTAAGGGCCCTGAGATAAGGAGCTTCGCTTGCCGAAGTCCTGAGTAGAAGGCCTAGAAGTCGACGAACTGGGAACCAGTCCAGTTTTCTACTGGATTCATGCCATTTAATCTAGGGTAGCCAAGAGCAGGCTCCGGAGAGCCCCCTCTGGCCAGAGCATCTGCTCACTCGTTACCCTCGATGTTACTATGTCCAGGCACCCAAAGAAGCTTGACCCAGTTGGATGAGCTATGTTCACAGATAGCCTGTTTACAGATTTGAACCAGTATTGACTTGGTCTTGGCTGATGCAAGGTCCTTGGGGGCATAAGAAAGTTAAGGGTTGTATATCCTCGCTCCAGGACTTTCCTCAAACCTCGATCCGTCTGTGAACCAGACGATATCGGCAAGCCGGAGTATGTCTTCGAATGGGTTCCAGTCTTCCCTTTTGGGGATGATAACTTCAAAGAATTCTGAGAAGGAGAAAGAAGGCACCACATCATCACTCCTAATCTCTAGAAGTGAGTGAGCCCCTATCACGTCAGCTAGGGTCCTCGTGTAACTTAATTGTTCTCCTCCGACCTTCCATTGAGCACTGCACCTCAGCCTATATAGTCCGCTTTCCGAGCCTCGGCCTCAATCGTCAAGTGAAGGGGCACAAGGTCCAGAAGGACCCAGTGCTGCTGTGGGTGTTGTACGTATTGCTACTGTGACTGGCGAGTCCTTGGAGTTGTGTTAGTTTCTGTTGAATGTATATTCTGGTTACAGCAGGCCACCAACAACAGAAGCGTAAATGATCATTGGTTTTAGTATAACAATATTGTACCACCTTGTTACCCTGGGGGTTAAACCCCAGGGTAACAATGGGTTAAACCCCCAAGTTTTACCAAAGGTCCTTCTACATACCCAAAGAGTTATACTGGCCCTTTGTATTTGTCTCTATGTGATCTTTCCAGATCGGTTTAGAGTCCAGGTTTGGTACAGTCGAGTGCGTACTGTTTATGAAGTCACCACGTATACGACTCTACCACTCGACCCAATTATGTTTAATTTGTGTGTAAACCACAAATCTGATAGAATAGGGTAGTGCAGCTAAAAAGTGAGCTAGTATACTCTAGTCCTAACTCTACTAATACAAACTAGGCTTTAATGATATTATAGGAGTAATGAATCGAGAAATGTGCATTTGTTTAGTTCTGCTGGAGTTCAGTAGAGCCCTCGACACTACAAGCTATAAAGTGCTTACAGTTATACTCATAGAGGTTTCTCTGAAGACTCAGTACAACTAATTGAAAACTGTATAAAAAATTGCAAGAAAGCGGTGTGATTAAGTAATATAAGCTAAAATTATTTAACTTCGGTGTACCTCAAGGATCCGTCCAAACCGAACAGTTCTCTTAGAGAAATGACAAGCGGAAGTAGGCAGCTATCAACAGGAATCTGAGAATGACAGAGGTGATTCTGCCGAAACGTCGTTTAGGAAACTTCCCCCGTCTAGAGGCCTACCAATCAAGTTGGACTATACTCAGAAATCCAAAAGCACTTCATATTATAGCCAAAAAAAAAAAAAACTAAAATTCATTGATTTGGCGAATTCTGAAGAAGATTAATTTTTTACCTTGTTTTTTAATTTATCAAGAATTGACTATTTCTTTCATTCGCAGGCCAGTATTCGTATTCACTGGCACTTCAAAAAACAAACTGTTTTGTAGTATTTATTATTTTATCTGTAATGCTGGGTGCCTTATCTGCGACATTTAGCGTCAAATCTCTGCTGTTTATGAGTGTTTCGACCACTAAAGTTGGAGATTTATAAAAATAAAGGATTAAGATCTCGGATATCCGACTTAACTACCCTAAAAAAAAGAAACCAATAAATCCATTAAATACATAAAATAGGTTATAATGAAAGTTTGCCACTTTTCCCAACTTCTTTTCATTAGTTCTATTCCCCTGTTAGTAAATTAATTTATAATATGTATTTTTTATGATTCTTTCGCTATGCCAAGTCCCTTATCAACTTTATGTGGACGGAGAAACATATTTTATATCGACAAAATATCACAAAATAACTGTCTAATACTTTATCTACCTTCTTTACAGTGAGAAGAGCTCCACTTTTTTAAATTACTCATAAATTAATATCAAATGGATGAACTTGATGTTAACAATAATAATAATAATAATAATAACGTTTATTGTGAACATTGAGACGTACACAAATGGGAGATAGTTCGGCATTGCCGCTCTTCCACTTTCCCATAAAGAATAACAATATTCGTTACTTAATTAATTACACTTAACTATGCATCTATAAAATGCACTAGATTAATATTAAAACGTACAAAATATTAATTAGTTTATATAAATACTTACACTAAATACAATAATTTTATCCAATAATGAAAAACAATGCTTGTTAATTAATTACTTACTGACTTAATTACACTTAAAAAAATATTTATAAAAAAATAGTATTAAATTGTACAAAACAAATAGTTTATTAATGTGCACCAAATTTAATAAATGTTATATTTATGTAGTTTATACACTTATATCATTCCCTAAGAATAACAGTTTCGACTCTTTCTTAAATGTACCTATCGACTTGTCTAAAAATTGTAGGACATAATTTAATACTGTTGGCGCGGTGTATGCAAAGCTCCCCTCAAATTTCGCAGTTCTATGTCTAGGTGTGGTATAACTATCCACTCTAACATTCACATCGTGTATATCTGATCTTAATATTAATAAATCTGAAAGATATTGTGGTTGTTTATTTTTAACAAGTTTGTACAAAAATATACTATAAAGGTAATTAGTACGCTGCTTAACATTCAATTCACCTAAATTTTGCAAGTATGGTGTTACATGCTCACCATATGGTATTTTACAAACAAATCTTAAGCAAGCGTTTTGTATTTTCTGTATTTTATATTTATTGTACTCTGTTAGCTGAAAATAATATACTGAACTGCAATATTCGATTCTTGGATAAATAATTGATTTTACTAGTTTTAGTTTTGTTTTTTCATCTATTTCATGTTTCAACTTGTAAATTGATTTTAATGTAGCATATGAGCTTCTGAATATATTACTAGTGTGGTGATCAAAGCTAAGATTCTCGTCTATTGTTACTACTAAACTTTTAGCTTTATTTACCCACTGTATTTTAGTATTATTTGCTGTGATATCAAAATTATCTAGATGGAGATTAGACCTTATCCTTTCATTTCCGATGCAAAGTGCTTGTGATTTTTTTGGATTAAGTTTAAGTCCATTTTTGATACACCATGTACAAATACGATTTAAATTTTCATTTACATCTTTCACTAAATTTGGAAATTCATCAAGTTTTGACGACTTATATAATTGGATATCATCTGCATACAAGTGCAAGTGGCAACTTGAGGCAACATTTGGAAGGTCAAATGTAAATACTGAAAACAAAATAGGCCCCAGTACACTGCCTTGAGGTACACCACTTAACACCTGCTGCATGGACAAGAAATTATCTGTACCCATTTTAACAAATTGTTTTCTATTTCTCAAATAATCTCCAAACCATTGCAATGCAATATTCTCCACTCCAATATATTTTAATTTCGCAATCAGTAAATTTGTGTTGACCAGATCAAAAGCTTTACTCTGATCAAGTAAAATGAGAACAGTAAGCATGGAATTATCCATTGCACTGCTAATATCATTTACAACCTTTAACATTGCTGTATTGGTACTATGCTTTTGTCGAAACCCTGATTGAATTGAAGGAAGAATGTTAAAATTTTCTAGATAAATTTTAAACTGAAAACTTACAATTTTTTCCATAACTTTAGATAAGGAGGGTAAAATATTTATAGGACGTAGGTCGTCACATGTTAGAGGCCTATTATTTTTTTGAATCGGTAGCACGGCTGCTGTTTTCCATATGTTCGGGAATGTACCGGTATTTAAAGAATAATTGACCAGATGAGTTAAAATATGTATGCAGTACGGCAAAATCATTTTTAACATCTCAGCATTAATATTATTAATATTATCCACCCCATACGCTCTTGATTTTATTGATGAAATTGCTCTACAAATATCGCTTTCTGTTACCTCATTAAATTGAAAACTTGAATTGTTTATTTTGTTATTTTCATAAAGCTCTAACAGGTCTTCGTCAACAGCTGTACTTCCAGCGATATTTAAGAAATGATCATTCAACAGTTGCGAATTTTGTAAGCATTCAGGCAAATCTTTTTTATTCTTTAAATCTCCGACACCCATATCCCTAAAAGTTTTCCAGATATCACTCGGATTTTTTTCATTCTTTTTTAATATATAATTATAATATGCTTTCTTTTCTCGACGAATAGCACTATTGACATAATTTCTTAAGTCTATGTAATAAGCTCGATCTCTCTCTGTTTTTGTCTGTAAATATTTTTTATGCGCTTTGTTTTTTATCTTGATCATTTCTTTAATATTATAAGTAATATAGGGCGGATTATGTTTTCTAGGTTTAACTAATATTAATGGTGCATGCTTGTCAAATAGTTCCGTTATATAATTATTTAAAATTTCAACTTTGTCGTTTATGTCCTCTATTTCCAAAATTAAATTCCATTCGATGCTGGTGGCATCTTGTGCAAACTCTTCTACATTAAAATATTTATACGATCTACAATAAAACGGTTCACTTTTATATTTTTTAATATCTATGTCTAAGCAGCTATATACCAATAAGTGATCCGTTATATTACTTAGGTCTAAAGTATCAGATTCTAGTACAATTAAATTATCACTTACACAAATAACGTCTATTAATGATTCTGTTGTATTAGTAATTCTAGTTGGCGAACTAATTAGTTGTTTTAGTTTAAAATTAGACATAAATGAGTCGAATATTTTTGTATTATATGCATTTTTATCTAATAAATTAATATTAATGTCACATGTTAGAATTATTGAATCCACTACTAAGCTTAATTCTTCAAGCACTGCACTAACCTTCTCCAAACTAGACACTGATACTCTTGGGGGTTTGTGTACGACACCAACACCAATTCTTTTATTTTGAATTTGAACTTTAACCCACAGTTGTTCTAGGTCATAGCTAACTGACAGTTGTGAATAGACAACTTCAAATTTTAAATTAGCTTTAAGATATATGGCTACACCACCACCTCTAGTATTGCGATCTGCTCTAATGAATGTATAATTTGGTAGGAAGAAACTGTTGTCTGAGTCATCTGGCGTTAACCAAGTTTCAGATACACATATAATATCATAATTTTCTCTTAAAATTAAGTCTTTAAATAATCCAAAATTAGAATGAAGTGACCTTATATTAATATGCGAAATTGTTAGTTCTTTTAGTTTTTTGCAGCATTTTCCTGATTATTGTACACCTCGGTTGACTTTGCTATAGCTGGAGTACCATTAACATATCTAATATAGAAATTGTCTTCTCCATTTCTCACTCTTGCTTCCAGATCTGTTCTTACCTTTTTATAATATGTTCGCTGTTGTATTGTGCAGTCTGGAGATATATTGACTCCTAGGTTTAGATTTTTTAGTTTGCTTTTATTTTTAATTATTTTTAGTGCATCTTCCCGGGAGTTCAGACATACCTTCAGTGGCCTCGGACCTTCACCTCTCGCTGTTTTACCCAACCTTATTGTTTTTATCCCAGTCAGATCCACATCAGATGCAATTTTGTGAATTATTTCTGAGGCTTTCATTGTCTTCTCTTCATCAAGTTTAAATATTATGATATTATTCTCCCGTTTTCTTCTTTCGGCAATCTCGCTAATTACCATCTCCATATTAATTTCTGGATCAAATCTTCTTTAAGGCTCTGAATTTCCTTATGCAAGTTTACAACTGTTTTTGTAAGATCCTCGATTGCTTTTAATAAGTAGTTTTGATTGTTTATTTCGAGATTACCTGTTCCACTTAAAGGAGATCCCTCTTGTTGGCACTTGGGACATTTCCAATAAAAACCTTCTGGTATTTTATGTTTTTGCAGATCGACGCACTTATAATGATAGGACACTTGGCAAAAACCGCATTGAAGTCCAGGCGATTTATCATTTAGAGACTTGGTACACATATTGCAAATAGCCATCTTACTCATTCACTATTGTTTTATATTATTTAGAATTTATATAATTTTATAACACCAGTATGTTTACTATAAGTTCAATATTATTTTATTTTATTTTATTGATTTACTTTGATATTTAGAATAACAACAATAATAGACAGCCAATCTTAAGGGAACATTTTATAGTCAGACTTATTACTATTTATGGTGTTAAGAGGTGGTGCTCAAGGTAGTATCACTTTTTTCGAAACGGTAACCAAAGCAAATGAACCGAGACATATTTTTTTATTAGATATACTCTAAAGCGCTTATGGTATACAGGGTTATCCACTTAAAACCTCCAGTTTTCGAAATGTAAAGCAATTGTTTTAATTCTTTAAAAGATGTCTATGAGGAATATGAATGCAAATTTGAAGAAAAGCGGTATTTCTTGTTGAAGTAAAAATGGCGTTGCGATGAAAAGAAATTGTTCGGTTCCAAAATCCTCGGAAAGCACGCGCATGTACATATGAAAGTGAATTAAGCAAAAAATTTTGGAATAATCACCGACTATCGAGATATAAAAAAGCGAAAAATTGGCAAAGCAGCCTTTATAGGGTCAGGAAGACAAATTTTGTCGCTTTTGGTCAACTATTTGTTGCAGCTGCTAAATCTACTTACCCCTCCATTTTCGATGGTGCTGAATCTAAAAAAAAATAGTGGGAGAAGTTTATAATCACCCCCTCCTCTTTAAACGGCCAAAAACCACCCCTTTCCGATGATGGGATGATTATGCGTGTTTAGAAAAGAAATCTATGAAATTTTAATGAAGTTTTATCGATAAAGGAAAGTCTGAGGGTCCGAGGCAGGGTGAAGGACGGTAGCAGTTCCATCGGGTGGGAAATTGATTTTTTTCTCTTTCAGTCTTAATACTTATCCCCCCAAAAAAATAGTGGGAGAAGTTTTTAACCCCACCTCCTCTTTTAAACGTCGAAAAACCACACTTTTTCGCCACTTTTCAGTGGTGGGATGATTATGCGTGTCTGGGAAGGAAATCATTGAAGTTTTTATGAAGGTTTATTGACAAGGGAAGGCCTGAGGAAGGGTGAAAGGCGGTAACAGCCCCTGCAGGTTGTTAAAACCCTTCCAAAAGGTGGGAAAATGACTTTTACCTCAAACGAACAAAAACCACAAAAGTTTAAAATTCATAAAAAAAACAACAAAAATATAAGAGGAGGGCAATTTTGAATTAATGCGGGTCCTCTGTAACCGAGTGGAGACACGATCTCTGCACGCAGCTTCCGCGGCGAATATACTGAGTATCGAGGCAAGAAGCGGAGGCGCGTACTAGTCCATGCGGATAATTTCTCTCTCGTTGTACTTTGACCATTGTCGGCTTCACTACACTACAATAGGCTACTGGAAAAGTCACGGGTATGCTTTGCTGTGGTTGGTCAATATATTCGTATCATTTGACGGTCAATTCAAATTGAATACTTGAGTGTTGCTCATCTGTAGTGTTTACCTCGCCTAACTCTTTTTGTATTTTGTCTTGAATGTTTATTTTAATTGTGGTAATTGAAAAAAACAGTGATATTTTCGCAGCCGTGATATGTTAATAATAATAATAGTTTATTGCTCGCCGAAATAGAAATAATTAAATATGAAATATCAAAATGAATAATATATTAAAATACTACTATACACAATACGAAAATATAATTTTTGTGCAGAGCATGACAAAATACCACCACATTAAATTAACAAAACATACAGTTTGGTAGTTCTAAAATAATGATAAATATGAATAAATAACAGTGAAAAAGCTTCTGACATAACCTTTCCCTTATAACCAAACCCTAGTAAAATACTAAATCATTTCCTACATAACACGCATGATCAACGCTATTGCGATAAAAATCAGGAAAAGGTTGGTTCTTGCCCGCTTGAAGGGTTGGGAAAGGTATAAGACGTAATCTATTTTTTTTTCGAGTTCAGCACATTTAAAAACGGGGAGATAAGTATTAGAACTACTGCCCTTCACCCTGCCTCAGACCCTTAGACTTCCCTTCATAAAAGCTTTCCTTTCCTTTTTTTTCCTTTCCAAGCACGCATAATCATCCCGCCATCGAAAAACTGCTAAAAGGGGTGGTTTTTGGCAGTTTAAATGGGTGGGTGTGGTTAAAAAGTTCTCGCACTATTTTTTTTTATTCGAACATGGGGGGATAAGTATTGAAATTAAAGAGAGAAAAAAGATAATTTCCTCCTTGGAAGGGTTGTAACTGTTATAGAACCTCCCAGAATCGACCTAAGTCGAAGAATAAGTAAAAACTTCGGACTTAGGAAAGATTTATTAAAAGACAATTTAGAGCATAACTAAACATATTTAAGGCATCAGCTCCGAAGACTGGCTGAACACCTTTTTATCGCGGCGGGTAGTGTGAGACTTAAACCTTGCTAAAACCTCTCCCATTCTTCTCTCAGCATCCTGGAACCGTCATTAGGTATTCGTCAGAATGGAGAATTTGACTACCATCTTCTCTTTTAATTTGCTGCCTGCAAGTCACGCTCCTCCTTTTCTTTGACCTCCATTATACTTTTCAACATTTTTTTCATGGTCCATCAGTTTTTTCTCGATTCTAACATCAGGGGGATTAAATTTTCCACTGTTAAGACTACTCCCAATTCTAAGTGGACTTGCCTCCTGAGTTCTACTCACCTTACCCAACGGAAAATTGTATGCTCTGCAGCGTCCTTCTTAGCGCAGTACACGCACACGGCATCAGCCGTTTTGCCCATTCTCCTCGTGAACTTCCCGAATGATCCGTAACAAGTTAATATCTGCGACAGGTGACAGTCCGTTCCTCTGAACTTGCAATCGATCCACGGCTTTAATTGGGCGATTCTTTTTTCTTCATCTCATCTCCTAATTGTGGCCTCCCTCTCCAGCTTCCTTCTCGCAGGCTGATATCTCTCTTCCATACTGTCAAGTATCCTTTTCTCCTCCACTGTTATCACCTGGATTGCCTTCGTGGTTTTGTACGATGACGCCACCCTGATCAACATTCTCCTTTGGCTCCTTTCCAACATCTGTCTGTACCTTCCTATTCTTAATGCCTAATGCCATAACGGTGCAGAATAGAGCAGGATAGATTGTACCACATTATATAGCACGAGCCTTTTAGTGCTACATGGGCCTAATAGGCAACTACGTTAGGCTGTACGCCTAACAAGCAACCGCGGCAGCGACAGATGGGACAAAAATTAAGTCAAAATATAACAGCAAAATAAATATCAGGCAAAAATTGAAAGAAGTCAAAAAAAGAGAAAATACGGGTCTTTTTTTAATTTTCCATCTGGTGTTAAATATCGGCCACATCTTTGTGAATCACCCGGTATGAATTTCAATTTGCTTAGATGTATCATTCAATGCAAGCTAATATACTAGCACAAAATTACAGAGGATCAAAGGTAAAAAGAGGAGTTTCTCGCTAATATTTCGTTGTCTGTTGATTCCACGTCAAAAATGGTTACAATATTTGTAGCTTAGGAAATTATCTACAAAAAAATATTCTATATTTTTTTTCGTAGGAGTTGTCATGTAATACGGATTAAAAAGTTTTAATCCATATATTAATCCTTTCCACATCACCTCGGAGGTATAGTACTAACAGTGTTTTTTTTAAACGTGGTAGGCCTATCCACGATGTTTTTTTTATTAGTCAAATAATCAAGTTTTCTCATTAATATTCTCGGTTGGCTTAATATCCTTCATTTCTGCTTCAATATGCATGAGTTCTGCTAAGAAATTGACAGGATGTATATCTTCATAGATGTCGACATTGCTTTCTTCTGTTTTATCGGGTGCTGCATTCAGGAAAGACTAACCATAACAACGCAAGCAATTTTGCTGCAATCACAGTTTGATTCACTTCCTTTGGAGCAATTGCAAATAATTGTATACAGCAGTATGTCTGGAGCAGGTGGTAACTGTGTTAGAATCAGCTGCTCATTATCGATGCTTAGCCTTCAGGATTAAGTTCGTTACCTAGCCGTTTTTTAATTGGGTAGTACGCCTGCCACAAATGTTGTTGAGCAGCATTAGATGTTGATGAAAGAGTGGATAAGTAATATGAACGAAACACATCCATTCCTCAGGCTTCAAAAACATATAGTAAAGATGTCTCGCTTTCCCGTGTAATTTCGAAAACCGTGCTTCTTATTTGAACACTAATTAACGTATTAGATTTGCTTTTTATTACCTAATTGGTCGTCGTTCTTTTAATTGTTGATTTCTGATGTCATTAACAACATAAAAGTTAAGGTGTTCCCTTCACAAGGACCTAACTTCCCTTTACAGGAAATTTTTTAAATATTTTTTGAAAAATTGCTGATAGCATATCTTAAACACCCTGATAGATATATACATCATCATTTGCAAATGCACCTCATATTGTCTTAGAAAAATGATTACTCAAACCCATAGAACACTTTTTGTAAATAAGCTACAAATCTCATTCAATTCAATTCAATTTATTGACACATAAAGTGTATTACAATTTTAGAATTCAATACAATTAATTGCCAATTAAGGGGTATTACAAATTGACGCTATTTTTACAAAATTATTTTTTCCTTTATAGCCTATCTAAACTATTTTTGTCGTAGAACTAATAGATGACGAGGTATTAGCGAAAAACTATTTTACCTTTCACACCGTAATATATTTAGCATGGGTCACTTGATGGGGACTTTTGACTTATTTTGAAGACGATGAAATAAAGGACCATACAAAAATTTAGCTTGCTGAGAATTTTCCCTCAGATTTGCCATACTTTCCCTTGCCGACTTTTCTTCCTAAAATAACCCAAGCAGTCGTCCGTTTTCACATGGGAAATCGTATTTTCTAAACTGCTGGTTAAAAGTGTTCATTTATTATCACCTCAAAAATGATTAAAAACATACATTTATATATTCTGGACCCGTTAAAACATATAATAAATTTAACCTTCAAAACGGGATTGGTTCCAAGTAAATTCAAAATAGCGACAATTATACCCATTCATAAATCAGATAATCCCAAAATAATCAATAATTATAGACCTATAAGCATAATCAATAATTTAACAAAGATTTTTGGAAAATGTCTGAAAGAACGCTTAATCAACTTCCTCAAGGTTAATAATCTGCTTTCACCTAATCAATTTGGATTCACAGAGGGCTTAAGTACCGAAGACGCTATGTACGAGTTAACAAAAGAAATAACGGATCAACTAGACAATAAGAAAAAATGCATAGCAGTCTTTTTAGACTTGGCAAAGGCGTTCGACACAGTGTCTCACGAAAAACTCCTTAGTGCTCTTAAGAACTGTGGTGTAAGAGGCATTGTGCAGACAGTCTTTCGAAACTATTTGACCAATAGATTTCAATGTGTTAAAATTAGAGGAACATTAAGTGATAAAAAGGTAATACAAATTGGTGTACCACAAGGCACCGTATTAGGACCAATTCTATTTAATATATACATAAACTCCCTGACAAAAATGGATATCAATGGTAGAATTATCTCTTACGCTGACGATACTGTGCTAATATTCAATGGAACCACATGGGAGGAATGTAAAGAAAAAGTAAAGGTTGGTCTACATAAAGTAAAACTTTGGCTCGATACGTACAAGTTATCGCTCAACTCAAAGAAAACAAAATATATCGCATTTTTTATTACCTTGGCAAACCGTCCCAGATATACGAGTATAAAAATAGATAACATAACAGAACCAATTGAAGAGACCGCTGATATCAAATATTTAGATAATTGATAAAAACCTGAAATGGGACAAGCACACAACATATCTAAGAAGAAAAATTAGGTGCCTCATACACAAATTTTATCTCTTACAACAATTCTTAAACCAAAATCTTTTACTAACCCTGTATCAATCCCTAATAGAATCGCTTATTCGATACGGCATAGTAGTATGGGGTGGTCTATACAACAACTCTTTAAAAAAGCTTGCTGTGGCACAAAACACAATTCTTAAAATAATCTATAAAAAAAACCGATTATACACAACAAAACTGCTATACTCTGATAAGATATGTAACGTTCGCAGCCTATTCGTCCTGTCAACTTGCTGTTTTATGCACAAGCATGCAAAAGTAAAACATTATACCACACATGAGTACAATACTAGAATTAGAGTAAACCAGCACTTAATAATACCCAAAAGTAGAACAAATATAAATAAAAAATTTATGATTTATTTAGGCCCAAAATTCTATAATCTGTTACCCTTAGCTATAAAGAATATAAATTATCCCAAAAAATTTAGCAAAGTATGTAAATTGTATGTTGTACAGAATTTTATTGTATTTGCCAAAATTATGTCAAATTAACAGACATGATTGAATTTGCCATCTCACTATATCTGCTCATTCAATTATTCTAATTTTTATTTCAATCTTTATGGTTAAAATGTTAATAGCTATTATATTAATTTATTTCCCTTTTGTAAGATCGGGTACGTACAGATGATTATTGTCTAATAATTACCTAGGTACCAACAAAACCACATTAACAAAACATCCTGTTATACAATTATAAAAAGCCATAGTATGTATGTGAAAAAATTGTGAATAAAATTGAAAAATTGAATGAATTTATTCCCGTGCGTTGAAGTCACACTTTCATTTCTGCCCCCACCTATCTTTCATCTTCTCTGCAGCTTCTTTGTACCGTCCCATCTTTCCTGGACACTCCGTCACCTTATACCACCTTCCTACCACATCTTCTACCACATCTACCTGCCTCATTGTCAATTTTCCCCTACCTACTTTCCCCTCTTTCCTGTACACTCCGTCACCTTCTCCCACCTTTCTACTAAATCTCCTACTCTCCTATTATGTTCATCATTATCAACTTTCCCTCCACCTTTTTCTAACTTCCACTACCTCCTCCTCTTTCCTACCACATCTTCTACTATCCCACCACCTTCCTCATTGCCAACCTCCCCTCCTCCTTCTCCAATCTTCCACTACCTTCCCCTCTTTACTACACACCTCGTCACCTTCTTGCACCTTCCTAACACATCTCCTACTCTCCCACTGCGTTCCTCATGGCCAACTTTCCCTCTACCTCCCCCTATTTTCCTCTACCTTCCCCTCTTCCCTTCACCTTTTCCCCAACCTTTCTATCACTTCCCCTACTCTCCCATCATCTTCCTCATTACCACAATCTTGCCCATCACCTTTGATGTAACACAGCCTATTCTCTGAGTTGGAGAAATGTTTACGCGTATACAAATCTTTACCAAAATATGTTGAGCAATTTTCCAATGATGGTAGAGAAAATATTCAGACAGACAGCTAAAAGTTTTGGCAATATATTTTGTGTCTTTGGTATCATTAAATAAATCCGAAAATTGCATATATATTTATATGTATTGTTTCTACTCTCTTATGTAAATTTGCTGTTTTCTGTATAGTCTGTAGAATGGATAAGTAGGCAATTCCAGTTAACTGAACGGATACATTTCATATCAATTGTAGGATGGATATGAAATAAAACCGAGCAATCACAATTCGTGTATTAATAACAACTATTCGTTTTAAAATCAAATTAGTGCGTAAGCTGTCAAAGTAACTGCCAGTGTGTACTGTCAGTGTGTATTTGTGTAATATATTAATGTTTAATAAATTTTGTAGTTTTTTTAAGCCGGCCGTAGAAAAAGTATACTGTTCAACTCAAGTGGTTTATCCATATCGCACTCAAAAGATTTGAAGCTATCCGCCTACGGCATCGTGCTCAATCTTCTTTATCGTGAGATATGGATATCATATCCACTCTCGTTGCACAAACTACTATTCTAGTACATATACCGGGTGTAACAGTATCATGGTACCTCCCCCTCCCTTCTCCTTTAGTTTTGAAGATAATTGATTTAAATGTAGATATTAAACGGCACTTTTTTTGATATAAAGTGATTTTTTTTCCACTTCCGGTTTCGCCGGAAGTGGTACTAACTTTCGATTTTTGAATGGAACAAGAGATGAAAAAGTGGTTATGTTAATTATTTATCTGGAATGTAGAAAATTCTTTTAATAAGTTCGTATTTGTTGTTTGTTTTTGTTGTATAGTTAATAAAGTTATACAAAACTTAATATTTTCTTCTTTTTATATCCTTTCTGGGGGGAGGGGGATGTAAATGTAAACATTTGTTGGTTTACCGCACGGTTAGTAAGTAAACTACAACGGTTGCCTCATCCAGCAGGTTTTAGACGAAGGAGCGCACGGAGCGGGTAACCGGGGTCTAGCGCCTACGTCATGTACGCCTTAGAACCCACCCATATCTTTGTCTCTATCTTTTGCATGGGAATAAGATATATCTGTCTCTTTTGGACATTTTACTTGTATAATTATTCAGATCAAGGTCAAAGTCTAGGTAGATCCAGAGCCGGCGTTAGTTGCCGTGTGTCGTGTTTTCAATTGTCTGGCATATACTACAACGACAGTTTGTTTATTTTTATATTGTTTGTCGCACGTCGCACTGTCACTGTCCGGTGTAATAAACTAGTTTGCTCTCGTCCCAGTGTATACTATTCATTTATATCAGTGTTTATTAACTGAGTGAGTAGCAAAATGTCTAGTGCCGGCCCTGGCTGGGTCTAGAGGCTACGTCATTTTCGGTTCCCCGCTCCGCGCGCTCCTTCGTCAAAAAGCTGCTGGATGAGGCAACCGTTATAATTTACTAACCGTAGGTTTACCGGTGTCTTTATTGTGTCTTTAAAAATTGTTTAAAATTCTTGCTAATTGTGTTTGTTTGTTTTTGTTGTATAGAGTTAATAAAGTTATAAAAAACTTAATATATTCTTCCTTTTATATCCTTTCTGGTAATTTACCCCCCCGTAGGACCGCGCTTGCCGTGAAGACCTGGAGCTACGAGTAAGACGCGCAATTGACGATTTGCACGAAAAAAAGTTCAGTAAAAAGTGTCATGACGCACAGTATAATGGTATCACTGTAATTCACTGCACATGTTGACCAACTCGTCTAATTTCCAAACTTTGCAACAATTAAATATCTATAATATAATAATCATAACATCGTTTTCATTATCTTTAATGCTAAACCTGCTTCCATTGAATATAAACAGTCTTTATTAGGTTGTTTCGTAGTCTACAATATTTAAAAAATGTCGAATTATGTAATTTGTCAAACACTGTTTCCAACTCTCCGTTTACTAGAAGAGTTGGCAGCAGGGATTGACAAATTGCATAATTTGACATTTTTTAAATATTGTAGACTACGAAATAACCTAATAAAGATAATTTATATTCAGAGGAAGTAGGTTTAACATTAAAGATAATGAAAACAATGTTATGATTATTATATTATAGGTATTTAATTGATGCAAAGTTTGGAAATTAGACGAGTTGGTCAACATGTGCAGTGAATTACAGTGATACCATTATACTGTGCGCCATGACACTTTTTACCAAACTTTCTTTCATGCAAATCGTCAATTAATAGCATAACGGCCCAGCAATTGATGATTTGCACGAAAGAAAGTTTGGTAAAAAGTGTCTAGATTGGTATCACTGTAATTCACTGCACATGTTGACCAACTCCTCTAATTTCCAAACTTTGCAACAATTAAATACCTATAATATAATCATCATAACATTGTTTTCATTATCTTTAATATTAAACCTACTTCCACTGAATACAAATCATATTTGTTAGGTTGTTTCGTAGTCTACAATATTTAAAAAATGTCGAATTATGCAACACTGTTCCAACTCTCAGTTTAGAAGAGTTGGCAGCAGACTTCGAAACAACCTAATAAAGATGATTTATATTCAATGGAAGTAGGTTTAACATTAAAGATAATGAAAACAATGTTATTATTATTATTATATTATAGGTATTTAATTGTTGCAAAGTTTGGAAACTAGATGAGTTGGTCAACATGTGCAGTGAATTACAGTGATACCAATCTAGACACTTTTTACCAAACTTTCTTTCGTGCAAATCGTCAATTGGCGAACGTTCTTCGAGAAACAGCTATGCGAGTTCAGAAGTGCATTGACGTTAATGGACAACATTTTGAACAGTTGTAATGTTTTATGTTCATTTTTTATATTCCAAAGCCACCTTCTGTATAACAAGGTAATTAGAAAAAATCGTTGGATTCAGAAAATTAAGAAAAATTCAAAAATGCAATAATATACGGGATGTTCCATTTAAAAATCGAAAGTTAGCGTCACTTCCGGCGAAATCGAAAGTGAAAAAAACATCACATGTATGTCAAAAGGCCGCTTATTATGTACATAGGATATTCCAAATTTCAATCATCTTCCAAACTAAAGGAGGAAAGATCCTGATCCATGATCCTGTTACACCCGGTATACATCTTAACTTTCATCGTGATATCACCGAGAAACATTAGGTAAAAGTTTTTCCTCGAAGCATTGAAACACCTTGTATAGTGTATGTAGTCTAAATATAGTTTTTAGCTTTTAATTAATGTAAAACAAAAAACCTTAAACTTGCGCAACACAAAACAACACGCTGTATAATGCACCAAACGCGGAATAACTTGAATCTAGTCCTGCAAAATTATCCTTGAACAAAATACGGTTTATTAATTAAAAAGGATTTAATTACAATAAAATATTAAAGCATTGTATCTATCATCCGAATTAAAATGCCGATATTTAAGAGATTGCCAATATAATAACCGCCCACCCGGTTCATTATGCAAATTGGACAAATTAAACACCGGTGCGATGGGAGCATAGCGATAATAAGTCATGTTGCTTATTACATAAAATGTCAACCAAATCTCGAAACCAAAAAAGCTCCGTTAAGGAGTCAAGTGGTTTACAGACAATAGTACAAGCTACTATAAAGTTGACACATGCAAGTAAACTGAGTCTAGCAGGCTTTGGAAGTATGGAGTAGTCAGTTGCCATCCGCACGCCGCATTGGTAACAAACAATCGCGACTCCGCGCCTCCTAGATAGACGGCAAGTTTTGAGTAATAGACTAGAATACTTTTAAATGACTAGACAACTCCCTTAAATTAATTTAATCGAATTTTGGTGTCTTTTAGATAAACTATTAGTGATATTTTAACGTAGAAAATAACTGGAAAAGACTGACGATTATGATAATTAGTGATACATTTATGTGGAAAAGCTATGTGATTTAACTTATAAACTGAGGACGGGGGTAGTTTTTATTTTAAAAAAAGTACCCTACAGTATACGCGCGTACGAGAAACATGGGCATTAAAGGAAGGTTTCAGGAACAGACTTCTTCGACAAGTACGGTGATAGTAAATTTCAACTGTAACCAGCGGTAAAAAAAATTACCAAAGATGCCAGAGGATAGAAGGAAAGACAAACCAGTAGATAGAAAGTATATTTATTCGAGGTAATAGGAAATTTAGCATAATTAATTATTCTACCGTCCAAATAAATAAATAAAAATATGGCTGTATTCAAAAATTACTATAACAGGAAGTCCCGTTGGACAGTGGCACTTTCTTGCCTGTACCTCCTGTGCAGTACCATTTCCTGTACCATAGTGAGCGGGGAGCGCGTGAGGCACCACCACATAAAAATAGGCGAGAAAAATCAACTAGAAAAAAGTCAAATAGAAGATAGTTCAAAAAATCCAGTATTAAGCTGTCCGAATTGCCTGTACAAAAACGAGAGAGACAGAGAGAAATCCGAGACAGACAAACTTAGGTTAGAAGCAATAAAAAAGCAAATTTTGTCGAAGTTAGGGCTGAGGCAAAAGCCAAATGTGACACATAGTCTTCCAAAAGAAGTTATTTGGGAAACCCTATATAGAGCCGAGGATGAAAATAGTGATTTTTTAAGGAATTTTGATAGCGACGAAAATTTTTCTACTACTAGCGCTAAGAGTAGCACCATGGAGACTGTCGACGTTGATGACTTTTATGGCAGGACGTCGGAAATTATTTCATTTGCTGAGGAAGGTAAGTCTCCAAAAATTTTTTTAAAGCGATTTTGACCAGAAAATCGATGAAACTTGAAATTGTATTACATAAAATTGTTATTTAGGATCTCATAAATATGTAAGAAATAGTCGACCAAAGTCGGCTGCCGACTAAACTTTTGGGAAGGGGAGAAGGGGTTAAAAAACTGATTTTTGCAAATATCTTGAAATCTACAAATTTTATTTAAAAAAAATAAAACATACCTACAACTTTGAAAGTTGAGTATTCTACTGAATACCCAAAATAAGATTTTTCAATAATTTTATAAGGAGAAACAAATAATATTCTTAAATACAAGTTGCGGATTATGAAAGATACTAGTCTCGTCCAATTTAGTTAAAAGTTGACCGAGATATAATTTTTTTAAATTTTACCGGTTTTTTTACCCTTTCAAGTCAAATTTCAGTCGTGTGAATAACTCAAAACTAAGGCTTTAAAAAAGTTTATTATACTCGTATTTTAATTCCCTACAATTTGTTTCCCTCTACTATAAAAATAGTCAAAGTTATAGCTATTTGTTGTTAAAATAAACACGTTTTTATGTAAATCGAAATTGCAATTGACAAAAAGTCTTTTTGTAATTTTGAAATAAAAATCAAATAGATACAGTGTGTCCAACTTTTCACGGTAGCGCCTTCGTAGCTTAGTTATTAGTCATCCCACTCCAACCAACATTGAATCGTTATCAAAGCCTTCACTACTTTTTAGAGTAAAATAAAACTTATTTCAGTCATTGGCGTGCATTTTTATTAGGAAAAAAGGGTCGATTTTTCGAGAATTCATATTAGGCATTTTTTTATTGAAAAACTAATGCAATATTGATCATCGTGCTTTGGAACCCATATATTCAAAATTTAACGTCATATTGAGTTATGGTTTTTGAATTACGACCCCCTTTAAAAATACATTTTTCAAATATTAAATAATTAGTAACTTGAAAAACTGTATTTCAAAAGAAGGTCTTTCTTCCTTTTCTATTTAAACTCGTTTTTTCTAAAACCCAATTTCAAATTTCAATTTTCATTGAAAAATTACTAAAAATTTTGAACAAACTGCCCTGTAAATTATTCAAGCATTAAAGATTGCCGAATTTGAAAGTATTGACAACAGTAGGTGATAGAAAAAGTGATTTTAAATAGAAAATGCAAAATGACGTTTTTTCTAAAACAATTCGTTTCCAAGTCATTAATTATTCAATATTTAATATTTCTGGCAATTTCTCAATGAAAATGTTTTTCCTACGAACTTTGAAAGTATCTGATTCCGGACGATAGAAGAAGTTAATTTAAATACACAATGAAGAATGACTTTTTTTCGAAATGCAATTCGATTCCAAGTTATTAATTATTTAATATTTGAAAATGTAATTTTAAGGCGACCGTAATTCGAAAATCATAAATCAAAATGTTGCTCTAGATGGATATAGGGATTCTAAAGCTTGCTGATCAATAAAATTACATTAGTTTTTCAATAAAAATCCGCCTGATATGACTTCTCGAAAAATTGTCCTTTTTTTCTTAAGAAAAATGCACGCCAATGACTGAAATAAGTTTATATTTTACTTAAAAAGGATAGAAAAGATCTTCTATATTCATATTTGATTGAAATTGAATTACTAATAACTGAGCTACGAAGGTGTTACTGTGAAAAGTAAGACGTACTGTATATTATATTCCTTAAAAAAATTTTTTAACTGATTGCACTTCGATCTTGACCAGAAAATCGATAAGACTTGAAATTTTATTGCATGAAATTGTTACTTAGAATCTCATACACGTGTAAGAAATAGTCGACCAAATTCGGCTGCCGACTAAACTTTTGGGGAGGGAGAAGGGATTAAAAAACTGATTTTTGCAAATATCTTGAAAACTACAAATTTTATTAAAAAAAATAAAACATACCTATAACTTTGACTTTTCAACTTTTTAGTAATTATATAAGTAAGCAAAAATAAATAATATTCTTGTTGTTGAGGTTGAGGTTGAGGATTATGATATTACCTTGAATTTAAGACTAGTATCGTCCAATTTGGTTAAAAGTTGACCAAGATATGGTTTTTTAAAATTTAGCGGTTTTTTTCATCCTTTCTAAAAGTCAAATTTCAACGTGTGCTTTTCGTTATTAACTCAAAATTAAGGCTTTAAAAAAAGTTTATTATACTCGTATTTTAATTCCCTACAATTTGTTTCCCTCTGCGATAAAAATAGCCAAAGTTATGGCTATTTCTTAAAATAGCACGTTTTTATGAAAATCGAAATTGCAAATTCATTTTTTTGAATTGAAATTGACAAAAAAGTTCATTTAATTTTTTTTTGTAATTTTGAAATAAAAATCAAATAGTGTACAGTTTGTCCAACTTTTCACGTAGCTTAGTTATTAGTCATTCCACTCCAACCAACACTGGATCGGTATCAAAGACTTCACTACTTTTTAGAGTAAAATAAAACTGATTTCGGTCATTGGCGTGCATTTTTATTAGGAAAAAAGGGTCGATTTTTCGAGAATTCATATTAGGCATGTTTTTTATTGAAAAACTAATGCAATATTGATCATCGTGCTTTGGAACTCATATATTCAAAATTTAACGTCATGTTAAGTTACGGTTTTCGGATTACGACCTCTTTAAAAATACATTTTTCAAATATTAAATAATTAATAACTTGAAAACGAATTGTATTTCAAAAAAAGGTCTTTCTTCCTTTTCTATTTAAACTCGTTTTTTCTAAAACCCACTTTCAAATTTCAATTTTCATTGAAAACTTACTAAAAATTTTGAACAAACAGCCCTGTAAATTATTCAGGCATTAAAGATTGCCGAATTTGAAAGTATTGACGACAGTAGGTGGTAGAAAAAGTGATTTTAAATAGAAAATGCAAAATGACGTTTTTTCTAAAACAATTCGTTTCCAAGTCATTAATTATTTAATATTTGATATTTCTGGCAATTTCTCAATGAAAATGGTTTTCCTACTAAATTTGAAATCGGTATCGATGATTCCGGACGATAGAAGAAGTTAATTTAAATACACAATGAAAAATGATTTTTTTTCGAAACGCAATTCGTTTCCAAGTTATTAATTATTTAATATTTGAAAATGTAATTTTAAGGAGGTCGTAATTCGAAAACCATAAATTAAAATGTTGCTCTATTTGGATATAATAGGGATTCTAAAGCATGTTGATCAAAAATATTACATTAGTTTTTCAATAAAAATCCGCCTGATATGACTTCTCGAAAAATTGTCCTTTTTTTCTTAAGAAAAATGCACGCCAATGACTGAAATAAGTTTTTATTTTACTTAAAAAGGGCAGAAAAGATCTTCTATATTCATATTTGGTTGAAATTGAATTACTAATAACTGAGCTACGAAGGTGTTACTGTGAAAAGTAAGACGTACTGTATATTATATTCCTTAAAAAAATGTTGTAACTGATTGCACTTCGATTTTGACCAGAAAATCGATTTAAAATTTTATTGCATAAAATTGTTAAAATCTCATAGACGTGTAAGAAATAGTCGACCAAATTCGGCTGCTGACTAAACTTTTGGGGAGGGAGAGGGGATTAAAAAACTGATTTTTGCAAATATCTTGAAAACTACAAATTTTATTAAAAAAAAAATAAAACATACCTACAACTTTGACTTTTCAACTTTTCAATAATTATATAAGTTAGCAGAAATAAATAATATTCTTAAATATAAGTTGAGGATTATGATATTAACTTGAATTTAAGACTAGTGTCGTCCAATTGGTTAAAAGTTGACCGAGATATGATTTTTTAGTTTAGCGTTTTTTTTTTTTCACCCTTTCTAAAACTCTAATTTAAACGCGTGCTTTTCCTGATTAACTCAAAACTAAGGCTTTAAAAAAAGTTTATTATACTCGTATTTTAATTCCCTCTACGATAAAAAAGCCAAAATGGCTATTTGTTGTTAAAATAGCACGTTTTTATAAAAATCGAAATTGCAAATTTATTTTTTTGAATTGCAATTGACAAAAAAGTTCATTTAATTTTTATTGTAATTTTGAAATAAAAATTAAATAGTATACAGTGTGTCCAATTTTTCACGGTAACGCCTTCGTAGCTTAGTTGTTAGTCATCCAACTTCATCCAATATTAAATGGGTATCGAAAGCTTCACTATATCTTTTTAGAGTAAAATAAAACTTATTTCAGTCATTGGCGTGCATTTTTATTAAGAAAAAGGGGCGATTTTTCGAGAATTCATATTATGCATTTTTTTATTGAAAAACTAATGCTAATTCAAAATTTGACGTCATTTTGATTTATGGTTTTTGAATTACGACCCTTTTAAAAATATATTTTCAAATATTAAATAATTAATAACTTGAAAACGAATTGTATTTTTAAAAAAAAAGGTCTTTCTTCCCTTTCTATTTAATCTCGCTTTTTCTAAAACCTACTGTCATCAATACTTTGAAATTTCAACTTTCATTGAAAAATTAACCAAAAACTTCGAACCAACAGCCCTGTAAATTACTCAGGAATTAAAGATTGCCGAATTTGAAAGTATTGACGACAGTAGGTGATAAAAAAAGTGATTTTAAATAGAAAACGCAGAATGACGTTTTTTCTTAAAACAATTCGTTTCCAAGTCATTAATTAATTAATATTTAAAATTTCTGGCAATTTCTCAATGAAAATTCTTTCCCTACAAAATTTGAAAGTATCGATGAAGCCCGGATGATAGAAGAAGTTAATTTAAATACACAATGAAGAATGACTCTTTTTCGAAATGCAATTCGTTTCTAAGTTACTAATTATTCAATATTTGAAAATGTAATTTCCAGGGGGCCGTAATTTGAAAACCGTAAATCAGAATATTGCTTTATTTTGGATATGAGGATTCTAAAGCATGCAGATCAATAATATTTAGTTTTTCAATAAAAAAAACGCATAATATGACTTTTCGAAAAATTGTCCCTTTTTTCTTAATAAAAATGCACGTCAATGACCGAAATAAGTTTTTATTTTACATAAAAAACATAGCAAAAATCTTTGCTGCATATTCATATTTGGTTGAAATTGAATGACTAATAACTGAGCTACGAAGGTGTTACTGTGAAAAGTGAGGCGTACTGTATATTATATTCCTTAAAAATAATTTATAATAAAAAGAAATCAAAATTTTTTGAAAAAAAGCTTATTTTTATCCGAATTTGTTATAAATAACCGTTTCTTACTGTTTGCCGGGTATTTTGTCACGTTCTACAGTGTCCGCCAAAAAGTCTGCACCATATGGGAAACTCTGTTGTTATTTACTTTCTGAAAAGTTCTATTCTTGATAAATCAAATTTCTGTTAGTCCTGGCGCTTAAGTCGAAAAATATATTTGTTTGAAATTGGCTCAAGAGTAAACTATCTTTATTTTCAAAGACATCGAAAAATGTTATATTAAGAAGTGCTTATAATGCGATGTTATATCCAGATTTGAAATTTGATTGTTCTGTTTTAAGAATAAAACTTTTTCACTTTTTTATGCATATTTCCTGAACTATTTTTCAATATTTTTCTGATATTAATTCTCTCTATTTAATAGTTTCAGCCTAAGTAATGGATTAAAATTAACTTTGAAGAACTTTTAGCAGTTATTTTTTTCAGTGTTAACTTTTTCGAGTTTTTTTAATACAAATCGCTTAAAAAGAGTTTCATTACACTCAAACAATGTGAAAAACCGTTGCCCAAGGAATCACTACTTCCACATTCGGATTTTCTATCCAAGTTACTTACAACTCTCAAATTCACAACGAAAAAACTTTGTATGTGGAAATAATTGTTTATGGAACTTTAATAACATAATATTTGAAATCCTCTACCCCAAAAACACATAAAACGATACCCCACATCGGTAGGGTGGTGGTAGAGGGGGTGGATGAAGTAAAAAAATATTTTGAGGTTCCTGGTTCTTGTATACACACTAAATCACATTTTTTTTCATCCCCTTTAATAAATACCAATTTATAGTAAATACCAATTTTATGGACTCTTACCTGCTTGATTTACCTATTTACCCCAAACTTACCCCAATTTACCCCCCAACCCTTCAACGGAACAAGATAAAAATATAATCTAGTTCCAGATCTCGTTAAAGTACATACGTGTACCAAATTTCAAGTCAATATCTTAAACGGTTCCAGAGTAAACGTGCGCACAAAAAAGTTAGACAGACCGTCCGACAGACAGAAATTTTTTTTCGCTCAAACTTAAAATCTCGACGTTTCATGACATTCTGAGCCTATTTGAACAATAAAAATTTTTTTAAATTTTTTTGTCGTTACTATATTTCCACTGGATGTGGAAGTAAAACAAGCAAAAAGTTTTCCAAAAATAAATTTTTTGAAAGCAAAGTTTATGTTCATGAAAGTATAATAGGCACCAATCCTACTTCTTTCTTCTTTGCTCTGTAGTTAGTGACATTTTTCCCTTCTGTTATTTAGTTGTAGAGCTAAATGAAACTTCTTAATCGATTTGTATTAAAAAATTTCGAAAAAGTTAACATTGGACGAAAAGAGAACAACTGTGCATCAAGAAATTCAGCATTTTTTCCCTAAATATTTATTTGATCAAAAAGTATTGCTAAAAGTTCTTCGAATTGGATTTTGACCTATTACTTAGGCATAGAGGCCACTTTAATGGCGAATTGTTCAACAACCGACCGATAAAAATGTCTGTCGCTACAGTACGGTACTGTAGATGCCAAAAAAAAAAAACATTTTGTGCCAAATTTGGTGAGGTAACTAATTTTTTTCGATATCCGGTTACCGCGCGCGCCGGCCGGAAGTTTCGTCTGCCAGCGTAACTTCGTATGTGGAGTACATATACTAACTGCCTATGCGAACAGATAGATAATATTGATTTAATTGAAAAACAAATGCCCTCCTCCCATCCCTCCACCATACCAAAAATTTCCCGAGAGAAAAAACTTTGGTACTTTTATGGTCTCTTCGATTACCGATTGGCAGACGGTAACCTTTCATCGTCGAATCTACCTATTTCCTAGACTAGTAGAGTTTTGACAAGTCAAATAAAAGAATATAAAAGTATAAATAAAAACACATAAGACTAAAATATAACATACAGTGCGTGTAATTGCGGATTAGACATGTACATCCACGTAGCGCGAGAGATATGACAACCCAGCAACAGCAAAACCCGCCTGTCGGCACTCGACTACAGAAGTATCCCAGCTCTGTTATTTCATTTTAATCAACTGGCACACGCGATGTTGCAATTCTTACGTCCTATATCTAACTTGCCATTACACGCACGATATAACATTAGGATAGAGTCCTTATATAGTCAAAGATGGCATGTAACATATAAATATAAACATATACATACATAAAACACAAGTATATAACAAACATTAGGGTATGATCTGAATATAGTCAACACCATAACAAACAACATAATATATAACATATAATAACACAAATTTATATATAATTAAAATCTGTTAAATTATAGTAAGCATTGGTTAAAAGATGCACTTTTAATTTTATTTTAAACTGTCTAATGGGCAATTCCTTAATAATATTTGGAAGTGAATTAAATAATTAAAATAATTTAATTCTCTTTGTATAAGTGATATTGCATTTAAGAGGTTTTTATGGATGCTCGTTAAGAATTTGAATTGATAGAAGGAAAACTGTGGAAAATCCCAGTAAAGTCCTGCTAAGTTTTCACCATAAGCATCCAACGTATCAAAATATACGTTTTCGTGATCGCTGATGACGAATTTGAGGTCAAAATGTCGGAAAAAATGAATATTTTTCAGAAAATGTTGGAAAACACTAAAAGTGGAAAATATTAAATCTTAGCCAGAATAGCCATATTTTAAATAAGGGTATTCTCAGGACAATTTTCCGTCTATGAGTTCAAATTCTTAATCAGCATCCATAAGAAACCTCTTAAATGCTATATCACTTGCATTTATAGACCGAGACTGTCATTTATTGGTACGGTCTGGCTAAAACTTTCCGAATTTTCCGGTGAAAATGAGGATTTTCCGTATTTCTGACTTCGGAGTTGTATTCGGCGACTGAAATTTCATAAAATTTCATGAAAAACAACCCGAGATATTCAATTCGTTATATAAATATCGATAAAAAATGTTTATTTTTTTGATTATTAATAATAATTGAGAAACATTTCCCTACCATCAAACACGATGCAAACAGAATTATGAAGGCATCATTATCAAACAAATGGGAAAATTGGCCTATTTTCTACCTTCTGGGACTGGACTATTATGGACTATCGCAAAAGTTCTGAAAATAAATCAAAATTCTCATATTTTGATGAAATTCGGCATGTCTGATTTTCTATTTTCTGATTTTGAACAACTTTTCTTAATAAATTTTACTTATAAGAATTTTTCGAGATATTGGTCCTAAATTCGGTCATTTTGGAGCCCCCACTTTATTTATTTCGTAATCAGCGACCTTGAGAACCCCCAAGCGAATATTTTCAAAATAACGGAGATTTTTTCATTTATAACATTTTTAACATAATTTTTTCATAACAAAACGGGGTTCTAAAAAAAATTTCCGGCAAAGAGAAGTCATAGAAAACTTCATTTATGAAATAGAAAGCTATTTAAAAAGTTCTTAGGCAAAGCCATTCGCATCCAATCGATTTCTTAATTATCTTTTTCGTCTAAGTGCACTTCAGTATTTCTATACATTACCAAATCACAAATCAATCATCAATATAAGCCCTACACTTTGCACAGGCTTAATTATACAGGCCATAGTTCAAGGGTAAATTCTTTGGACCAAAATATGAGGATATAACCAAACATGCTTTAGTAAATTGTTGATGTGGAAAAAGATGCAGTGTCAAAATTGTAGTTTTTTTTTCTTTTTTTTTTTTTCAATATCTCAACTACCTCTTGACCGATATTCTCCCAATTTGGTAAGGAAACACTTTTTAAGCTAAGAAACAAAACCGCTGCCCAAGGAATCACTACTTCCACATCCGGATTTTCTATCCAAGTCACACAACGAAAAAAATTTGTATCTGGAAATAATTGTTTATGGAACTTTAATAATATAATATTTGAAATCCTCTACCCCAAAAACCCATAAAACGATACCCCATATCGTAGTGGGGTGGGGGTGGTGACAGGGGGTGGGAGTGGGGGGTGGATAAAGTAAGAAAGTATTTTGAGGTTTCTGGCTCTTGTACACACACTAAATCACATTTTTTTTCATCCCCTTTAATAATAGGGTGGGGGTGGTAATGGGGGTGGCTAACGCCAAAATTTTTTTTGAGACCTTAGCCTCTCTTGTCTATACTAAAGATCAATTTTGTGAACTCTTACCTGCTTGACTTACCTATTTACTCCAAATTTACCCCAATTTACCCCCAACCCTTCGACGGAACAAGATGAAAATATAATCTAGTTCTAGATTTCGTTAAAGTACATATGTGTACCAAATTTCAAGTCAATATCTCAAACGTATCCAGAGTAAACGTGCGCACAAAAAAAGTTACAGACCGACAGACCGACAGACCGACAGACCGACAGACCGACAGACAGACCGACAGACAGACCGACAGACAGACCGACAGACAGACCGACAGACAGAAATTTTGTTTTCGCTTAAACTTGAAATCTCGACGTTTCATGACATTCTAAGCCTATTTGAACAATAAAAATTTTTAAAAATTTTGTTGTCGTTACTATACTTCCACTGGATGTGGAAGTAATTATCGGTTCGACCAATTTTTTCATACCATACATAGATATTTTATTTTTTTTTAGTTGTGTCGTCAATGTATCTTACATAATTTTAGATTGATGAACAGCTCCTTACAACTTTATAGAAATGGGTCATGTATCATTTGCACATATTCCTACTACATTGGGCCAGTCAATAATGACATTAGAAATCGAAAATTTAACAGTAATCTCAAATGTCTTCGAGCATATTTTACTGTCAAGGTTAAGTAATGAAACTAAAAGTACACGCAAATTAGATTTAAAAAAGACGAATAGGAGAAATAATTTATAAGAGGTTTTGACTATGTAAGAATTCAGTCAGTGTGGACATTAAAAGTCGAAAACCTATTAATAATTACAAAAGTTTTTAAATTTTAAGAAATGATCGAGTAAGATATAAAAACAATAAAACTCATTTTTGCTGCTGTTTGCAAAATCCGGAACATTGTTAAAATTGCGAAAAAATGTAATTTTACAATAAAGTGCAGAAAGAAAATCCAGCAACAAAGTTGTAAAACTGTTTTTTGTGGTATTTCCCGCAAGTATTGAGAGTTACTAAATACAAAAATGTCATCAACAAATATTGCTACAATTAGTATATAATTCTGATTCTGATTTCTCTTCACATAAACAAATGGTTCACTGTCACATTACTTATATTTCATACCTCTCGATTCAGAGTCTAGCTCCATATGCCATGTTCTAGATGCTTGTTTTAATCCATAAAGGGCATTATTAAGCTTACAGACTTTGTTTTCCTGGCCAGACACCTCCATTGCCTCGGGCTGAACCATGTATATTTCCTCCTTTAATCTACCATGCAGGAAAGCAGTGACTACATCCCAATGGCTTATTTCCCAATCATAAGTGACAGTTAATGAAAGTAGTAATCTCAATGTACTGTATCTAAGTACGGGCGAGAAGGTTTCTAAATAATCTGTCCCACAGCGCTGGGTAAATCCCTTTGCAACTAAACGTGCCTTGTACCTAGTTACTTTTCCTTCACTGTCATGCTTTATTTTGTATATTCATTTACACTTTACTGGCTCTTTACCTGCTGGCAAATCAACTAGATCCCACGTGTTATTTTGTTCCAATGCCTCCATTTCTTCATGCATAGCATTTTTCCACCTTTCTCTATCATTGCATGATAAGGCTTCAGATACAATCTCAGATTCTCCATTCACACAAGCATATATGACATGATCATGGTACACTTTCTCTTCTCTCACACGTAATGGATACCTTCGTTCCTGTCTCGTATCGAGATTGGCTTGTCTCTCAACTTCTCCATCACTTTCTGTTTCAGACTGTATGTCTGCCTGTACTATATCTACTATATCACTTTCCGTCTCTGGTTCTATCTCTGCCTCTACTGTAAGCTGTTCGTCATCCACATCCTGCATAGGTACAATGCATACATCATCACCTTCATCATACATCTGATCTGACTTCAAGCTGGGAAAAATATTTTTATAGCACACAACATCTCGTGCAATGGTCAACTTGCCTGTATGATTCACATCTAGAAGACGATATCCCTCTGACTCCTCTGCATAACCCACACAGATTCTTCGGACTGACTTAGGATCAAATTTCTTCCTCTTCTGCTCAGAAACATGTACTTCGGCAGCGCAACCAAATACTCTTAGATTACTTAACTCACTTTTCTTCTCAGACCATAGTTTCTCAAGTGTGCCCTCTGGGATAGCTTTACAAAGACACCGGTTTCTCAGATAAATGGCAGTGTTAACAGCTTCAGCCCAGTAATGGTTATCTAAGTTGGCTCGCTGTAGCATGGTACGAGCAGACTCAATCACAGTTCGATTGGCTCTCTCGACTCTGCCATTTTGGTTTGGACAATAAGGTACACTCTTTTCATGAATAATTCCTGTTGCAGAAAGATAAGACTTAAATTCTCTGTTACAAAACTCAGTTCCATTATCGCTCCTTAAGATTTTAAAATCTCCCCCGTTTCCTTTTTTGCAAATACTCTGAACTCTTTAAAATACTTTAATACATCAGCTTTAGTCGCCAGGAAGTACCCAAACAATTTTCTAGGGTAGTCATCCGCTATCAACAAAAGAAATCTTGCACCCCCAAAAGATTTATGTTCCATCGGGCCACAAATGTCAGCATGAACTAATTCTAATCTCCTACTAGCTCTAGCCTCACTAAGTGAAAAAGGTCCTTTACTCATCTTTCCCCTTACACATGATACACACTGTAACTTTTTCTCAGATTTACCAAAGTTAACTTCAGGATTACTAATCTTTAGTTTTGCCATATCCTTTTGATTATTCAAATGACACAGTCTGTCATACCACAATAAGAGAGACTCACTCCTCTTATTGCCAGACTCACTTGTAGCAACACAGCTAACTCCTGCAGAGTCATCTCCAGGTTGTACATCCAATTCATATATTCCATTTACTTCCTTTGCAACTGTAACTAAGTCACCATTATAGAACAATTATCCTTTCGAAATATCATACAGTCCTCTTCACAGAAAAATAAATTAAAACCCTTGTGAATAGTACTACTAACGGATAAAAGATAGGTGGATAAAGTAAGAAAATATTTTGAGGTTTCTGACTCTTGTACACACACTAAATCACATTTTTTTTCATCCCCTTTAATAATAGGGTGGGGGTGGTAATGGGGGTGGCTAACGCCAAAATTTTTTTTGAGACCTTAGCATCTCTTGTCTATACTAAATATCAATTTTATGAACTCTTACCTGCTTGACTTACCTATTTACTCCAAATTTACCCCAATTTACCCCCAACCCTTCGACGGAACAAGATGAAAATATAATCTAGTTCTAGATTTCGTTAAAGTACATATGTGTACCAAATTTCAAGTCAATATCTCAAACGTATCCAGAGTAAACGTGCGCACAAAAAAAGTTACAGACCGACAGACCGACAGACCGACAGACCGACAGACCGACAGACCGACAGACCGACAGACCGACAGACCGACAGACAGACCGACAGACAGACCGACAGACAGACCGACAGACAGACCGACAGACAGACCGACAGACAGACCGACAGACAGAAATTTTGTTTTCGCTTAAACTTGAAATCTCGACGTTTCATGACATTCTAAGCCTATTTGAACAATAAAAATTTTAAAAAAATTTTTTGTCGTTATTATACTTCCACTGGATGTGGAAGTAATAATTTATGTATTGCATCACATGAGCTATACCTGATGATGAATATTTTTTTCTCTTTTTTTTTTTTTTACGAAACGTAGTGGCATTTTTGACTAGAAAATCTCATGCGGGAGTCATTTCTAAGTAAAAAAGGTACGCTTAATAGAACTAAAGAATTCCAACTGCCACATAGATCTCAAAAATTCTTTGAAAACAAACCCAATTTCAAAAGGAAAAATTGTATTTATTGAAAAGTGTGCTTTGGTGACGTCTTAGTTCTGTAATTTACATACAATTTCATTAGTTTGACATTTTGACAGAACTAAGATGTCATCAAAGCACACTTATCAATAAATACCTTTTTTTACGTAGAAATTACTCCTGCATGAGATTTTCTAGTCAAAAGTGCCACTACGTTTCGTAAAAAAGAAAGAGAAAAAAATATTCATTATCAGCTATAGCTCATGAGGCGCCCTCCATGGGCTAGCGTGATATAATACATAAATTATTGTTTCTTACCCTAAAAAATGTTTCCTTACCAAATTGGGAGAAGATCGGTCAAGAGGTGGTTGAGATATTGCAAAAGAAGAAATTTAAAAAAATTACAGTTTTGACACCCTGCAGCTTTTTCCACGGCAACAATTTACTAAAGCATGTTTGGTTATATCATCATATTTTGATCCAATGGTGTATTATTAATGGTCCACCTGTATAAAACATGCTACCAAAATAGAAATACAGCTGTACAAGTTGTAACTAAATCACACGGAACCACGGAAGATATTCGAGAATTCTTTACTACTTAGAAATAAGAAATCATATGAAGCCCAAGTGTAGTAAAGAGTATTTAGTCAGCACCTAAATGCTTATACCAATTTGGAATCGCATCAAACCGGCTGACTTACGAATTGTCTGTCCTACTTTTTTCAATCATCTGAAGTATCATTAACGATGTTACGTCAATGCACAAAATATAATCAATCAATTAAATTTGGTAGTCAAGGACAATGATCAAATACATTGTGTTTTTAATATAAAAATCTATTTCTTATTTATGTAATACACTTACCGGCAAAAAAACCGGCCACCTGAATAGTGCGAAACATTTGTTGTTCAATAGCTTTTGTAATATTTCACCGATTTTAATAATGGTTTCGTCGCGTTTTAAAGAAATTCATCAAAAATATTGTCATGCCCTTTCAATTTTGAAAAAATAATTTTTTACAATTTATTTCACCTGGAGAACCAAAACTACCTTTTGGTGATCTAATTTTTAAACACCCTGTGGTGTAATTAAGAAATTTGGTCAGATTCTCTTGTGCTCTATTCCAAAGCCCAATCCATTCTCAAAAATGTATTTTTTAATTAATCCCAATATCTGAATTTTTGTAGAAAATACACAGTTTCAAGTAAAATTTTGCTATTTTAATTTTTATTTAACTTAACAAATATTTATCTTTATGGTGTGGGCCGGTATTTCAACTGAAGCACGTACTGAACTTGTATTTGTAGAAAACGGAGCTCTAAACGCTCACCGTTTCGTACAAGATATCCTTCAAGAAGCTGTAGTTTCATATGCTCCTTTTATTGGAGATGAATTCATTTTAATGCACGATGGTGCAAGGCCGCATGTTGCAAACATTATGAACCAGTATCTGAACGATGTTGGTATCCAACGATTAGAATGGCCGGCATGTAGCCCTGAGCTCAACCCCTTCGAACATTTTTAGGGTGAACTTAAATGATATATTCGTCGCCGTTTAGTATTATCGTAAACACTGGCAGAGCTGCGGTCTGCTTGGCAGGATGAATATGCCGCAATCCCTCAGGATCGAATTTTGAAACTTATCCATTCGATGCCAGGAAGATTGCGTGATGCTATTTTAGCAAGAGGTGGACATACACCTTACTGAATTAATGATTTATTAAAATTAGTATTGTTCAAATTAATATTCATTGTTAATATCACTTATGAAAATTTAATTTTCTACCCATCGTTTTATTATTTCATATAAATTGCAAAATGTTACTTGAAACTATGTACTTTTTACAAAAATTCAGATATCGGGATTAATCAAAAAATAAATTGTTGAGATTGGATTGGGCTTTGGAAGAGAATACAAGAGAACCTGACCAAGTTTCCTAATTACTCAACAGGGTGTTTAGAAATTAGATCATCAAAACATGATTTTGGTTCTCCGGATGTAATAGGCTGTTAAAATTATTTTTTCAAAATTGAAAAGGCATGAGATATTTTTGATGAATTTCTTTAAAACGTGACGAAAAGATAATTAAAATCGGTGAAATATTACAAAAGTTATTGAACAACAAATGTTTCGCACTATTCAAGTGGCCGGTTTTTTTGCCGGTGAGTGTATAATTCAAGATATTTATTGTCGTTTTGTGTATTTACAAAATGCTATGTTGGAAAGACACACTGTGTATAATTATAACTTTAATATATTAATAAAAATAAATGGTAACAGTTAAGAAATTCGGAGAGGCCTCGTAAAGTTTTTATACTTTTGGTAGTACCAAAATTTACATAATTTTATAACTGTAACATGAAATTAATGAGTACCTACTTTTGAGTTATTATGGAAATAGGCAGACGCACAGTGGGGCAAAATACTTGTTCTTCGTTCAAATCAACATCCTAGATGCAATTTTTAATAAAAGTTTTTTTTAAATACTGGTCATATAATTCCCTATCGATCCCTCTAAATGTGTGTTTTTTAGTTTTAAACTGTAACGGTTTCTTGAAATCTGTTCGGGCGCCAAATTATGTGACGGTTTGTTGTCGGGTAGCTGGTTCGGAGATTAATCAGGGTCCAGATTAGTTAATAAGACAGTCCAATAAAGATATAAACAATTTATTTACTTCCTCAAACAAGCAGTGTTACAAAATATACAGGTACAGGTTATATGTCCGTATCTTTTACGGTTCATAGAGAGAGAGAGAGAGAGAGAGGAGAGAGAGAGAGAGAGAGAGAGAGAGAGAGAGAGGGAGAGAGAGAGAGAGTAACGATTGCGATGCGACGTTTGTTGTTACTACGAGAGTGGCATCGGGTGTCGGGTGAATGTCGTCGACTCAAGAAGTTTCCCAGTTCAACACGCTGTAGGAGGTCTCCAGGTCAGGCTCATTCGCTCTAGTTTTGGCGGCGAAACGGCGCCGGGGAATGACTAACGACTCGAGGGGTCCCAGCTCAACACGCTGTAGGATTCCCAGGGTCAGATTGCATTCGTTCCGTCGTGTTTGCGTCGGGAGATGTACAAAACTGTAATATGTCCAGCTCAGCACGCTGTAGACAGATTGTCAGAGTTGTTCACACTCTGAATTATGTTGATTTGCGGCCGGGCTTTTATATCCGAGAATCCTCGTTTACTGGTGACGTAGAACTGCGTATAATTTAGTGTCGTGTGCAAATCCATGCCTCTAGACGGGAGATGGGTAGGTTTGCGTGCCGTGTGCACATTGGTGTCGTGTTTAAATCCTTAAACTTTGGCAATGGAGCAGGAATTTAAAGAATGCTTCATTACAAAACTATAATTTGATCGGATAGTGTATTCACTCAGACGTTGCATTCTAAGAAATGGCAGGGGATCCTGTTCTTTTAATTACTTCCACGTCCAGTGGAAGTATAGTAACGACAAAAAATTTTTAAAAATTTTTATTGTTCATATAGGCTTAGAATATCACGAAACGTCGAGATTTTAAGTTTAAGCGAAAAAAAATTTCTGTCTGTCGGTCTGTCTGTCTAACTTTTTTTGTGCGCACGTTTACTCTGGAACCGTTTGAGATATTGACTTGAAATTTGGTACACATATGTACTTTAACGAGATCTAGAACTAGATTACATTTTCATCGTGTTCCGTCGAAGGGTTGGGGGGTAAATTGTGGTAAATTTGGGGAAAATAGGTAAATCAAGCAGGTAAGAGTCCATAAAATTGGTATTTAGTATATACAAGAGAAGCTGAGGTCTCAAAAAAATTTTTGGCATTAGCCACCCCCATTACCACCCCCACCCCATTATTAAAGGGGATGAAAAAAAATTGTGATTTAGGGTGTGTACAAGAACCAGAAACCTCAAAATGTTTTTTACTTCATCCACCCCCACCTCGCTATCGATGTGGGGTATCGTTTTATGGGTTTATATGGTTATATTATATTATTAAAGTTCCATAAACAATTATTTCCACATATAAAATTTTTTCGTTGTGAGTGACTTAGATAAAAAATCTGGATGTGGAAGTAGTGATTCCTTGGGCAGCGGTTTTTTAAATAAGAACCACGCAATGAATATTAAGACGTAAGTAAAAATTCAAAAATAAAATTAGATGTAAAAAAAAATTAAAAACAAGCTTTTGTTATTATTTCGGTGTACTAAAACGAAAAAAATAAGTTATGAATTAGTTGTCTTAAAAGCTTGTTGCGTGAATAAAAAAATACTTACTTATGTACTTATAATCTCTGTGAAACAAAACTAATGCCTGTAAGAATTTATTATATTCTGTAGATATTTTGGCGAAAAAAATCACAATCTTATTGAGAGATATTTCTATCACTGCGGAAAATAAAATAGTCGTGTTGAATGTATCAAAAGTACGACTCTCTTAAAACAAGAAGTTTTTTTCTGGTTCAGTCGTTACCCTTAGTTGTTAATGTCAAAAATGCGGTAAAATTATTGGGAGGTAAATAAAACTGTGCAAGCATTTATTTTTTGTAAAACGTACCGAAATCAATTTGGTCGTTCTCGTTTAAATTCAACCCAGACTCCTGTTATAAATATCTCCAGACGTCTTTAAATTTTTCACCCACCCTTAAAATTAGGGATAGTTTTTGAATGTTGCGAAAAAATCGAAAATCTCGAATTTTGAAAACCATTTGAAACGATTTTGCTCAAAATTTGTACGTTTATATTACATTATAAACCTAATAATATGCCATTATTGGTTTTCCTCAAAAAATTCACATACGTTTTGATAGTTTATTGATGAAAAATGTTTTATCAGTAAATAGTACAGTACCTAGAGGTAAAAAATATGTAAAACTTCGGAATAATGTCATATTGAACATTTTTGGCAGTATAATAGTAAATGCTTGACAGAAAAATTTCTATATTGTGCGGGGGCTTGGTAATTTATAGGGAGTGGATGAAAAATATTTATATTTATTGGAACTGAAGTAAAATCAAATTTTAAGAAAAAAATATTCTATACAATTTTTCACATAAATTGATAGTTTTTAAGTTATAACGACTTCAAAATTGCGATTTTAGCTTAAAAAAAGGGTATTTCGAAACGGCTTTCGTCAAGTATCTCGAAAAGTATTACTTTATCGAAAAAATGTTACAGACCAATTATAGAAAGTACAAACTGGGAATTAATTATATTTTTTGTTCATTGATGTAGGATTAATAATTTCGGAGATATTTAAGTTTACATTTGGCATCCAAGTGTTCATAAGATAATTATTTAGAGTGAGAGTTAAATATCTCAGAAACTATGACACCTACGTCAAGGATGCTAATAGGTAGAATAATAGGTTATTAATTAAGCTTTCAACTGTTTTTTATTTGTTTCTGTAGCATAAAAAACAAAGAAGTTATGACCGAAGCAATGTGCGTCTACACATTTTTTTAATAACGTCGCCATTTTGTTACGGTAATTAGCCAGTAATTAAAAAAAAGGAATTTCAAATACCGTTTCTCATTAATATATAGCATGACGTAGATGTTCAAATTTTTTAGTTTGTATACAGCACTTGCTTTAGAAAAAATACAGTTTAAACTATAAAGGTATTTTCGATAAAACATAATTTTTTTCGATGAAACGTAATTTTTTTTCCTTTTCCAAATATCTCAATAAATATTAGTTTTATTGAAAAATAAAGTTCATAAATAGATAATGAATTTCGCTTGTTTATTTATTTACATAGATTTAATAGTTTCGGAGATATGAAAGTTTACAAATGGCTTCCGAACGTTTATAAGACGAAAAATGCAGTTTAAATGTTAAATATGCCAGAAATTGTGACACATACGTCACGCATATTAAGAAATGAAATTAAAGACAATTAATTGCGCTTTCAAATTATTTTTTACTCGTTCCTGTAGCATGAGAAATAAAGAAGTTATGACGGAAAATGTGAGTATTTATATTTTTTATATAAAAAGGTCGCCATTTTGTTATTCTAATTAGCCAGTAATTTAAAAAAATTATCTCAAATACAGTTTTTCGTTAAGATGTAGCATTACTTAGATGCTCATTTAAAGCACTTGCTTTAGAAAAAAATGCATTTTAAACTTTAAAGGCATTTTAAACTTGGATACCAAATATAAACTTAAATTTCTCCGAAATTTTTAATCCTACATCAATAAACAAAAAATATAATTAATTCCCAGTTTGTATTTTCTGTAATTGGTCTATAACATTTTTTCAATAAAGTAATACTTTTCGAGATACTTGAGAGAGCCGTTTGGAAATACCTTTTTTTTAAGCTAAAATCGCAATTTTGAAGTCGTTTTAACTTAAAAACTATCAATTTATGTGAAAAATTGCATAGAACCTTTTCTTCTTAAAATTTGATTCTACTTCAGCTCCAATAAATATAAATACTTTTTAAGTGCCACCCCCTGAGAGGGGGTGGCATGCCCCGCACAATATAGAAACTTTTCTGTGAAGCATTTACTATTATACTGCCAAAATGAACGGAATCCGTTCAATATGACATTATTCCGAAATTAAAACCTCTAGTTACTGTACTAAAACATTATGCTAATTTTTTGGAAAAAAACAATTACTAGGTTTGTAATGTACTATTAACGTACAAAATTTTCACAAAATCGTTAGAGCCGTTTTTCCATATTTTTTATTAGTAAACTATAAACTACCCTTATGTGAATTCTTCTGGGAAACCCAATAAAGACATAATGTTAGGTTTGCAATGTACTATGAACGTACAAAATTCGATCAAAATCGTTAAAATCGTTTTCGAAAAAATATTTATTTTCGACTTTTTTGCATCAGTAAACTACCTTTATGTGAATTTTCCGGACAAAACCAATAATGGCATATTTTTATATTTGCAACATGCAAAATATGAGCAAAATCGTTAGAGCGGGTTACGAGAAAGATATTTTCAATTTTTACAAATCAGTTTCTTTATTACAAGGATAGGTGGAAATAAGAAAATGTCTGGAGATATTTGTAAAAGGACTGTATACAGGGTGTCCCAGATTTAAACGGACATAGTCTAGTGGAAGGTAGAGCACACTTAACTGAGTTCAAAAAACCTCCAAACTTACCCTCTAATGATAACCGTTTCGAGAAACAGTTTTGTAATTTTTGACCAATAATTGAATCCGCCATAATTCTGAAACGGCAGTACATATTTGGATAAAATTTGGCGAGAACAGAATGCTCTATTAGTCCTATCAGAAGCATAAATTACTTGGAAATATTTCCAGGACCGGACTCAATTTATTTAATGTTGCTCTCAGTGCCCGTTAACATCTCCCTGTATATCATTATTTGGGAAATGTTAATAAGCGTTTAGAAGTCAATAGACCGGTGTGTAAAATAATCCTATAATATTTGAAGACACGTTTACGGGTATTTTTTTTATAAATTTTCGAAAATATTGATTGATCAAATTTTAAATTCTACAAATAATGAAGTCAACTAGCTAACGTCACTATTTTATTAATTTCACTTATATACGCTGCAGAAGAACTTGTTATCTGTATTTAGGCTTTTTTGAGTTTAAATTTGCATTCAAAACAACATATTCCATTATGGCATGTTAATACTAAGACTTGTATTAACAATTAAAATCAGTGACTAAAGTAAAAACCTTTGGAAAATAATATTAAAATACATTTTTAAGAACGTTTTAATAAGTTTTCTGCTGACCTACTAATAATTTTCGGCTTATTTCGTCATATTTTTTATATTAAAAGCTAACGATTGAGCCAGAAGAACGATTGGATGGCGTAAGAAAGGTCAAAGGGTATAGCAGGATAAGCATGTGTTAGGTGCCCCCGCACCAATCGGGTCGAAATTTTTTTTTTTTTTAGCACAAGTTGATAGTAGTGTTAGATGAAATTTCCCAAAATATTATTTTTGGAAAACCATTTTTACGGGAGTTATGGGGGTAAAAAAAAATGGAAAAAAAATTTTTTCTCGAGAACGGATAAACTGATTTTCATGAAAAAAATATATGTTATGGCTTTTGATGGTGCAAATGTGAGAAAAAATTATTGAGTCCATTTGTCGAAAAAAAGTGGTGAAAAAATGTTTTCAAAATAAAAAAAAAAATTTTTTTGTTCTAGAGGCACACCCACCATTTTCTTCCAAATAAATGCTTATATGCCCCTTTAAAACATATCCAATTTTCATAGCGATCTGAAGGGTACAACATACTCAAAATTGATAACCATTGGCAGACTGCGGGCGGCGTGTAGTCTATGTAATGAAGCATTATAAGACGACTTTTTTGTAAATATTTCGTGCAAAGTCGAGATTACTTTCCCCCCCCCTCGTTTTCGAGGGTGCTGAACACGATGCAGGTGGTGGGAGAAGTTTTTGACCGCCGCAACCTCCTGAAATGGCCATCCCTCTTATGGATCACTTTATGTTTTCATATATAAACGGGTTTGGGGAGTGATTTATCGACGGATTATAGTTGAAATAATATGGAAGAGTAAGTGGAGTCCAGACAGCAGGCCTAGGGGGTGGATTAAATCCTCCCGAGGTGTAGTTTTTTTTTTTCAAATGATTCGGTTCCAATGCGTATACCTCATTTTCGGGGTCGCTGGTCACGGGAAAAATATTCATTTTTAGCCCCAACCCCCTCAAACGGGCAGAAATCACCCTCACTCACCGTTTGAGAGATGAACAGGGGTTGGAGCTAAAAATGAATATTTTTCCCACGTTCAGCGATCCCAAAAACGGGGGAAACGCGTTTGAACCCGAATTATTTGATAAAAAATGATTTTCCACTCCTCGGAAGGGTTTAATTAACCCCCTGGCCTGTTGTCTGGACTCAACTTACTCTATAACCATCTTCCATGTTATTTCAAGTATAACCTGTTGATAAATCACTCCCCAGGCTCGTATAGAAAACATACAGGGATCCATAAGAGGGGTGGCCGTTTTAGGAGGTTGCGGCGGTCAAAAACTTCTCCCTCCACTTGCATCGTGTTCAACACCCTCGAAAACGGACGGAGGAAGGTATTCTCGTCTTTCCAAGATATATTTACACTATTTCTGCCTTTATTACATAGACTAGCGGTTCATTACTACATCTTACTACCACGGTCACTGGAGGCCATTACAACCCTAGCATTTAAATCAGTATCAAACTTCAAGAAGTGTGGCGCAAAAATTCTCTGACGTCAACTGTGGGGTCAAACAAAATCTAGTTTGAAAATCTGAAGATTTTGCAATGATGACATCTGCAGTCAGCCTAGAAAAGAACTAGTTTTCAAAGTCCACTACGAGGAAGTTACAGTGCCTTTCACTAGTGAAGGTGCCTGTTTATTGTGAGTCCCCTTGCCTCTCACGAGTCGGGGTGTTTATTTATCGTGAGTCTCCTTGCCTCTAACTAGTCGGAGCGCTTGTTTATTTTAAGTTCCCTTGCCTCTCACAATTCGGGCTGACTTTTTTGCGTGAGTCCTCTTTGCCTCTCACGAATCAGGTTACTCTATATTGATGAGACTTCTCTTAGTCTTCATTCTTCGAGAACATCCCATAAAAAAATTATTTTGAAAAAATCTTTCAAAAAAGTTGGTTGCGGCGGTCAAAAACTTCTCCCACCACTTGCATCGTGTTCAGCACCCTCGAAAACAAGGGAGAGAAGGTAATCTCGTCTTTGCACGAAATATTTACAAAAAAGTCGTCTTATTTTCATTCATTACATAGACTACGCGCCCCCCGCAGTCTGCCAATGATTATCAATTTTGAGTATGTTGTACCCTTCCGATCGCTATGAAAATTGGATATGTTTTAAAGGGGCATATAAGCATTTATATGGAAGAAAATGGTGGTGTGCCTCTAGAACATCCCCTAAAAAAAATTTTTTTTTTATTTTGAAAAAATTCTTTCACCACTTTTTTTCGACAAATGGACTCAATAATTTTTTTCCACATTTGCACCATCAAAAGCCATAACATATATTTTTTTCCTGAAAATCGGTTTATCCGTTCTCGAGAAAAAAATTTTTTTCCATTTTTCTTTTTACCCCCATAACTCCCGTAAAAATGGTTTTCCAAAAATAATATTTTGGGAAATTTCATCTAACACTACTATCAACTTGTGCTAAAAATTTCGACCCGATTGATGCGGGGGCACCTAACACATGCTTATCCTGCTTCTTTTTCGCAGGAATAAAAATGTCTGTTAATAAGATTATGAGTATTTGTACCCAAATATCTATAAAATAATCAAAAATTTAACTTTTCCTTAATAACGTAACTTCACTCATGTTTTTGATATCTTGGCTGACAATGTACTTATGAACGCAGCAGCCACAGTACATAATTGCGTAAATTTTTGTCTAATAATGAACAAAGTTTGAAGTCTTTCCCCGATAACGTAAGGAAAAACCGCTGCCCAAGGAATCACTACTTCCACATCCAGATTTTCCATCCAAGTCTCCCTCAACGAGAAAATTTTGTACGTGGAAAAAATTGTTTATGGAATTTTAATAATATAATAATTGACATCGTCTAACCCAAAAACCCATAAAACGATATCCCACATCGGTAGTGGGGTGGGGGTGGTGATAGGGAGTGGTAGTGGTGGTGGATGAAGTAAAATAATGTTTTGAGGTTTTTGGTTCTTGTACGCGCACTGAATCACAATTTTTTTTCACCTCCTTTAATAATGGGGTGGGGGTGGTAATGGGGGTGGCTAATACCAAAAAAATTTTTGAGACCTTATAGCTTCTCATGTATATACTAAATACCAATTTTATGAAATCTTACCTGCTTGATTTATCTATTTACTCTCATTTACCCCAATTTACCCCCCCCCAACCCTTCAACGGAATAAGATGAAAATATAATTTAGTTCCAGATCATGTTAAAATACATACATGTACCAAATATCAAGTCAATATCTCAAATGGTTCCAGAGTATTCGCACGCACAAAAAAAATTATGGACAGACATACCGACAGACAGACCGACAGAGCCACAGACAGAAAATTTTTTTCGCTCAAACTTAAAATCTCGACGTTTCATGACATTCTAAGCCTATTTCAACAATGCAAATTTTCAAAATTTTTTTGTCGTTACTATACTTCCACTGGATGTGGAAGTAAAACCAAACTAACTGCCACACTATATAGGATATTTAACTAATTTGTGAAGAGAAATGCAGTACAGGTATATAAATTTATTATGTACATTTAACTCTGTATAATTATTTACGAAAGGAGTAATATGATGGATATATGGTATATCGAACGCAAATCTCACGCAAGCATTTTGTACTTTTCCCAATGTAATTTTAATTTGTTTTTATTTGAAAATTATTTATAGTATATGCTAGATCAATAATCTAAATTAGGATAGATCGGACTCTGTATTAGTCTGAGTTTTCTGTTTGGTACTCTGTTTGGTAATAATGATTTCTTCTTTCCGTAGAACATTTTTATTTCCATAAATCATACGCTACTAATTTTATTTAAATGCTTTTCAAAATAAAAATTATTATCTAATATCACGCCAAAACATTTATTGTAGTCTGACTCATCTAAAATTACTTTATTTAGCATTATATTAAAATTAATTATTTCAGCTACATTCTCAATTGTGCAGAAATATGTATCTGTAAGTTGTGTGCATACAAATAATATTTGCAATCGGGGCAAGCCAGAAGTGTATTCTGAAAAATAATAGGGCATAAAATGCTTCTTTGTGTGATGCTTCTTTTTATTACGTATAAAATTTTGAATAAAATAAGGTCGGGACATAAATTTTAAATATTTTAATTAAAAAAAATAGATAACACAGACCAAACCAGTGTTTATAGAAAACAAACACAGGAACAGCTAGTTAAATTTCAATTTAAACCAACATATTAGCGTTAAGAAATGCGTTGTAAAATATTTATATGATAATAATATTCTGAAATGACATTTTATCTAATGAAAAAACGGTTCTACTAAATAACCAATATCCCGAAAGTTTTATTGATAGCCAGTTGGCAAACATTTAAGGTAGAATGAACATTCAACAATTACACCTAAATTTAGATCTTTAACAGTAATTCCATATATACATGGTTTGTCACATAAATTACGAAGAACCGGAAATAAGTTCTCTGTGAAAACGAGTTTTTACACGGGCACCTTATAAAAATCCGTTTTGTTGAAAACTAAGCGGGTAAATATTGTATTTTTTACACGCTCAGGTAATTTGACACCTTTACTGAATTGATTAAGACGTTTGTAAGTGACGTTTACAAATTAGCAATCGGTAAGTAATTACTTATCGATCAGGAAGCGGTAAGTAAATTAATAAATACAGAAATTTAAAAATCAAGTTTTATTAAAGACAATACTAAAATAACAACTTGAACAATTATTAAAATTTATTGGAGCAATAGAATTCGGGTATAAAACAACATTCTTTTCTGAATCAAAACAAATCTTGTCTTCGAGAAATTTCTAATGACAGCAGATGTCATTTGGCAATAAATATTAGGTCTCATAGTAACCAAAGCGAAAACTTTTTCATGTTCGACTTGTTTGTTTTATATATTTTTAAAATATTGCATTTTTTAATTTTATTCAATATTTGAGCGTGCAAAAAACGTCATAAGCACTGCGGTCATTAAATGTTTTACTGGTTTCGGATGTTTTGGAGATCTCGACTTCGTCTCGATCTTCAAACATATCCTCAACCAATAAAAAACACTTACTGACCTTAATACTTAATAAACTATATGGTGTTCCTTGCGAGTGCAGTAAACATTATGTAAATGTGTCATTTTCATCTAGATCTTTCAATGTAAGTCTTGACGAACATAGAAATTATGTCAGAAAGGCAGAATTCGAGAAATCAAAAATTTGTGAACACCGTGGGATGAGAAATTTACGATCCAATGGGACTCTTCGAAGACTTTGGAAAAAGAAAACAACGAAACTAAAATAAAACTTCCGGGAATCCATTATTATTTTGTAACTAAAGTAAAAATAATATAAAATAATATAAATATAGTTTAATGTCTCACGTGAGTATGGGAATACATAAACTGTCATATTTGACATATTAAAAGCCTTCAAAGTGATGAAAACGAATAGCCAAGATTTTTCCGAAAAGTTAGTAGCTTTTAAATTTATGTTTATTTAGAAACATACTTATTTTTAATACATAAAAAAATATTCTTTTTGTCTAGCAGCCGACACCAACCTTAAAATAAATCAGGGTCACATGATTAGTTACTGTAATTGATCAAACAACTTATATTTAGGTATTTTTTTACAAAATGGGAATTTAGTCATAATTTAGCTCTTTCTTCTGGACCTGAATGTTTTATGCCAAATATACAAGTATTCCGCAGTTTTAGAAACCGTTCTATAAAGAAGCGTCTATTGCTGTTTAATATTCCCATATATTTCAAAAGCACTATTATAGTGTTAATAGTTATAATCATTTTATTTATTAACCGACATAAATAACCATTACTCAAAAAAGACGTTATGCAAATTTACGATTGTTATTTATTGAATTATAGTGTCTACATTCAATTATCTAATAAAATATGGCTTTATTGCTAAACAAAGTTATATTAGTGTTAAAACCTGTGTTAAAAGAAATAAATTTAAGTGTCTTAAACGACAAAAAAGCTTTTCTATACACTCTGCTCGATGCCGAAAATACTGTTAATATTGACATTTTTAGTACGATTTACTTTCTCTGAGTAGTTCCTACAAGGTGTACTCAATCAGACGTAGAGGTCTTTTTCTAAAATAATTACTCTTTGGAGTTGTAAAATACGAGGGCGTAGAAGGGCCACTGATTTTTTTTTTAATGCCGACATTAATCTCGGAATTTCGACTTTAATCTCGGAATTCCGACTTTAATCTCGAAATTCCGACTTTAATCTCAGAATTCTGGCTTTAATCTTGGAATTCTAATTTTAATCTCAGAGTTCGTAGATTAGAGTTGGAAACATGGGACTAATGTTTGAAATGCTGTTTTCTTAATAAAAATGCACGTCAATGACTGAAATAAATTTTGTTTTACTCAAAAAAGATATAGTAGATGTCTTTCATACCGATCCAAATTTGGTTGAAATTGGATGACTAATAACTTAGCTACGAAAGTGTTACCGTGAAAGGTGGGACACATTGTATATTAATCACTGAAATTTTTCATTTTATTTAAAACAAAGTGAAATTAATTACCAAATGTATTGACAGAACTAACGTATTATTTGCATTAAATGATATACTTTTGTTTTCCATTCCATTACTAATTTGACAGATTGTAAATATAGAGTAAATAGGAGAAACAGTTTGTAATATAAATACTATGTTTTATATATCATTGAAAAGCTTTTTTATGATCTTTCAGTTAAAGTTAAAATAGAAAATCATATGTATTTTCCAAAAATCTTGTCAGAAAAACTACTGAACATCTCATTTTGGAGATATGAGCTTACACCATTTCAGATGGTGTAAAAATATACATATACAAATTACATAAAACCCAAGTAAAGCTCATATTCACTCGCTTATATCTTATGCAGTAGTGGCATGGGGCCATGCAGCATCGAGTGATCGTATTTTTGGTCTTCAACGTAGAGCAATCAGAATTATTTCCCAATTAGGTTTCCGAGATGACTGTAAGAGTGCTTTTGTGTTCCATAGAATCATGACATTTCCGTGTATATATATATTTAATTGTGTAATTTTTGTGAAAATACACCAGGCTAGTTTTAAGTCTCATCAAGACATTCATAATTATCAGACTAGGAATAATTCCAAACTTTGCCCAGAATTTGTACGATTGAAAAAATGCCAAAATAGTCCAAATTTTATGGGAATAAAATTTTTTAACGTGCTGCCAGAATCTGTAAGATGTCTTGACGTAAAATTGCTTAAATCTAAGTTAAAGCAATACTTAATATGTAAATCTTTTTATACTTTTGAGGAGTATTTAGAAAATAATTTTTCTGACATATAAATTAATTAATTTTTTTTTTTTTCTAAAAAGAGTTTGTTTGACTAACTGTAATGTTCTTTACATATATATATATATATATATATATATATATATATATATATATATATATATATATATATATATATATATATATATATATATATATATATATATATATATATATATAGAGATATGCATGGTCATATACAGGCCCGTTTCATACACTGAGCGGTTGTAGTGCAGCCCGATTTGACGCTGTGAAGCCCGGGGTCGGGCTCGTCAACGTATCCCTGTGTATATCATCACTAAATGGCCACAAATCGTGTTAGCTTCCTTCCTACAAAATTTTGGGGTGGGCTTCAAAAAGTCATATTTTCATGTTCCGAGATACACTTTTAGTTCAGCACTACTGAGTCAGGCGGCGCTGTTTCTGTATATCCAAGACTCTTATACAACTGATACTTAGCGCACGTTATAAAGCCCGATATTTGGCATCGTTGTAATGGCTCGATAACGTTTGATTCTTATTTCCTCTTAAATACTTTCTTCGTGAAGTCACAATCGATGAATGAAAGCTCTTTATTCGAATCAATTTTTAACCTCTCAAGTATTGTATCATGTTCGAACAATTTTTCTAAATTCAAAAATTTATATGTCTACTAAGAATTATAAAATACATGGTACAGTGTTATGAAAGAAGAATAGTTGTTAGCATCTTAAACATCTTAAAATGTGAATGAATAAGAACAAAATATAAAATACATTGTCTTTGTTTATTGTTGTACTAAATTGATATTTCTATGTCCCTAAATTAGGATTGCGTTTTTTTTCATTCAGTATTTAATAATACTATACTTAATTTTTATAATTTTGGTGCTAAAATTTTCATCGGGACATACATACAATACATACAATAATTATTATTATTATGCAGAAATAGGCATTGTCCATAATGACTATAAGCGCTCCACACAGTGGAGTAAACGTATAATAAAAGTAAAAAAAAATTTTTTTTAAACAGGCTTGGAATGTCACGAAAGGTCGATATTTTAAGTTTCATTAAAAAAAATCTCTCTGTAATTTTTCTTTGTGCGCACGATTACTCTGGAACCGTTCATGATGTTAACTCAAAATTTGTATTATAATGAGATCTGGAAATACACTATGTTTTGATCTTATTCCGTTGAAGTTTTGAGGGGGGGAATTGGATTGCAAATATAGTATCGACATTTTTTTTGCTGTAAAAGACTTGGATAGGAAAATCTAGATGTGAAAGTAGTGATTTCTTAGGCAGCGGTTTTTTTTATTAATGAACACATATGTTTTTATGATGGTTATTTGAATTTATATTTGTAGTCGGTCTCTCTGCATGGTGCGTCTGACAACATCATGCACCTACCTTGAATGCATTGGATTCGGAGTGACGCACACTGGCGAAAATAAATAAAAACCTGGACAAAAGTTTAAAATACAATAATCACATGACAACATGAAATCGACGAAATGAGGTTTAGAAATACCTGTTCAAGAATAATAATTTTTAATAGTTATTTAAATTTATATAGAGTGTTTCGTATTCCACCAGATTCTAGTAGTTAAGGCTAGACTTCGCCTGAAATAAAGTCATATTATTATTATTATATTATTATGATTACGGCTGTTTCAACACAAAAACTAAATTAAAATTACATTTTTACCTAATACGTAATTAATCAAGACCAACAGAAAAGTAATTTACACAGTTACAAGTTTTGTCCAGGTTTTGACTTATTTTCACTTGTGTGTGACATCTAGAAAAATCTGCAAGTTTCAAACCCGCACATAAACAATTGCAAAAGTTATAAACTAATAAAGATTGGAAAAATAACGAGTTCCGTTTTTTGCAAATAACTCGAGAACTATTAATCTTTAAGGAATTTTAAAGAAAGATTCTTAAAGAGGAAGAAATTTCCAATAAAAAGTCCCGACTCCGAAACTCTACAACCATCCGCAACAAGTAAAAATATTTTTTTATGTTATTAAATATTAATTGAAAAATTTATAAAAATTATGGTATTATTTAAACACTTAAAGGAACAATATCCCGTTGGAAAAAAAAAATTCACCAATTTTTCATGAAATGAGCCTATTAACAAATTTTTTTTTAGAGTTTGCGTTTATATTTTAAGTCGGATAATTATTAATCAAAAGTCACTAAAATTATTTCGCTTCGTGGCGACCTTATGTCAACTACACTTTATGGGATTATGACATTGCGATGTTTTTAATTGTTACAGTCTATTAGTTATTAATTATTTAACCCAACAAAAAAATAAAAAATAAAATAGAGAGGTCAAAAATTTTTTTTATTTATTATTACTGTTTTTATATTCAAAAATACTATTAGTCCAGTCAATGAAAGAGTTGTAGAGAACATTGAGGAGGCGAGAATTTTTCTCTTCAGGAATGTGTTGGGGGTAGTTAGGAGATAAACATACTAAAAGTCCTCGCCCCCTAGCCCCGTCGCTTCAGAAGGGGAGGGAGGTGGAAAGGTTCCTTTTTTCGATTCTTCGCTTATAACTCAGAAAAGATGCGTCGTATGGAAAAAGGTGATCTATGCAAAATTAAACGTAATTAAATTTCCCACAAGAATGTTTATATTAATTTTCTTCCTATGTGTTATAGTTTATGAGATATTCGCCAGCGAAAATCGATAATTAATAAAAAAAAAATCAATTACGTACTTTGAACATTTCTATCAAAGCGGTTTACCGTGGTCTGCTAATAAATCACAGTCACAAAACAATTTTTATTTTACAACACTGGACATATTTACTAACGTAATATTTTGTCGAAATCTATACATTTCCTTAAATGTACAGTGTGACTCACTTAAAATGAAGATACCCTTATAACTTTTTCATTTTATTTCCGATTTGAATCAAATTTTACTCAAGTATAGAACAAATTAGGATCTACTTATGACCAGAAAATCATTCACCTACAGTACCAAAATATGAGGAAAAATATTAAAAATCATATTGATGGGTCTTGACGAATTTCACGTAGCCACCACAAATTACGGAAATTGAGGATCCCCTTTGCCAGATGAGCTTATGTATGAGAAATCCCCCATCAATAACCAAATCAAATTTTGGTGTATGTACGTTTGTGGCGCCGATCGGATGCATTTTTTAGAATGTCTAACATTCAAAATGTTTTATTTTTTTCAGCATATTTTCGTAAACTATAACAAATAGGAAGAAAATGAATATAAACTTTCTTGTGGAAAATTTAATTCCGTTTAATTTTGCATAGATTACTTTTTCCCTACGCGACGCATCGTTTCCGAGTTATAAACGAAGAATCGAAAAAAGGAACCTTTCCACCCCCCTCCGCCCTGATGCGGCGGGGCTAGGGGCGGCGACTCTTAGTATTTTTACCTCCTAACTGCCCCCAACACATCCCTGAAGAGGAAAATTTTCGCCTCCTAAATGTTCTCTACAATCCTCTTTTGGGCATTCGTTGATTGGACTATAGATTACATAAACTTTAAATTTTTATTGCTATTTGTTTAAACAAATTTTATAAACAAATAGATAAATTACTTATTTTTGAAAAATATTTTTTTGCCATTTTATTTGTTATAAAATATTATGATTAAAAAAAAATTCTTAGAATTTGTAGCTATTCTTGTTTTATTATATGTAGGCAAATGTACCTACATATTTAGATAAAAATGGTATATTTTAATCACAATTAGAAAACAATAACGCAAATATTAGTGGGAAAAGAGCAGAGCGTTTGCTCTAAAAAACTTTATGACAGCATAAAGAAAGGTGATTATGGAATTCTTTCTGCCGCGATTTTATTATTTTAATTTGTTTCGGTGTGGTAACAAGTGCAATGAGAAGTCCTGAACTAAATCTAAATATTGCTTCAAAAAATATAAACAATGTATGTGTCAATATTAGAATTTTCTGCTATTTTTCTTACTATCTCCGGTCTTAGTAATCGCAAAAAATGAAAAGACAAATTTTGAATAATTTTTTTTTTTAACTGTTTAACGTCGGCCTATTTCCGCTACCAGGGCGTATCACCGACGCCAGGAGACGAGCTACCCCCAACCTGGAAATTTTGCCGAATCTCTTCCCTTAAGAAGAGTAGGGATCTTTTACTTGCCTAACATTTAATAGACAAGGGACCGCCTGCTTTACATCCCCTCCGAAGGATGGTATATCCACTACGTAATCCTCGTCTGAAATTACGTAACTTCCGAGTATACACTGATATACAAGCCTCTATAAGGTGGGACGAGAAGGCTGTATTTCCCAAGATGGGAGCCCATCCAAGTACTAACCGCGCTCGACGTTGCTTCAACAGAATATCGACTGATATTCGCATTGAAGTCGCCTCTACGCTCGCCCCAAATTTTCAATAAAAATAGACAAAAAACTTTCTGATAATTTGTTAACTTGCAAGAAAATAAAAACCATTAAAAAAAACCGCTGCCCAAGGAATCACTACTTCCACATCCAGATTTTCTATCCAAGTCACTCACAACGAAAAATTTTGTATGTGGAAATAATTGTTTATGGAACTTTAATAATATAATATTTGAAATCTTCTACCCCAAAAATCCATAAAACGATACCCCACATCGGTAGTGGGGTGGGGGTGGTGATAGGGGGTAGTAGTGGGGGTGGATAAAGTAAAAAAATATTTTGAGGTTTCTGGTTCTTGTACACATACTAAATCACAATTTTTTTCATCCCCTTTAATAATGGGGTGGGGGTGGTAATGGGGGTGGCTAATGCCAAAGTTTTTTTGAGACCTTAGCTTCAGAAGCTAAGGTCTCAAAAAAACTTTGGCATTTGGGGGTAAATACCCCAAATTTACCTCAATTTACCCCCAATCCTTCGACGGAACAAGATGAAAATATAATCCAGTTCTAGATCTCGTTAAAGTACATATGTGTACCAAATTTCAAGTCAATATCTTAAACGTGCGCACAAAAAAAAGTTACAGACCGACAGACAGACAGAAATTTTTTTTCGCTCAAACTTAAAATCTCAACGTTTCATGACATTCTAAGCCTATTTGAACAATAAAAATTTTCAAAAATTTTTTTGTCGTTACTATACTTCCACTGAATGTGGAAGTAATTACTATCTATATATAATTTAAGAAATAGAGTGTAATATTGCATAACTGTATAACGAAAGTGAGTGAAACTATATCTTTATTGCTTTATTTTTCGAGTTGTTTATAAAATAATAAAGTTAAAAATATCACGTGTCTGTCTATTCAAAAAATAAAGAAATTTTGTGAAGTATACACGAAAGTTTTAGCCATGTATTTTTACGGAATTGAAAATTATTTTTTCTGTACAAAAGCATTTCTTATATATAAACAATGACTTTCATTTCATTTTAAATTTCCAACTGCTCAGTTAATTTGTTGTAATGTATTCTAATGTTTTGATTATTTAATTTTAACGAATTCTAAAATAATTTTGTATGCTCCATGTATACATTTAATTTTCGTCATAGTAATATAGGACTAATAATTTTTTAGTTAGATTTATGGCTAAATACTGTAATATAACTCTATCTTGCTTTAAACAGGCGTTGTGTTGCTTTGTATACTATTGGCAACAGTTCTTTTGGTATTTGAGACGCTTTAATTGTTTTATTGCTCTGTGCAAGAAAGGAACGTCACCAGCATTAGTTGAATGCAGGTAGAAGAATGTAAGAAAAAAGGTACTCTCAACGAGGCATAATGCAACACCACAGGAGGTAGGGGAGAAAGAAAGATCACGCGTTTGCCGAAATATATAGTGTTCTAACAACGTTTAACATAATTGTAATAATTTTTCATGTGTAAATAAAAATTCAACCAATTCAAATTTCATGTCAAAAGGTCTATTTGTTAACTGACAAATGTACAAATTTCTCAGCTAGTAAATTCGCAGAATTTTGATTGGAATATTTATAATTTTACGTAGTAAAAGTTTTTATTTTTATGTTTCTATAAGATCATAAAATTATCTAAGACCCGAAAATCGCAAAATGCGGTGACAATACGAAGAAATCATTTTTACTTCCACATCCAGTGGAAGTATAGTAACGACAAAAAAAAATTTAAAAATTTTTATTGTTCAAATAGGCTTAGAATGTCACGAAACGTCGAGATTTTAAATTTGAGCGAAAAAAAAATTTCTGTCTGTCGGTATGTCTGTAACTTTTTTTGTGCGCACGTTTGAGATATTGACTTGAAATTTGGTACACATATGTAGTTTAACGAGATATAGAACTAGATTATATTTTCATCTTGTTCCGTCGAAGGGTTGGGGATAAATTCGGGTAAATTTGGGGTAAATAGGTAAATCAAGCAGGTAAGAGTCCATAAAATTGGTATTTAGTATACACAAGAGAAACTAAGGTCTCAAAAAAAATTTTGGCATTAGCCACCCCCATTACCAGCCCCACCCCATTATTAAAGGGGATGAAAAAAAATTGTGATTTAGTGTGTGTACAAGAACCAGAAACCTCAAAATATTTTTTTAATTCATCCACCCCCACCACGCTACCGATGTGGGGTATCGTTTTATGGGTTTTTGGGGTAGAGGATTTCAAATATTATATTATTAAAGTTCCATAAACAATTATTTCCACATACAAAATATTTTCGTTGTGAGTGACTTGGATAAAAAATCTGGATGTGGAAGTAGTGATTCCTTGGGCAGCGGTTTTTATTTAAATGGAAACAACATAAATTTAAAAATCCGTTGTGTCTTGAAAAGTGTTTTCTGGAATCTACAGATGACGTAAGCTTTTTCAGATATTTAATTGCATTTTAAATGACCTACAAAAAAATTTAAAAAATGACGACAGACAAGCGTTTCGTTACCTCATTTTTGTTAGTTTGGCGACCGGTACAAATTTAATTAAGTAAAATAAATAAATAAATAAGCGTTCATTGTGCACAAAAGAGTTTACACACAAAAGGAAGAGGTTAGGCTAAACTATATGGCTAGTTTAGGCATTAAGAAAACATATGACTGTACACAGTATTAGTCCACAGTACATCGCCCTTTTTTTTTTAATGATTAGTAACAGGCTGAATTTTCCTGAGTAGCTTCGTTTTGACGAGACGTCCAACTTTTTTCTCTGCGAAAATTCTCGGTAGTGGTAGCTAACAGCAAAAATTATTTTTTCTATTTTACACCAATTAGACAATTCGACAACCTGTCAAATTAGTTTGGCAATATATTTTTCATTCATTAAACGTTTGTTAAAGAGTTTGTTTTTCGATTGCGTTGGTTACGTTTGCGTTAATTATAATAAGCCCCGTGTTTGTCCACAACAACATAATTTGATAGGTTGTCGAATTGTCTAATTTGGATTTAGGTTCTACTTACCCTCTACTCCAAAGTTGACCCTGTACCGGGGTTGCTTTCACCCTGGGGGTGGATGCCACCCCTTCTCGGGGGTGAAAAATGTTTCATTGAAAATAAGTCCTGGAATGGATAGATTGACTAATTCTAAGCAACTTTTGTCCTATAAAGTTTTTTCTGAACGTTAATACTTTTCGACTTCTTCGTGAGTGAAAGTGTCAATTTTTCAACCAATAAACCCACGTTTTCAGACGGTTTTTCGCGAATGACTCAAAAAGTAAGTATTTTATCGAAAAAATCATTCTTAGTAAACGTGTAGCTTATAAAAAAACAAAAGGAATGGTGGGTGGTTTATGGTCTCTGTAGTCCCAATTTAAACGGAGTAATAGCTTGTTGAAGGTTGGTTCTTATTCGTCAAACGCCAAAATTGAAAGTTTCAACGTGAAGTTGCCAAAAAACAATGCATTTTTCGGGGAAACTCATGGAACCCTTTTTGAAGTGCTTGAAAAAAAAAACTATATTTTTGTTTTTTATGAATAGGTGTAAGTATGCTGTGCCTAAATATAGCTATAATGTGTATTCATCAATGCTCCAATATACGTGTTCTGATATCTGCAAAAATATGTGATTGGTTTTTTACCCATAACTCGCTTAGTTTTTAAGCTATCAAGTCCTTCAAAAAATCATTTTGTAGGTTTTTTCAAGCGCTATAAGCTCATATAATTTAATTTTCTTTCAGCCCTTATTTTTGAAAGGGTTCGAGCTGAAAGGGCTTGAACAATTTACTATTTACGAACACATGCAAACTTTAAACGGCCATATCTTACTCAAGTTTTATCAAAAAAAAAAATAAATAAATAAAAGAACATTTTCAGAAAAGAAAAACCTACAATTTTGTACTCTACAAAATTTTGCGTATCATTAATAGTTTTTGAGTTATTTAAAAGGCAATTTTTTGCAAAAATTACAAAAATGCTCTTTTCACTTCAAGCTCAAATTGTTTCAAAACTAAGCACTCTAAACCGGTCAAACTTCTAGAGCATGTTACAAGTACATAAATAAAGTAAATTGTAAAGTGGTAACGATTATTTTCTATTGGGGTGGTAATTAGGGGGTGATTTTCACATTTTTTTGGCGCCGAAAAAAATAGGGACCAACATTATTTTCGTCATAACTCGCTTAGTTTTGATGTAGGGACTTATAAAAAATAATAATAAAGGTTTTTTCAAGCACTTCAAAAAAGGTTGCATGAGTTTCCCCGAAAAATGCATTGTTTTTTTGGCAACTTCATGTTGAAACTTCCAATTTTGGCGTTTGACGAATAAGAACCAACCTTCAACAAGCTATTACTCCGTTTGTATTGGGACTATAGTCACCATAAACCCACCATTTCTTTTGTTTTTTTATAAGCTATATTTTTACTAAGAATGATTTTTCGATAAAATATTTTTGAGTCATTCGCGAAAAACCGTCTAAAAGTCGAAAAGTATTAACTTTCAGAAAAAACTTTATGAAACAAAAGTTGCTTAGAATTAGTCAATCTATCCATTCCCGGACTTATTTTCAATGAAACATTTTTCACCCCGAGAAGGGGTGGCATCCACCACCAGGGTAAAAGCAACTTCCGGTACAGGGTCAACTTTGAAGTAGAGGGTAAATTTTTATGAAAATCGGTGTTGTTTGGCAAAATTATATGGGAAATGACTACCACTACCGAGAATTTTCGCAGAGAGAAAAGTTGGGCGTCTTGTCAAAACGAAGCTACTCACGAAAATTCAGCCTGTTACTAATCATAAAAAGGGCGATGTACTGTGGACTATATTACATTAAAATGAGAAAATTATTAAAATAAATTTTTATATAATTATAAATAATTATATAAAATAAAATATAAATATTGTATTACTTTTAATAACGATAATTTAACTATCAATATACCGTTTTTTATTATAACCATTATACTAGAGAATTTTATGCTCTACCGAAAAGGTATGTATAGTGTGTGTGTCTTGCTTAATTTTCAAAATATTGGGGAAAAAGCACATTTTGTTGCAATTATTGTTAGTAAGTTTTGAACCCGAAAAGAAAGAAAAGAAAAGAATACCACACAAATTTCTTTTTAAGAGTGTGACCTGCGAAGACTAATCAATGTCGGGCACAAATATTTTATATGCTTGCACTAACAATAATTATTATTTTTATTAGTGCAAGCATATAAAATATAATCAATAAAAGAAAATATTAAATTTTTGCTTGCCATACTTAAAAGGAAACTTTGTGCTTTATAGTACGTAGGGTACATGGCTATATAAGCCAAAAAGCTGCACTTTTTGATTGGGATGTGCCACTTTCTGTGGTCATAGTTGATGCCAAAAAGTAACTTTCCCTATAGGGAGCCACTTTAAAATCCATGCAGAACACCAAAATGGCGGCCATTAAAGATGTCCGCCATTAGCCACACTAAATGTTTTTGTATCTCAGCTCCTAATGGTTCGATTTCTATTTTATTTTTTGTTTTGTTTTTAAAGCTGTTGTAAAGAGGACACTTTTGTTCCTATACATTTATCTCTACACCTTTAGGGTTCCGCGCAATTTAAAAAAAATATATATTTTTTAATTTTTAAAGAAGTATCCGTCTTTGCACAGTGGGACAAACTGAATCTGAAAACTTATTTCATATAATGCAACTTTCAATTGATGTTAACTTGGGACAGCCGGTACGTAGTAGAGGTCATTATAATCACTTTTTTAAAATTAAGCCTATAAGTATAGTGACAGTGAAATAAAATTAAATAATAAAGTTATAAATACTTCAAAGAGAACTTCATGCTTTGTTGTTATTCGATGGCAATCAATTTTTGCTCATATTTGAAACATATACTCGGAAACACAAACTTGCTGTCTCAAAATAAGTACAGTTTCAAAAGAAAAATTGCATCAAGGGATTCTTTTACTATTATACCTAATGTTACTGTACTATTAAAACAATTTGTTTTATATATCTCTGTCAGGTAAATAAACGTAATTTAATTTCTACCCCTTTGCATCTTTTTATTCTAATGTGAATGAGGCAATATTTTAAAAGTGGAAAACAAAAAATGAGGACAAATTCAAAATATTTAAATACTTATAGGCCTACCACGGAGTAATTACATTAAGTATCAGTTATTAATAATTAATGTCTATTTGCATAAAAAAATAACCTAATATTAGGTTTTTTTATTATATTTTCAAATTCATAACAATGAATAATAAAAAACGTAACTGTTATATTATTTTGGAGTTCAAAGAATGAATATATTTCCTTTATTAGCTGGCCCTCCAATAGCGTCTCTACTGTAAACAGTAATGATAGTGGCGCAGTATAGTAAGTACTCCTAACCATATAATATTGTGCTTCGTGACGATGCATGCATCAAAGAAATATATGTTATAAAAATATAACCTACTGAGGCCCGATTACATTGGCAACATCGCTGGGACGGAGAACGAACGCTAACTATATTCTTATATACAGCGGGCTTTGAAACGATCAGTAAATATATCCGGGCTCTGAAATATGCCATGTTTATATAATTAAAAGAAAAATAATAATTATCTACCCCTAGTGGCTTCCTGTTAGAAAAGATGCATAACAGTCGCCATATTTAATAAATTTGTTAATTTATACACTCGGGAAATGCCGGGCTAATGAACGACCTATCGATATATCGGGCTACACAATGTACCGTCTATACCTATATATATATATATATATATATATATATATATATATATATATATATATATATATATATATATATATATATATATATATATATTTTTGTAATTTACCCATTTATTATATTTTTGTGACCCGTGTAAATACTATATGTATAATAACACTGAATAAACAATACAATACAATACAATACATATCTCCAAAATGAAATGTTCAGTAGAGAATATTATTTAGGTATTATGCAAATCACAACTTACACACTTTTTTATTTATTATAAAAATACCTACTTTCTGTATATTGTTGCCCTAATCTGGGCACGCTAATATACTAGTTAGGTAAATACTTTAAAACACTCATTATTGGAGAACCAATCAAAACAACTACTCTTCTAGCTAATACTGACGAAGTATTGAAGTACATGATAGGATTCTTAGCATTTTAAAGAAAAAAAAAAAAAAAATATTGAAAATACTTAAATCATTCATTTACATTTAGTCATTCACACTTTTTTTATTTAATATGAAATTATCTACTTTCTGTATATTGGTACCTTAATCGGGTCACGCTAATATACTACTTAGGAAAACACTTTAAAACACTCATTATTGGAAAACCAATCAAAACAACTACTCTTCTAGCTAATACTGACGAAGTATTGAATTACATGATAGGATTCCTGGCATTTTAAGGCAAAAAAAAATTTATTGGAGATACTTAAATTATTTATTGAAATTCAGTCATTCACAAGAACTATTGAACCTTACATTCTATTTCAACTCTAGAAAAGTTGTACAAGTTTTTTCGAACTCGTTAGTTCTCATCAGTAGAGTATAGAAACATTCATTCATTATTTACAAGCCTATTCTTGATTTATTTTTTTACAATCAATTATTTTTATTTATTTGCTTTAAAGTATTTACCTAACTAGTATATTAGCGTGCCCAGATTAGGGCAACAATATACAGAAAGTAGGTATCTTTATAATAAATAAAAAAGTGTGTAAGTTGTGATTTGCATAATACCTAAATAATATTCTCTAATCATGATAAAAGCAAATAAATAAAAATAATTGATTGTAAAAAAAATAAATCAAGAATAGGCTTGTAAATAATGAATGAATGTTTCTATACTCTACTGATGAGAACTAACGAGTTCGAAAAAACTTGTACAACTTTTCTAGAGTTGAAATAGAATGTAAGGTTCAATAGTTCTTGTGAATGACTGAATTTCAATAAATAATTTAAGTATCTCCAATACATTTTTTTTGCCTTAAAATGCCAGGAATCCTATCATGTAATTCAATACTTCGTCAGTATTAGCTAGAAGAGTAGTTGTTTTGATTGGTTTTCCAATAATGAGTGTTTTAAAGTGTTTTCCTAAGTAGTATATTAGCGTGACCCGATTAAGGTACCAATATACAGAAAGTAGATAATTTCATATTAAATAAAAAAAGTGTGAATGACTAAATGTAAATGAATGATTTAAGTATTTTCAATAATTTTTTTTTCTTTAAAATGCTAAGAATCCTATCATGTAATTCAATACTTCGTCAGTATTAGCTAGAAGAGTAGTTGTTTTGATTGGTTCTCCAATAATGAGTGTTTTAAAGTATTTACCTAACTAGTATATTAGCGTGCCCAGATTAGGGCAACAATATACAGAAAGTAGGTATTTTTATAATAAATAAAAAAGTGTGTAAGTTGTGATTTGCATAATACCTAAATAATATTCTCTAATCATGATAAAAGCAAATAAATAAAAATAATTGATTGTAAAAAAGAAATGTTCAGTAATTTCTCTGACAAGATTTTTGGAAAATACATGCGATTTTCTATTTTAACTCTTATTTTTAAACTCAACTTAAACGTAACTCCAAAAATAATAAAGTTAAATGGAGTTTTAATGTTCGGGAGACCACCCTGCACATTTCCAAACAGTTCTTCGAAAAAAATCTGAATAGCCGCGTATATACAGACAGATTAACCAGGGTACAGTGATTCAAAAAATAAATTAACAATAAAAACAAAATATATTTGCTTGAATTGTTGTACTAATAGGAACGATAATGTATGTTTCCTTATATGGATTTTGATATTTTCTTAAAAAGTTTAAAATAATAGGGAACGTGAGCTGGGTTTAGACCGTCGCGAAACATATTAGTTTTACCCTACTGATGACTCGTCGTTGCGATTATAATCCTGCTCAGTACGAGAGGAACCGCAGATTCGGACATTTGGTTCAGGCACTCGCTCGAGCGGGTAGTGGTGCGAAGCTACCATCCATGGCATTATGCTTCTAAGGCCATATCCTTTCTAGTCAAAGATGGAAACGATATCTCTTGTATAGAAAATTTGATTATCTACATCTTTATATTAACTATGTTTCGTCTAGGAGGTAATAGAAACTAAATACCGAAAATAAACTCATTTTCAGTGCCAATTTGTTAGTATGAGGGTGAGGGCGATAGTGTAATCGCCAGAAAGAAGTTATTTTATTGTTATTGATGTATTCAAGAACCGCTGCCTAAGGAATCACTAGTTCCAGATCCAGATTTCCTATCCAGGTCTCTAAGAGCTGAAAAAAAAAATGGAAATTATAGTTCATAGAACTTTTATAATATAATATTTGAAATCGTATACCCGAAAAACCAATAAAACGATATGCCACGCTGGTAGTGGATAAGGGAGTGGTGATGGTATTGGGGGTGGATTCATTGCTGCACGAACGTTTTTTCAAATGAAATCATAATTCTGACTTTAAAGTCGGCATTCAGAGCTTAATGTCGATATTCCGCGATTAATGTCGGAATTTCGAGATTAAAGTCGGAATTAAAAAAAAATATTTCAGTGGCCCTTTCTACGCCTTCGTAGTAAAGTTTTCAATGTACTAGGAATTATTTTGACATGTACATCGATCAATAAGAAACCGCTGTCTAAGGAATCACTACTTCCACATCCAAATTTTCGAGTGGAGGTGGCTGGTGACAATACGAATTTTGATTTTGGTTCTTGTACACACATCGGGTGGGGGTGACTAATGTCAAAACAAATTTTGAGGTCTTTGGTTCTTGTACACACACTAAATCACAATTTTATATCTTTCATCCTCTTTAATAATAAGGTGGGGGGTGGCTGATGCCAAAAAAAACTTGAGACCTTGGCTTCTCGTACATACACTAAATCACAATTACTTCCACATCCAGTGGAAGTATAGTAACGACAAAAAGATTTTAAAAATTTTTTATTGTTCAAATAGGCTTAAAATGTCGTGAAACGTCCAGATTTTAAGTTTGAGCGAAAAAAAAATATGTCTGTCTGTCGGTCTGTCTGTCGGTCTGTCTGTCGGTCTGTCTGTCGGTCTGTCTGTCGGTCTGTCTGTAACTTTTTTGTGTGCACGTTTACTCTGAAACCGTTTAAGATATTGACTTGAAATTTGGTACACATATGTACTTTAACGAGATCTAGAACTAGATTATATTTTCATCTTGTTCCGTCGAAGGGTTGGGGGGGTAAATTGGGGTAAATTTGGGGTAAATGGGTAAATCAAGCAGGTAAGAGTCCATAAAATTGGTATTTAGTATATACAAGAGAAGCTAAGGTCTCAAACAAATTTTTGGCATTAGCCACCCCCATTACCAACCCCCACCCCCATATTAAAGGGTATGAAAAAAAATTATGATATAGTGTATGTACAAGAACCAGAAACCTCAAAATATTTTTTTACTTCATCCATCCCCACTATCACCCCCCTATCACAACCCCCACACCACTACCGATGTGGGGTATCGTTTTATGGGTTTTTGGGGTAGAGGATTTCAAATATTATATTATTAAAGTTCCATAAACAATTATTTCCACATACAAAGTTTTCTCGTTGTGAGTGACTTGGATAGAGAATCTGGATGTGAAAGTAGTGATTCCTTGGGCAGCGGTTTTTATGGAGTCTTACCTGCTTGCTTTACCTATTCACTCCCATCTTCCCCTCCCCAACCCTTCAACGGAATAAGATCAAAATATAATCTAGTTCCAGATCTAGCTATAATAAATACATAGGTGCACCAAATCAACATCGTAAACCGTGCCGAAGAAGTCGTGGGCACAAAAAAATTAGACAGACAGACTAGACTGGTCGACAGACAGAATTTTTTTTTTTCTCAAAATTAAAATCTCTTGAACAATTTTTTTTACGATTACTATACTTTCACGATGTGGAAGTAGTAGTAAATTCGATGATTACTGGTAATTTTTAGAATGGATAATATTCGGAGCGGTAAAAATAACATTATTTTTTTCAGCGTACAAAATAAATAAAAGATAATTAAAAACCGTTTTTATTCACGCAAAATTAATAAAATTAACAAAAAACTTTTGTTTAATGAAAGTAAAAAATACAACCGAAATATATTCAAATGTTTAAATATTTTGAAAATAATGAAAGTATCAACTTTTAATAAAGAAAATCGTAAACATTTACATAAATACGATGTTTATTACTTACTTAATATGAAAATAAAATATAAAAAAATATAGACGCAACAACAGAAATTTTTCAAGAATAGTTTATTTTTCATATGAAATGTTACTGTTCTTTAAAAGCAAGTTAATATGGCAAAACATCCAAAAATATGTACTGGGTGCTCAAAAACCTGGAAAATACAAAAGCAGCTCAAGAAATACATTTTTCACCTTGGAGCAAAATTACAAAAAGTTGTTGTTGAAATGTTAAAATACTCCTCGATATAAACCACTGACTTTTTTACTTCCACATACAGTGGAAGTATAGTAAAAACATTTTTTTTTTATTTTTATTGTTCAAATAGGCTTAGAATGACATGACGAGATTTTAAGTTTGAGCAAAAAAAAATTTCTGTCTGTCGTTCTATCTGTCGGTCTGTCTGTATGTCTGGAACTTTTTTTTGTGCGCACGATTACCCTGGAACCGTTTAAGATATTGACCAGAAATCTGGTACACATATGTATTTTAACAAGATCTGGAACTAAATTATATTTTTATCTTATTCCGTTAAAGGATTGGGGAGGAAACGGGGGTAAATAGGTAAATCAAGCATGTAAAAGTCTATAAAATTGGTATTTAGTATATATGAAAGAAGCTAATGTCTCAAAAAATGTTTAGCATTAGCCACTCTCGTTACTGCCCCTACCCCATTATAGAAGGGGGTGAAAAAATTATGATTTAGTGTGTGTACAAGAACCAAGGGTCTCAAAATATTTTGTTCATCCATCCCCACTACCACCCCCCTATCACTACCCCCCCCCCCCCCCCCTACTACCGATGTGGGATATCGTTTTATGGGTTCTTTGGGTAGACGGTTTCAAATATTATATTATTAAAGTTCCGTAAACAATTATTTCCACATACAAATTTTTTTCATTGTGAGAAACTTGGGTAGCAAATCTGGATGTGGAAGTAGTGATTCTTTGGGCAGCGGTTTTTTGATCTAATGGAAAAACGTACCTTTAACCAACTTCAGTATCGAAGGTTTAATTAACTGTGCGGCAGTAAATGAATATTGTTACTGTTTAGCAACAGTTAAGACATTAAAAAATGTAAAAAGAAAAATTGTTTCGAAATCTTCAGGCATTTAGGAGACAAATTCCTTAATTTTTTTAGTTTACCATTGTAAGCAAATAAGCTACACAAACGGGACTGAACCTGGCAAAGAAAAACTTATTTATTTATTTGTTTATTTATTTATCTATTTATTTATTAAAGTTGCCTAAGTTTACAGTTACATCACTTAATTTAAAACACAACATTCAGATTAGTCTATGTACTAATCTACAAAGAAATAGTTCATTCTTATTTCTTCCTAAAAATTTTGAGTCTATCAAATCTTGTTATATTTAAAGAAATTGATCAATAGTCATGCGCACACAGAAATATAAAAATGAGAAAAGGAGTTAAGAAATCGATTTTTGAAAATGTTTTTGCGATATTTTATACTTTTTCTTTCGCTTATGATAATAATATATTATTCAACGAGCGTGTATTGGTAGCTATTACTCCAGATAATTACGTTTAATTCATTCGCTGAAATTTAAAAAATGTCACTTTTTGTACGCTTCTGTGGGCTGGAATTTTCGATATCGCCGGTGCGATTCACGATGTGCATCAAATGCAATTATCCCTCTTTCTATAATAACATCGTATGGACCTTCAGCTCATGTATTAAAAAAGATTTGAAGTTCCAAGATTTCGTGTTTTGTCTTCCTTGCGGGTTGCGAAAACGAGCATTTCATTCAACACGTCGAATATCTTGAATGGTATAACTCCTAGCTCAAAAATAGATAATCTCCAAGGACAAGATAATAATCTAAGGAACAGTTTACTGTTTTTAAAACCTCCGATTTTTTTTCCGAGATATGGAGATATGGAGGTTTAAAAATGGCGTCGAACGTTCTTAAATCAAAATACTACTTTAAAAGTTAAATATCTCAGAAACTATGGCATTAGTAACCAAAAATGTTAAGGAACCAAATTAAAGATTATCGATTAAGCTAGAAGTCATTTTTCTATTTTTTTTCTCCTACTTGAAAAATTAAAAAGTTGACCGACACAATGTGCGTCTTCGTATTTTTCCATAAAATCTCGTTATTTCTTACAAGTATTATTAGTCTCTTGAGGTAACCCCAAAAGTTCTGCGACTGGACCGAAAAAAAAACTTTTTCAGATTTTCCAGTGCTAGGCATTTTTTTATCGGAAAATTTTATTAACAAAAGTTTTTCAGAATTGTCCAAAAACCCTAAGCCCAATATTTCATAAAAATAAAAAACTGAAAAATTAAAAAAAATTGATAAATTTAAAAAATATAAAAAAGACTACTAATTACTTGACAACTACCTGGCAGCTTCGGTTTAATTTCAAACAAAATTGTCATGAATTTTTTGAACAAAAAAACTTATTTAAATGATATTTTCGGAATTGGGCAGTATTTTAAACAAAACTTCAATATTTTTTAATTGGCATTAAATTTTGGATTTATGGTTTTTGGACAATTCTGAACAACTTTCTTAAAAAAATTTTCCGATAAAAAATGCCTAGCACCGGAAAATAGGAAAATATTGTCACCATCGTGTTCCCCGTCCCACAGTGGGGTAAATAGCTCATTTTTTTGGACAAACGATAATTCCCAAGCCTGGAATTAATGAAACTTAATTTATTTTTTTTTTAACTATTCGTTATAAAATTGCCTTAAATTCTATCGAGCCCGAATTTTGAAATTTCAGAATTAAAGATGGCTAATCCAATATCGCGGACATAAATTTTGAAAGTAAATTAAAATTTTATCAAAAGATTGTTTAAAATCATAAAAATTGTTACTTGGGGGGTTTTTTGATTTCTAATCTCATTTCCGATCCCCGAATTTTGCGATTAAAGAAACCAAGATAGCGGATCCAATATGGCGGCCATAATATTTTTTTAAATGAAATGTACATGCGCAAATTGTTAAAAATTGTTACTTTGGGGTTTTAGAGATTGCTGATCATGAATCTGAAATCCAAATTACGTAATATCGAAATCCAAGATGTCGGATCCAACATGGTGTCCGTAAGTTAAAAAAGAATGACAAATCAAGAAGGAAAATGTTAAAATTTGTTTTTCGAGGGTCTCGCAGTTTGCTAATCTCGATTCGGATATTAAAATTTCGATATTTTACAAACCAGAAAATTAAATTCAATATGGCTGCCATAAATTTTTTAAAAATTATGATGTACATGCAAAAATAGTTAAAAATTGATACTTGCAGGTTTTTGCGATTGCTGACTACGCATTCGTAATTTCGAATTCTAAGATGGCAGATTCGAATATGCCATCTTATAAAAAAATGAGATAACCAATCGAAAATGTTGACATCTCTAAACCTAATGTAACCTCATGAGTCAAATCATAGCCTATAAACCTATTATTACTTAATGTAGAAAATAAAACTTGAGTAGAAAGGGGCACTAAGCCTAACATAACATATACCAAATCCTTTAAAATAACCTAATTAGTCAAGTCACAAACGAGCAGTGATATTAATACTATAAGCTGTAAACAAAATCTAGTTGGCCAAATCTTAAACGGGCATATAGGCGTATTTCACAAATTTTATATCACTGAATAATTCAATTCTTGATTTATCATTCTATTTTAATTTACGGACACCATATTAGATCCGCCATCTTGAATTTCGAGATTACGTAATTTAGACTTCAGATTCATGATCAGCAGCCCCTAGAACTCCTAAATAACAATTTTTAATAATTTGCGTATGCACATTTCATTTAAAAAAATATTATGGCCGCCATATTGGATCCGCCATATTGAATCCGTCATCTTGGACTACGATATTACATAATTTAGACTTCATATTCATGGTAAGAAACCCCTAAAAGCCCTAAGTAACAATTTTTATCAATTTGCGCATGTACATTTCATTTAAAAAATATTATGGCCGCCATATTGGATCCGACATCTTGAATTTCGATATTACGTAATTTGGACTTCAGATTCATGATCAGCAATCTCTAAAACCCTTAAGTAACAATTTTTAACAATTTGCGCATTTACATGTCAATTAAAAAATATTATGGCCGCCATATTGGATTCGCCATTTTGGATTACGATATTACGTAATTTAGATTTCAGATTCTCAATCAGAAACCCTTAAAAGTCCTAAGTAACAATTTTTAACAGTTTGTGCATGTACATTTCATTTAAAAAAATATTATGGCCGCCATAATGGACCCTTATCTTGGTTTTTTAATCGCAAAATTCTGGGATCAGAAATGAGATTAGAAACCAAAAAAAAACCCCCAAGTAACAATTTTTTATAATTTTAAACAATCTTTTGATAAAATTTGAATTTACTTTCAAAATTTATGTGCGCGATATTGGATTAGCCATCTTTAATTTTGAAATTTCAAAATTCGGGCTCCATAGAATTAAAGGCAATTTTATAACGAATAGTTCAAAAAGAAAAAAATTAAGTTTCATTAATTCCAGGCTTGGGAATTATCGTTTGTCCAAAAAATGAGCTATTTGCCCCACTGTGCGTCCTCGAACACGGGGGGGGATTTGTTTCGGTCCAGTGGCAGAAATTTTGAGCTTTTTTTTATTTTTTCTGGTTTACCTCAAGTGACTATATTTCCTGCAAATTTATCTTAAAGTGCAACTTCCTGTTGAGTAGTTATAAAAAAAGCACAGTATTTTACTAGCATGTAATAGCCACCATTACACGCTCGTTAAATAATATACCATTATTTGACTTCATTGTATAACTCGTAATATGATGAGGAGATAATTAGATGTTAATAAAAATGTCCACCCTGTACATAGCGCTGCAATTATCTGGGGCAAGTCTCGTGTGTTGCTTAAAAACTCCAAACTTTCTCTAGGTAGATAGCTATTACTTATGCTTTTTATATTATTAAAACAGCCTTGATTGTGACATATTACATTGCTCTTTATATAGATCTAAATCTGCCGAGTTATACGTGAAATTTGTAATTATGTAAGGATATGTTTTCGCCAGACAGCCAGCAGCCAGATCTCACAGTCGCATTTTGGATACGTGATTAAGATAATCAATTTAGCAAAATACGAAGCACATATAGGGTGCACAGAGCAATAGCAGATTCCATACATAAAAATAATGCGATCCAGTCAAACTTACCTTGATCCAGAAGTTAATAGTAACCGAGGTACAGGGTGCCAAATTATTATTTTTTTATTATAACATTTTAAAGAATTAAAGGATTTTAACAAAAGGCGATCGGGGGGTTTCCTCAGGCGAGAAATTTAAATCTCTTCATAGTTTCGCTGTTATTTGTAGAGGGCGCCACCTACGTCATTTCATCTTTAAAACAAACTTTTCTGTGCCTTAGCGTCTTTCTTTTTAATAAAAAAATCCCGTTTTTATAAATCTTTTTTATGTAAAAAAGATATATACCTTGTAAATGTCACTCCACCATTGTGGAGCCTAGAGTTATGTCTTTTACTTCTTGTCTTCATTGGATTACAAACGTAGGAACACCGCCTCTGTTTATAATCCCTAGGTCTGAATCGTATAGAAATTCCAGTAGTGCTGTGTGTTTCGAATTGACGTCCGAGCTTTCCAACACCATGTGGTGAACATTGGCATCATACCTAAAAATCAACCGCAGCTGTTTTTTCTTTGAGAATCGTACTATTTTCCTGAATCCCACGGGGATGGGGTATGGGAGAGGTGGATGAGTTGCACGGTAAGCATGCCGAGCAAATGATTCCTCTTCTTTGATGAATGCATATTAACTGCAATCAGATTTCTGGAGACATTTTTTTTAGACGTATTTGAAGGTTTTTACTTGCGTAAATGCATATTCTGGGTGTATTGTCGATATTTCAATAGAAGACATTCCCGTTTATTCGGTCTTAACAAGTCCTTAATGAACCCAGGATGAGGATGCAAATTGGAAATTGATCTATAAGAAATGCAGGGGAGTTCCATCGCAAGGAAGAGCTTTCACCCATTTTCAGTGATTGGGGAGGCCATTTGAGGAGCCTGTTTTCTCTTTTTCTGGTCCAGATATGTTCCTCTATCAGGCGGGAGAAGAGGTTCTCCTCCCTTACTGCGGGCTCAGCCATGGTCACGACAGCTTACAACCGGGCTTGGAGAATTGGTCCGCAGTAACGACTTGAGGAGTTCTGTTCAGTTTCTACACCGAGAAGTTTTCCTTACAATCATCACTAACCAGAAAAGTAACCAAACATTTCTTACTTTTCCATTATTTTCAATAGGTTGTTGAACTTATGAACACCCCTTCTAACTTCGATGTCTTAACATATTTTAACCCTGATACTATTGCTGGGTAAACTTTTAAATGTCTGTTTTATGTCATATTTTGTAATTCTTATAATTTTAGTATTTTTATATTGAGAATTGTAATTTTTTGACTTTCCACAAATGTATACAAACCAAGTGAAGTTGTCAAATAAAAAGTTTAAGTTGAAGTTGATCACCTTGGAAGCCCTTGGTAACCTGGCCATCCTCCTATCTGCCACCTGGAGACGCATTTGATAGAGAACTCAGATAATTAAATATTATTTTCTTCCAATTATGGCAATTTCGATGAAAAGAAGCCTGTAAAGTTGTTTCACCGTTGGTGCAACACAAAAGGACTCCGCACAAAGGTGTAGGAAAAGGCCAATTTTTCAAAATTTTGGAAAAAGTTCTTCTGATTATACCGAAAAAAAGTTCTCATGGGCACAATGCTCAAAATTCAATAGCTCGGTTTCCAGTGGCTTTTGAAATCTGAAAATATAAAGTTTTTTATAGGCAAAGCTATGGCCCCATAAGTTCTGTGACTCGACCGCAAGACATCTACCTCCCCTCCCCCATATTTGAGGGCGGGGAACTCGATGGTGACAATATTTTCTACCTATCCTTCACCTACTACACCCAAACCGGAAAAAACACCGCTTCTTCTGATTTTCCAGTGCTAGGCTGGCGAGGGCTTATCGGATTGGATTTTTATTGTCAATTCGAATAAAATAGGTAAAGAACCCACCCCCGAGGTTGAAACTACTCCCATCCTCAATAACGAAATGCCACGAAAACAACGAGAACCACTCTCTTTTTCGAGTTTCCGGTGCGAGGATAGGATTGTTTCTCGCCAATTCGAATGAAATAAGTAAATCTCAATCAGACGAGACCCCAACCAATCTGGGGGTTCAACCAGCCTTTTCCTTCAGTGGTTTGTAGGGAATTAATTGAGACGGGTCATTGGTATATATAGATATTTTTGTTTTTTCACTGATTATACATGTAAAAATATTCTCGTTTTTATTCATTCAATCATCATTCATTACATCTGATTTATTATATGCAATTCTTGTTCTATGCTAATAAATACCGTGCGTGTAATGGAACGTTAGACATGGGAAATAAGAATTACAACATCGCGTGTGCCAGTTGACTAAAATGAAATAACAGAGCTGGGATACTTCGATACTTCAGTAGTCGAGTGCCGGCCGGCAGGTGGGTTTTACTATTGCGGGTTTGTCACATCTCTCGCGCTACGTGGATGTACATACCCATTTCGCAATTACACGCACTGTATTTTCAACACTTACAATTATAATCACACTGTTCTTCCGAATCGAAATGGACGTCACGGCCACCTGTGATCAATCTCTACTTAATTTATTCGAACTGGCAAAAAAACCCAATCCGACAAGCCCTTGCAAGCCTAGCACCGGAAAAAGGGCTGATTTTTCAGGTTTAGGAATAGCGGGTGAAGGGTAGGCCAGAAAATATTATCATCATCGTGTTCCCGACCTCGAAAATGGTGAGATAGATGTATTGCTGTGCACTCACAGAACTTTTGGAATCAAAACTCTACCTTGAACTTTATATTTTTAGATTTCAAAGGCCACTCTGGCGGTCGAACTATTGAATTTTGAACACTGTGCCCATGAGGACTTTTGTTCAGTATAATCAGGAGAACTTTTTGCCATTCATAAAATTTAACTAAACTGCCTTTTCTTATACTCTTGTGCGAGGTCCTTTATATTTAGAAAATAGATTTTATGTATTAAGAGCCACATCGCTGATTGCCATGAAGAGGTACGCCACTAGCCAAAAACGAATAAAGTAATAATGAAATAAAAATTTATGGAGTGTTAATCCTATTGAAATTATGGAATACATTTTCAAGTAGGTACTAGATGAATTTGAGCTATATTTTAATAACAGGTAATAAAATCTTACTATCGTAAATATAAATTTAGTGATTAGTCTGAGTTAAAGTTAGATTATTATTAACCCTGAAAGCCATTTCGTTTTAATGTACTTAATTTTTTTACGAAAAGCACAGTCAATAACTTTAAATTCATATTTGTAAACATTTTTATTTCTTTTTCTGATTGTTATGTTTATTATTCATTATGAATATTAGAAGTTGCGATAATAATTCACCTTTTTTTAATTAATAATACATTAATCGAATAAAACTGTTTTTTTCATCGATTGTTTGGGAGGGGGTGAATTTTTTTGTTAGCAGGAGGCTACAGTAAAGTTTTGTTCAATATGGACAAAACTTTTTGGAAATTAAATTTTAATTTTAAAATATTTTAATAACACGTAATAAAATATTACTATCGTAAATATAAGTTTATTCATTAATCCTAGTTAAATTTTAATATTGAAAAATGTGTTTTTATTTAATTTTTCTTAATACCTACCTCGGATCAGGCAAAAAAAAATCAAAATATTTGTAAATAAATTATGATTTATGCTACAGATATCCAAATCCGATCTGTCATGTTGTGTTTTTTTTATATATATAAAAACCATGTATCTTCAAACTTTACTTAAACTAAAATTTTTAAAAAAATTATATATATTTTCTAATGAAACTTGATGAACATATAGGTTTCATGGGTATAAACTAATACGGAAAATTACATATAGAAATATTCAAAATTTCTTATAAAAAACGAGATTTTCGAAAAATACATCCAGCCAAAAATGTTTGTGATCCATTAAAAGTGCCTCAAAAACCGAACAGTTAAAAAAATTTAGACCCTTCTACAATAATTAGAAGCTGATATATTGGCTGCAAAAGTAAACAGTTTTTTTATAAAAATCATAGGTTCAGGATTAGAACCGCGGATTTCGAATGAGAATCAACAAGTCAAGTCAAGCCAAGACAAATTTATTCACAATTAATACTACACCTGTTCCTCCCGAACACCCATGTCGGGAGCCAGACAGATATCCCGCTGTAGCAACTAAAAATACTGGATGGAAGGATTTCTAAAAAAAAGCATAAGGAATAAGCGACTTATTACAAGCAAGTGTAGTGAAATTCAGTTAAAATAAAAACTGATCTAATAGTGTAAATTTAAAATAATTTTCAAAAACGTATAGGTGATATAATTAAAAAGTATAGAAATATACGCTTTAACCACTAGGCTATGATCATATTACATTTGCTGATTCGATAAATTATAGCAGAGTAAGCAGAACATATTTTCATCATATTTTTTTTTGTAGAATTTCACGGAGTTTAGGCTTGCACTTTGAGCACACCTAGTGGATTGAAGCCTAACACCGTGGAAAAATTTTTTCATAGTAAATTTTATCCAAGAAGTGGTTCGGATTCTACTATAAACTGTAGGGCCCCGTCTCCTTCTTTCAGACAAATCTAGATCTACTGGACGTAGAAAGGTCACTGAGGTGACTTGGATGGCAATTAAAACACACTTTAAATACATTTTTTAAACGCGTTTTCCCATAAATCGTTTTATTCCAGATAATTTAATTCAATTAATGTCTTTCGCGAATTTATTTTTGATAATAAACAAAAATTTAAATCTTTAAATAATCGTTTCAAACACAAATCAAAACGAATTTCTCCAAAGTATCGTCGGTAAAGTTAGAAGCATGACAAGTATTTTAAAGTGTGATAACTGTTCGGTATGCCGAGATCGTCAAATTAGATGTTTTAACATAAATTAGACAATCCTCAAATTCAAGAAGTGGTGCTTGTATAGAAAACAGTTATGTGTTAAAAGAAAGGTGGACACAAGCATTTTTCTAACGATATAACTGTGCCATTAATTTCTCGCAAAATTTTGTATATTTATTATTATTATTCGTTACATACATAGAATCATGATCGTTTTGTTTGGTGAAATTTCTCCATTCATTTCACGAAAACATTTCTTTTATTAAAAAAAAAAAAAATCCAAAAGTTTGTCAAAAAACTCTGCGAGATTTTTATTTGGATCAAGATGTCAATTCCAATAAATCTTTGCTTCAAAAGGCTTTGATCTATCAAAAAATGTATACATTGATGTGAATGAGAATCCAAGTATTGCATCTTAGCACCTCCATCTGACATAATTAATGAATATACTTTTTTAAATGAACTTATCAAGAATAATATTTTTGTCGATTCAGTAGTGAGAAATGTTTGTTTCAAACTTTGTTTCGTAAGAGGGAGAAAGAAAAACGATGGGCATTTTCCCAGTGTAACATAATAAAATCTTTGTTGCAAGACACCATAGGCGGAGTAGTAAATTTTTAAAAATGTTGGAAAGTACAAATGAATCTAAAGTAATTGTTCCACATCCTGGAAAACATCCCTATTTCATTATTTGATTTTTTGATAAATTTTTCCTATAAATGTCAGCCACAAACCGGAGAGAGGATAATAAAAAACATTTGATCAAGGGAAACTATATGGCGAGAAACGAAGAGGACGCTCTTCAATACATTGGGAATATGTGACCAAGGAGCTTATGGTAAATAGATTTAATAAGGCAGCTGCGGCAAATGGCATCATACTGTCAGACGTGCCCATACATCAAAAGGATGCCAACTGAAAAATAATGCATACATCACAAAATACTTGTCATGATATTGAGAATAATAATTAGAAGGAGAATCAATTGTGAACTTGCCAAATGTTTCTACATAAATTGGTAGCATGAAATTTTACTTAACTCGTTAAATTTCACTGAGTTTGATAATACGTTTTGGTTGTTTCTCCCTGTTGGTAGGTACAAAATTAGCTATCAGCTGTTTCCGGGATTAAAAAGCACGCAACTCCAGCATTACCTAAATGTTAAATTAAATTCCCACAATATTAATGATTAATAATGCAAATTTTATATCAATGTAGAATAAACATAATACACCAAAAATAAAATGGAGTGGTTTAAAGATAGAATTTCACAAAGGCACAACATTGTTGCAAGAAATTTATTATTGACATGCATTTATGTATTTATGTAAATAGAAAATCAACTAATACCAGAGTTAAATTAAAGACTTTCTGTTCATGGGCTCGCGCTAAATATATGACATGATTTTCCAACGAGTACTATATTAATTACAACTGAAAACAAATCATAAGAAGTGTCAGGAGACTGCCAAAGAATAATTATTTTTTTAGATTTATATTATTTTACGAAGATGATTTGCAAGACACTTTTCTAAAACCATAAATATATCACTTGTAGAAAAAAATGTCATTATTGTGTATTATCGAATTCTGAATAGTTTTCAAAATATACGTCTATTGGCCTGCATGTCTGTCCGCCTATCTACATACACTAAATCCCAGTTTTATTTATTTATTTATTACAAGCCTTTATTTAACTTCCTTTTGTATGTATGTATGTATGTCAGGATGTTTAGTTCAAATCTTGTGTTTAGGTCAAATCTTGCAAGTCAATTTTAAACCACTTAACGAAGTCCAATTGAGCTGAAATTTTGCATACACATGTAGTTCTGATGACAATAAAATAATACGTTACAAAAAGTGTGTTTTTTAGTATTAACACTATAATTTTTAGTTTTTTTGATCGCATAGTGTATTCACTCAGACGTTGTATTCTAATATATTCTAAGAAATGGAGAAGGATTCGGTTTCGACAATCTTATTTTTTTTTCATTTTATTACAACTAAATAATGATAAAAACTTGTTTTTAAAAAGTGTCGTAGAGGCGACTTCAATGTGAATATCATTCGATATTCCGTTGAAGCAACGTCGAGCGCAGTTAGTACTTGGATGGGGTCCCATCTTGAGAAATACAGCGTTCTCGTCCCACCTTCTAGCGCTTGTATATCAGTGTATACGCGGAAGTTACGTAATTTCAGACGAGGATTACGTAGTGCATATACCATCCTTCGGAGGGGATGTAAAGCAGGCGGTCCCTTGTCTATTAAATGTTAGGCAAGTAAAAGATCCCTACTCTTCTTAAGGGAAGAGGTTCGGCAAAATTTCCAGGTTGGGGGTAGCTCGTCTCCGGGCGTCGGTGATAGGCCCTGGTAGCGGAAATAGGCCGACGTTAAATAGTTAAAAAAAAAAGTGTCTTTACATTTAATTTTTTAATTTGATTACACTGCCCAACAGGTACTTGACCCAACCGTAGGACATGGTACCTTCCTGCCCTAGAGTTGGGTCAAGAAAGAGATATGTTGATAATAACAAGAAATATGTTAACAAACAAAAACATCTATGAATAAAAATATCTCACAGATATTTAAACTTATGATAGATAACAAGATAGAAAAAGACAAAACATAATTTTTTAACATTATTTATATAAAAAGATGATGAAATGAAAAACAAACAAGCTAAGTTAGTGTCTATGGTAATATGTTTTTAAAGCATCCAGGCAGCAATGGGGTCGTTGCACGTATTTTTTTTTATTGCATATTCTGAAAATATAATGAAAAATATTATGCTCCTATTTTTTGTTTCTTTTTTGTTGCATACGTTTTAAGGGTGTAAATTAGCATCAAAGAAATGAGACGTTAGAAATGATAAAGTACACTTCAGTATTTTTTAATACGTTAGTACCTCTTTTGCATTTTTAGTACAATTTTGTGTAAACCCTGCATTTTGAATCTTTTAGCTTTTTCGTAATGAATATAATTTTTTGAGAGGAACAATAAAATATCGATTTTCTATATGCGGTATTGGCAATTTGATGTGATTAAGTTTCGATCTCAATGTACATTACAGTAGCTTAAAGTATTTCCTATAAAAATTGAATCATATAATTACAATATTTAGTGGCATTATAAATAATGTTTAGCAACAATATTATATATGTAATATGTTATTGAAATTGCGCATGTGCCTATAGGTCTCCTGAGCAGTATGAATTTGTAACGAAAAATATTCTTTTCCTTTGTTTCTCCACTGGAAAAGTTTAATATTACAGTCATATACCAGTTAATTAGAACTCAGTAGTTTTAGTACAATTTTCTGTGTTTTAGTACAATTCCTGGCTAGATGGCAGTACATTTCTACTGAGGTGAACGGTAACACTGCACCTAAGCGCATCAACGTTTTCAATTTATGACGTAGCAAGGGCGTTGAGGGCTGCTGACGGCGCTCTTTATTTTAAAGTGGTGTAGTTTAAATTTTGGGCAATAGTTTGATCGATGCATGTAACACAGAGCATTAACAAACCCACAGTTACATTTTCCATAAAAAATCAGACTCAACTTCGATATAGTGCAACGACCCCTTTAAAATGTCTATATCAAAACTGATCGCTGGATAAGTACCTTCAGATCTGAAATACATAAAAAGAAAATTGCGGTAAACTGATTCTAACTCGTTGACATGTACATTATAATGTGAGGTCCAAACCAGTGACACACACTCAAGCTTGGATCTAACATAAAAAAATAACAATTATAGAGTATTTTAAGTGTTACTAAGTTTGAAAACTCACGGAAATTTCTTGCTGGCTTTTGATACTATGGTACTAGTACGTATATTGAAGTAGAGTATAACGCCTAAGTCACGTAGTGTTTCGGGACGGTGTGAAGTATATTATTATCTATGTTATAATTATAGGAAATAAGAATGGACTTACGTGTAAAAGAGGTAACATTGCATTTTTGAGAATTTGATGGAAAGTTGTATTTAGTTCACCAGTTACTAATTTTGTTTAAGTTTTCCTGCAAGTGAATACAATCATTACGGTGTAAGTTCTAGAAAAAAGCTTCAAATCAACAGCATACATCAAGTAATTAACCTTTTCTATTAAGTCTTCCGCTCTGTTATATATAAATATTATTAAAAGCAGTGGTCCAAGAACCGACCCTTGTGGTACTCCAGACGTAGCAACTTATTCGACAGACTTGAATCCATTGACGGTAACATTGGACTCTGTTTGACAGGTAAGAAGTTTTCAGAAAGTCCGGCAGATTTAAATTTTCAAGCAACATATGCCTTGGATAAATCAGTATACGTTATGTCAGTGTGTGATTAACTGTCAATGGATTCCGAAACACATTGCGGTGGTTGTAGAGCGTCGTTTCATAAAACGGTATTGATGGATAGTGATTTTGGTATTGATTTTATCAAAATTGCAATTATTAAAATATCATAAAAGTTTGGAATGTCAGATTTGTCACCCTTTTCAAAAATTGGACAAACTTTAGAACATTTCCACGTATCCGAAAAATAACCATATTTTAAAATTAAATTAAACATTGTTACTAAAAGTGTGGCAAATATACACTCAGAATCTCTTAATAAAAATGCAGGTATACCGTCTGGGCCAGTAGTCATTTTAATTTAATTTTTGTTAATGCTTTATCACATAATCCTCAGAACATGTATTAGCGAGTTATTATTGAAGCTATGTTAAGTAATCATTAGGAGGTGTAAAAGAATTACGAAACATATCCGCAAACGCATTTAATATTTGGGGTTTAGCTAACTCAATAACATTCCATTGCATTACATTTGGTATATCAGTTGATCTTATTTTCGACCGCATGAACATAATTTTTATACGCTATGTCTATATCAAGTTTGATTTCATTTGATTTGATTTGTGGACTTACTTGCTTGTTTTACTTATTTACCATTTACCCACATTTGCCCCCAACCCTTCAATGGAATAAGATCAAAATATATTCTAGCTCCAGATCTCTTTTCAATATATAGGTGTACCAAGTTCCAAGTGAATATGATAAATCGTTACAGAGTAATCATGTGCACAAAAGAATGTTACAGATAGACAGACCGACAGACAGACAAAATTTTGTTTTGCTCAAACTTGAAATCAGAACAAAATCATTTTTTCTCGTTAAGTATATGCAATAGGGTTATTTCATAATTTCTATTTACATTAAATTAGCATTCTAGGACTGGTAATAACTAAGTATATATAACGGCAATTTTTTTTATGGACGTTAAGTAATTTTAAATTCAATTTAGAATTTGAAAATGGTAGTTCCCAATGGTTACGCATGCACAGTATAGTTCAGACAGTAAATTTGTATGGCAGCCATGAGATATTAACTTCACCTTCTTCTGAGATGTCGTTGCATTTTGCCGTTTTCGCTAAATGTCAAAAATGCCACTATTTATTCGTTCATGCCGAGCCGAATTTCGATTTGTCCTGTGCAATTTACGATGCGGATGAAGTAGAACTCTTCCTCTCTACATCGAGACATCATACGGCCGTTGGTGTATTTTGAAAAATATGAAAGCTTTAAGATTGCATGTTTTGCGCTATTTTCGGTTCCGAAATGCATGTTTTGTTTTTTTTTTACTATTTTTCACCGATATCTCTGAAACGGTAAGAGGTAGCCCAAAATCAAAAATATCGTAAAGCCAGTTCGCTTCATTATGAATCTTTTGGTTGCATCAGAATTTTGATTTTTTTTTTTTTTTGGTTTCGGATATTTACTGAAATGTGTGACGATGTAAGGCAAGAATCGCACAGTTTTTGTTTAAAAAGTTGGTTACTCCTTAACCTTAAATTACTCCAGCAAATTTAAACACAATTAAATTTGCTAAAACTCTGTGTTTGATTTTTTGTCTTGCGACAAAAATGAGGGAAATAGAAGAGGCGGAAGTAAGGACTTTTTTTTCGATAAAATTTCGTCATTTTGTCACCGTAGTTAATCGGTAATTAACTTATATTGGTCTCAAATACTATGTCCTCTTAATATCATGTATTATTTAGACGCTCCATTAATCTCGGCCCTTCGAAAGAAACGTTTCTGGGAAAAAATATTTTTTTAATATCGATAATTATCAGTTTTCTCAAAATATTTGTAGACACCAATTCTAAAGAAAACTGATTGAACTTTTCGATGCTTTTTTATTTTTTCTCCAACATAAAAAACAACAAAGTTATGGCCGAAAATATACGCCTCTGGAAAACCACAAGTTAAAAACATTTGTTAATTTGGTATTAACAGGGCAGCAATCTAACTACAATAAAATTATCTCTAACTATTGACGTCGACGTGTTAATAAAATTTAAAACAAGTAGTATAGTTTTTGTGGATTTATGAATAATTAAAAAATATCGGAGTGATTTTAATTGCCGTTACGTTATTCTCGTATTTTTCACTGTTCAAATTAGTAGCTAGTTTTAAGTTTTTTACACACATGAAATAACCCCATAATAGCTCAGATAGACTGGCGGTACATGACCAGTCAGGTGCAATGTTTTTAAAATGCATGCCAATCATATATATGAATGAAATTACCGTGAATATGCCAGAAACGCAAATTTTAGGCAGTCGTCGCGTGCAGAAGGCTGTGCAAATCGATTTTTTTTGTTTATTTTTTTTGTGTTTTTTTTTTATTTAAAGTGGATGCCAAGAGTGCCAAACGAAAAGCCGTGAAAAAGAATCCAGCGAAAATTCATTGGCATGCAGTGTACGCGCGCAAAACACACGTTGATGTGCACATTAAATCGTAAAATTTTTTGGTGTTCTTGATTTTAGATGATTCTGATTTTGTTTTTTTTTAAGGCTTTTCGTTTGGCACTCTTGGCATCCACTTTAAATTAAAAAAAAAACACGAAAAAAATAAACAAAAAAAATCGATTTGCACAGCCTTCTGCACGCGACGACTGCCTAAAATTTGCGTTTCTGGCATATTCACGGTAATTTCATTCATATATATGATTGGCATGCATTTTAAAAACGTTGCACCTGACTGGTCATGTACCGCCAGTCTAAGACGACAGAGAACATTTTATAGTGAAACCCACAAAAATTTGCAAACTGAATAATTTTTTTTAATGAGTTCGTGAAAGTGTATAGAATAATATCCTGAAAAGTTTACATTTCGCTCGGATGCAGAACATAAAAAAAATGGAAAAAAAATTTTTTTACCCATTTTTTCAAAATTTTGAAATTAAGTCAGGGTAGGAAAAAATAAAAAATACAGGTGGATAGACCACGTGTTTCTGAACAAAAAATATCCTAATAAAATTTATCGCTAAAGCCACGGTATTCCTGGAAAAAAATAGTGAAATAACTTTGTCACTCTGCGCGGCCAGTGCACGGTTAAATGCATACTATCTAAAAATTTTTAGCTATTCTATCGAGTAAAATAAAGCTTTTTTCTCTTTTTATTAGTGAATAGTAGGATAAATAGTGAGTATGGAGGGAAAATATATGATTATGGACGCATACACAGACAACACACATAGCCGCTAAATCGCTCGCATGAATTTTTACGTGCCTTTACTGTATTGTATTTATTACAGGTACACCTATCCACCTTTCAGCTATATCCAATGGATTCCTTATATATTTGTTAATGGATTGGAAAAGTTCCAGAATTTATATTCAAAACAATCAAAGATATTTTCATAGTTATAAGGATAAGATCATGAAAATCGCAATTTCTTATCATGATCTGATTTATCATATTTTCCAAAAAATGCATACAAATAAACGATTTTGTGTTTGAACAATCGAAAAGTATACATTTTTTCCGAAATTGTGTTATTATATTTTTTTAATGGGTCAATTTCTCGACAAGTTACATCCTCCAATATATATATATATATATACATATATATATATATATATATATATATATATATATATATATATATATTTATCAAAAAAAATCATCAAGCAAGGAAATTAAAATTATTTGAGATGTACTTTTTTTTAATCCTCGTTACTACAACTTAATAAACCATAACAATCATGAAGTGTACACTTGCCTTCAAAACTTTCGCGTACACCTATTTTTCGCTGTATTAAATCAGGGTTGTAATTAATGAACTCTGACATTTGAAATTTTGAAAAGTCAAAATGCCTCGACTGACAGAGCAAGACAAAGTTTTGATGCTTTCTAAATTAGAAGCGGGTTGCTACTCATTATGGGTTGCTACTCATTATGGACTAGATAAAAGCATTGTTCTACGAGTTTTAGTATAGTTGTATTTATTTTTATGTTCGTTTTAATTAAATTTTAAACGTCAATGTCATCTTTAACCTAATCTCAAAATTATCCGTTCACACAGCTAAAATTTTGCAAAATCGTTGTTACTTAATTTTGAATGTGTACGTGAAAGTTTTGAAAGCAAGTGTACATATTTTTTAGCAGTTCTCAATGAAGAAATAATTTTTTTGAAGGGCTTTTATTTTTTTCTATACTGTTTATTGCGACGATTGAGTTGGGGCGTGATAATATATATAAGTATATATTTCCCATCCATCCTTTGTTTAAAACAAAAAAGCATCGGAAAGCTACAATTTCCATCTAAATGAGCCAACACTCATGTAGATTGAACAAATTCTGATTTAGTGACATGTGCGTCGGTGTCACAGTCATGCGTATTCAAGCGCGTGCACGCATGGATCTCGCTCCGAGTTATAACTTTACACTTGACTATAATTTTTCCGGGAAAACCGTGACTTTAACGATGAATTTTGTTAGGAAATTTTTTGTTCATAAATATGTGATCTATCCGTCTGTATTTTTTATTTTTTTCTAGCTTGATTTAATGTCAGAATTTTGAAAAAATGGATGAAAAAAATTTTTTTTTCGCTTTTCTTATATTCTGCATCCGAGCGAAATGTAAACTTTTCAGGATATTATTCTATACACTTTCACGAACTCATTAAAAAAAAGTTTACTCAGTTTGCAAAATTTTGTGGGTAAATACCATCATTGACTGGGCTATTACGCCAAATTCTTTAAACAAATCGTCAATATCTGGTATTTATTTAATGTTGTGGTAAATTTGAAAGACCTTGCAGTACTAACATAGTGGACATTATTATTAAAAAAAAAACTAGTATAGTTTCATAAATGGGTAAAAATTTGTGACACACTAAAAAATATTTTGTCTCTTAAATAAATTACGAAATAAGTCTATTCTCCAAGCATATAACCATTTCTGCCTTGTTTACCGAATTAATTAACGAAAAACATTAATACAGCTAATAGATTAAACACTCAAATGTCACCTTACATCGATATGTAAATTATCGATACGGTTTATATTTAAACAACTATTAATAAACAAGTTGTAATTAATATTTGTTGATTTGCCGATATAAATAAATCATAAATATTAAAATATGAGCCTAATGAAATTTAAATAAGTTAATTATAACCTATTTTACATTTATACATCATGCAAAGTTGCACACTAATAAAATTAAAATATTTTCACACCTTCTTGTCATGTCAGACAATTAACGTTTTCATTTATTATCTCTGTGACGTTGTGTCCCGCTGTGCTCTATTTTTTTCGTAAAGCAGTAGTAACGGTCGCGTAGTGCATAAAGGTACGTGTTGCTGACCAAGTGAATCGCAGTCGAATACACATTTTCCCACTAATTTGTCCTAATTTCAAAAGGGTCAAATAGTATTAGATATTAAGCAACAGTAATAATAAAAATAATAATAATAATAGCGAAACCCTTGTTAAATTACAATGGTGGGTATGCAGAGGATCATTAAGGAATAAATGGATAATAATCGATTAGTATAGAGAATTAATATGGTGCTACTACTATGCAAACATCGTTAAACGAGAAGACACTATTGTGAGAGAGACATTCGCAGTCTGGAAAGAAAGAAACTCTGATGTCTTCCCAGCATGAACTGCAACACTTTAACTAGAGAAGATATATAGCATGGCAGGAAAAGTTCGCCGTCAACAAACTCAATCGTATTAAAAAGCTGTTAGGCCACAGCAAGACTACTAGGATTAAGAAAATTAAGAACTGTCATCCCTGACAGAACAGATCCCTGAAACCAAGGAATCAGCAAGCAACAGTAAACGCAGATCTAGAAGCACAAATCAAGAATAAGGTAGAGGAGGTTAAAGCCATGGATATTAGAAATAGTAAAATTCTTAAAGAGATAGGCCTCAACACGAACAACAGAAACCAATTAGAGAAGCCAATATAGTCCTCTCCGGAATGGAAAGCAACCATTCGAGTCTATTCATTATAGACACCAACTGCAAGTTATATGCCACTGCAGCAGTGATTGTAGGAGAAATAGAAGAATCGTCCTGTAAGAAAAGGATTCAGGATACCATAGAATCGTACAGGAAAGATATAGCCTCCTTTGAAAATACAGAAAGCGAGCATCCACTTACTGAGTACTCAAGAAAGCCGAAATTGTACTAAAAAAATATAGATCCAATGAAGTGAACTTGGTAGAGCAGAACCTGAAGACGAGACTGCAAACAAAAATACAGAGACTGAGAAGTAACCTCTATCAACAGAGCAAGCTCCTTAAAGAGGACGCTAAGGAATTCTATCACCCAATAAACTTCCAGCAGACCGAAGTAGTGACACCGCCTTCACAGCAACACGTCGAAGATTCTGGGAGTGGAATCTTGGGCGATGAACTGATTCAAAATGAGAATGCTCCGTGGATCGAACAAGAGCGAAAGAACCCACTGCATGATCAAACTTAAAAGTGGATGAAGTTGTGGCGATAATTCAGCAAACGCATAATTGGAAAGTCCCTGGACCAGACAGTGTGCAAGACTTGGTTAAAGCACTTCAGTACTCAGATACTGAGAACAGAAAGGTTGCAGAAAGGCTTTCAGATACTGTACGGATCAGGTGCTAGTGAGTAAGACGATCACATCGATTACAAAGAAACGGCACAGATATCTCAGCAGGGCATAGGTGAACTACAAAGAGGCGTTTGATAGCGTTCCTACACTTGAATTGTTAATTCCCGTGTATGCCCAACAATAACAGTCTTTGCAGAAATCACAATAAAGGAATGGAAAACGGAAATATGGCTCTACAACTCGAAAAGTTACATAATAACAGATAGCATGAGAATTAAAAGACGAATTTTCCAGCTTTTACTATTTTGTCTGTCGCTTGTTCCCTTGTGAAATCACCTAAAGAAACAGAGAGTTGACCTTGAAATGACAACTATGGAATAAATCACTTCTTTTATATGGTCGGCTTGCAGTTATTTGCTAAGAATGAACTTCAACTAAAGCAAGAGCTAGGCTAGATATCCTCAAATCGTTCAGTGATGACTTCAAGATAGAATTTGGCTTAGAAAAATTCGGTACAGTCCAATTAGCATTGTTGTACTAAAATCCATCTAAATTGTCGTATAATTATTTTTTAGTGGTAGAGAATTTTTCTTGTATGTTTTATTACAATACTATTGTGAGCTAGTTGGCTCTCTGCGACAACTTGGTGATATGAAAACGTCCTGAGAATATTTTTTCATAATTATAAAACCATTTTATAAAGGCTCTATTGTCCCTGTGTAAAGGTTCTCGATAGATCTTTCATAGAGCTTCAAGTAATTATGCGAATATTTTTATTTTATAACGATTACATAATTGTTGGTTATAGAGCTAGTATAACATTTAGTTACTCACTTAGCGTCATATTACCAGGTGGTATACACGTTCTTACAACTAATTAAAAAACAGTTAGGCTTATACAGGGGAGAGTTCTGATAAGTGCTTTTATACGGAATACAGTGAATGCGTGAAAAACTTTTGTACATTCGAAAGCTCGCCATTGTAGCATTTCAGCTGCTGTAGTTACATTTATAAAACTGAGGGAAACTTATTAATATTCTTTTTTTTTTTAATGGGAAATGCATCGGTTGATCCGATAACATCAGGTAACGTATCTGGAACCACTTAACTCTACTGGCAATATTGAAATTCAGCTAGATTGTCAAATAACAACTAGAGACTAGAAACTATTGATACATGTATAATTACCGCCAATCCAACCAAAGAGTTGTATTGCTTTATAATAACTGCGTCATACACTGAATTCTTCTATGAGAGAACCCACTGTACTACTACGTGAGCCTCGTGGTTGTTTAATGTGTACATAAGAACTGAATTTTTCCCACTAGGCTATAAAAGCGCTTTATTGTCACACAGGGAAGTATAAACGAATTTCTATTCGACTCTTTGTCTCTATTAAAGCTTCTTAAGATACTTTATTGGTACTGTGAGAATATTACTAAGAGGTGCTAAATAGTTATGTGAGTACTATTTTTTGCAGCTTTTAAATGATAAAATGGCTTTATAAACCTGCGCCTATTCTGAATATATAATGGTTGTATATAGATATTGAGAGAATGTTCTTTTGGCGGAATATCACTGTCATATTAGGCAAGCTCTTAAGACCGAGCAAGACGCTAAGAAAAAATCACAGCAATGAATACCATAGCTGCACCTGTAGTTACCTACAGTTTTGGAATTGTCGATTAGCTTCGAAGCGACATCTCGAACATGAATAGGAAGACTAAAAAAATTTTAATAATGGGCGGCGTTCAACATTCCAAAACAAATTTGACAGGTTATATCTTAAGAGAAAGAACAGCGGCCATGGATTAATATGGCTGGAATCTGCTTATGACTCCTCTACCGTAGGACTGAACGCGTACATCTAACAGGGGATGGGTAAATTCTCGCAGCTAATTAAACAACATGATAAGGAGAAGAACTTGTATTCTATTCAGAAGGGAGAGCGTAAAATCCAAGAAGAATAGCTGAGAACCGAAATCACTGACAAGGATGGTAAAAATAAAATTATAAACAAAATCGAAAAGAAGAACATTGAAGTACCGCCCTCAAAGTACACTGGACAATTTTTCCGTGATCTCGACTGACCAGCAGTAGACAAAAAGGGGTGTACGAAATGGCTGAATGGCTGAGGCCTGAATGGAGAAACGAAAAGCTTAACAACAGCAGCGCAGGACCAAGCGCTAAATATTAGATACCACCAGAGGATGATCTTGAAATAGCCTGTTGACAGCAAGTGTAGAATGTGCATCCTAGCGAAGAATATGTCAGTCACATAATGGTAGGAACACAACAAAGTGGTCAGATATATCCACTGGGTTATGTGCTAGCACTTCAATATAATAGTGCCGCAAAAATATTATGAATACCACTGAAAAGTTTATCAGTACCTCTCCCTTATGTGAGACGTGCCAATTATAACTGACAGGAAAATTCAAGTGAGTCGACTAGAGATCATCGTATGTAATTAAAAGGAGAAATTCTGTTTGAAGATCGAAGTAGGTATCCATTCCAAATGACGGCAACGTGATGCTCAAGAGAACTGAGAAATTATGCAAGCACAAAGATCTTCAAATCGAAGTTAACAGGAATGTAGATACAAAGACCACAATCGCTTTGGTGATTGGTTTTGTAGGAGCCCTCGAAACTGTTAAAAACCGCGCATATTTTAAGAAAAATCTTAGAGTAGGAGTCTCAGTAACTCTTTGCTGGGGACTAGACAAAATATGCAGGTAGATCAATCCTACTAACAGAAGCTTTCACGTTCATTTCGAAACCTCAAGAAAATATCCTGATCGAATTTTAAACTTATTCCAACGGTTTGTTTTAATGTACTGCAATAGTTCTGCCTGCACTTAAGTAAATTAGGCTCTAAAGGGACTGTTTACTTTCAAGAACAGGATGTGTAACATCCCTCCTTCAAGGGATGCTTTGGAGCAACACATTTTACGGGCTAGCTTCCAAAGTTTGCACATTTGGGGACAGTATCTTAGATCAAATTGGATTTTGCCTAATCTTGAAAAATGGCGATGGTGCCTGTCCGAAAATGTTTAGGTGCCAAAATGGTCAACGCTTCCGGAGGTATCTAAAGCCCTTAGACAATTAATTCAATGTAGTTGCAAAAAAGGTGCATTGAAACCAAATGTGGTTGTAAAAAAGCCGGATTGCAATGCACGTCACTTTGCACAATTGTAAAGGAGAATTGTAAAGGAAAATGCAACTAATTTAAAAAAGGTAAGTTTCTCGTAAAGGAATACTCAACAAGAACATTATAATTATTGCTTTAGATTGTAAAATATACATAAAATCAATATCTAGTATTACTCCGCGTAGCCGCTTTATTTTAAGTGCTAGGTAAATATATGTATAAAGTTCTTTTATTCAAATTTTAATGTAGAATATCTTTCTTAACAATTTTTTTCTGCAACAGTAATTATTTAATTGAAAAACTTGTAAACTTTTAAATAATAAATAAAAAGTGACTTTTTTATATTTTTCTATGTACCGCCTTTGTTTTTAGCTTTAAGTAATAAGCTGTGTTAAATTTTTTTATTCAGAATTTAATTTGGAACAATTTTTCTTAACAACTTTTTTTTGTAACATCAATAGATAGAAAACTCGTTCTTTTAAAGAAGGATGCCAATTTTGAGCCCAATGCACCCACCTTAGAAAAGTCTACTATCTTATGTTTTTTTGGCATGCTGATTACAAACATGATCTTCAATTTGCCGAAAATTGAGCGGAAAAAGTTGTGGTACCCACTAGAGCATTATTAACTGATGTCACAGCCACACACCAAAAAAAAAGCCTGCGGACCAGACCAGTGTGTCCTTGTGTATTTGTATTCGATGAAACCGAATCCGAAGTCAGAATTGTCAGGTTTCTTCTTTTTTCAACCCTAACCCCAGAAAAACACCCCCCCAAAAAAGTGGTATGGCCTTCGAATCAGACCAGTATATCCTTATACAGGGTGTCCCATAAGTAATTGTACACAGAGCAATGACAGATTCCTTACGTCAAAATATTACGATTTAACTAAACTTACCTTGGTCCAAAAGTTGATAATAACAGAGATACAGGGTGTCAAAGTTAAATTTTTTGTTTCTTTTCTTTTAAATAATTTCTTTAAAAATTTAAATATTTTAACAAAATTTGGTGATTGGGGGTTTTTTGAGACGAGGGATTCAAATCTGTTCATAGTTTTGCTGTTGTTTGTAGAGGGCGCCACCTACGGTAGTTTGCGTGTCGTTTATACGTCATACTTTTTTTGGCGATTTTTTTAAAAAAATTTAAAATAAAAATTCCCATTTTCCTGTCATTTTTACGTAAAAAAGGCATACCTTCTAAATGTCGCTACGAGTAACCGTTTCCAAGATATTTGGTTTTAAAGTATTCAATGCAACCAATTTAAATGATTTAGGGATGTACGATTGTTGTACCCAAATCTAGATGGCTTGTGTCAATTACTCTTTAAATGTCATACCTAAAAATTTTGTTGTGCTAATAAATGCAATTTAACAATTGTTGTACATAAATCTAGGTGACTTGTGCCAATTAGGTATTATTGTATTGTGTTGATTGGATTTAGATAATCACTGAATTTTTAAATTTGTTTGGATTAATCATGCCTCGTCACAACAACTTTTCAGACAGTGAAATGCGAGATATGGTATGCGTCTACGCACAAGAAAATTGTTGTGGTAGACGTGCCCGCCGTACATATCTACGATTATATCCCAACAGGACCCTACCAAACCATCAAACATTTAAAAATATCTATGACAGATTAGGAGAAAGTGGCGAGTTTCGTCCCAAGAGCCACATAGGGCGTCCAAAAAGAATTACCGCCGATCAGGAGGATGAAATTTTAGTTCGAATTGCTGAAGATCCTGAACTTTCCACACGGCGATTGTCTGCAATTACTGGAGTGAGTAAATCTTCCATATTTAGAATACTTCACAAAGAAGGTTTGAGACCATTTCATTTTATTCCGGTACAGAATTTGTTACCTAGGGATCTTCCCGCACGTGTAGAATTTTCACAATTTCTTCAAAATAAACAAACAATAAATCGTAATTTTATCGAAAATATTTTATTTACGGATGAAGCAACTTTCACCCGAAGAGGAGTATTTAACTAGAGGAACTTCCATTACTGGGATGTGGAAAATCAACATACACCCAGGGAATCACATTTTCAACAAGAATTCAAAATTAATGTTTGGTGTGGAATTAGGGGAGATCAGTTATTGGGGCCATATAAATTACCACCAAACTTAAATGGTGCTTCATATCTAAACTTCTTGCAAACTGAACTTTATGATGAAATGAATACATGGCCCAGAAACATAAGACAAAATTTATGGTTTATGCAGGATGGAGCTCCACCTCACTATTCCCTTGAAGTCCGCAATTATTTAAATTTGCAGTTTCCTCATAGGTCGATTGGAAGGGGAAGTGAATTTCGATGGCCAGCTCGTAGCCTGATTTCAATCCTATGGATTTTTACTTTTGGGGACATATGAAGACATTGGTTTATTCCCAAACAATTAATAATCGACAGGAATTATGGCAACAAATACAAAATGCCGCACAGTTTATTAGAAATCAACCTGCCATATTTTTTAAAGTTAGACAATCTTTAACAAAAAGATAAGGAAATGTATCGATGTTGGTGGAGCGCATTTTGAAAATTTATTAAAGTAATTATGCAATATTATTATGTAATAAAATTTATTTTCTTGCTGAAATGACTGATTATTCTAATTAATCAAGTACTGTGTTTTTACCTCCTTAATGGTTAATATCTCGACAATTATCCACTTTATGGGTTCTTAACAAGAGTGCATATGTTACGTATAAGACATTGGAAAATATGAATTAAGTAGTTGAAATTGATATTCGCACAGTGACGTAATATGTAATTTAGGAGGGGTGAAGGGGTTTATCAATTATGTTGTACGCCACTGGCAAAAGCGATTTAACATATTGTTTTTGTTTTAATCAAAGCCTACTTTGAAAAATCGTACATCGCTAAATCATGATTTAAATTGGTTGCATTGAATTCTTTAAAACCAAATATCTCGAAAACGGTTACTCGTAGCGACATTTAGAAAGTATGCCTTTTTTGCGTAAAAATGACAGGAAAACAGGAATTTTTATTTAAAAAAAATTTTAAAAAATCGCCAAAAAAAATATGACGTATAAACGACACGCAAACTACCGTAGGTGGCGCCCTCTACAAACAACAGCAAAACTATGAACATATTTGAATCCCTCGCCTCAAAAAACCCCAAGTCACCAAATTTTGTTAAAATATTTAAATTTTTAAAGAAATTATTTAAAAGAAAAGAAACAAAAAATTTAACTTTGACACCTTGTATCTTTGTTATTATCAACTTTTGGACTAAGGTAAGTTTGGTTAAATCGTAATATTTTGACGTAGGGAATCTGCCATTGCTCTGTGTACAATTACTTATGGGACACCCTGTATATTTGGACCCGCTGAAACCGAATCGGAAGTCAGAATTGTCATATTCTTTCGTTTTTTACCCCCCAACTCCAAAAAACACCCCCAAAACCAAAAAAAGTGGTCTGGACTGTGGTGGTGTTTTTGGGGTTGGGGGTGAAAAACTTCGGATTCGGTTTCAGCGGGTCCAAATACATAAGGATATAGTGGTCTGATTCGCAGGCTTTTTGGGGGGTGTTTTTTTGGGGTTACTGGCGAAAAAAGAAGAACCTGACAATTCTGACTTCGGATTCGGTTTCAGCGGGTTCAAATACATGAGGATACACTGGTCTGGTCCGCAGGCCAGACCACTTTTTTTTTGTATGTGGCTGTGTATTTAACGTCTTGACACATACAAGAAAAAAGCACTTTTTTGAAATACTTGAAAAATTCATGATAAGTAAGGTTAAAACTGAGGTCATATTAGATTTCAGCGAGCCGAAATAAATGGGAATACAATGGTTTAGTTCGCTGAGCATGACTTTTTTCCATTTGTAGGCCTGTGTAATTTATGCACTTAAGCGGGTTCGCAAACTAATTTCTTAGAAATAGCTCAATTTTGGGGATTACTGCTATTGACTTTTTTGTTTGCAGGACCCAAGTACTATAACTTCATACACTTTACAAGCTTGGGCGTATTGGGCCCAAAGTCCCATAAGACCTTCTTTCTAAATCGGCCGCCATCTTGAAACCGGGTGCCATTTTGATTTGGTGCTCTCCGAAAAATAATCGATTTAATGACAGAAATCAGTATACCAAATTACAAGATTGTTTCACTAATAGCCGTTTCTTTCTGGGTTGTCGCTCTACTATATTGTAAACAAACTTAATTGATTTTTACCATTGTGAGATTAGTTACTTATTTGTCTCACTAACAAGGGGAAAATAAAAACTTCATCAGCACCAGTTATTAGATAAAAATTCACTTACCTATTTTCTGCTGTTCAAGAACCCTTCACACTAGAGCGATGAACTCGGGTCGAGTGGATGCAATTCAAAACATTTCTTTTGTAATATTTCATGCGATGTAGGTGAAACACATAAAGATCTTACGCACGGCTCGTTGAGCACAAAATTCGCGAGAAATTGTCAAAACAGACATTAGTGTGTACGCTTCGCAAAATAATCACTTCATTCGAAAGAATGTAAGGAACTGGCATTACTTAAGACGGAGAGTCAGCTATTGTTTTGTCAAATTATGACAAGCTAATTAATAGTCGAGTTTTAGTGGTCACATTAACTTTTCTTGCCTCTAAAATGAACCGTCGTTTCATCGGACACGAATAGCAATAAATTGGTCATAAAATATTATCGCCAACCTCAATCTTATCTGATATACTATAACTTATACGCTACCTCTTACAAGGGCTATTACAGAGAGAAGATGTTATATTAGCTGCAATCGGTGGTTGCCAACTGCAAAAGTCAACTTAATTAACATTTACCGTCGAAACATTTAATCAGATATACAGGGTGTTTCATATTTAGTGGCACATATAGTTGTACATTCCAAATATGATGATTAAGCAAGATATGCTTTAGTAAAATATATAGTTAATAACGTCAGTTCTTCATGAATCATATACAAACATTTGCGGAACGAGGTTCCTTAGCAATATTTGATGTTTTAAATGAATTTTGCAGGGAAAACATTGTTTGGAAAATTCGTCTATTTTCTAACCATAGTCAAATATTTAGAAGAATTATTTTCCATCTCTATCATTGTTGACAACTTTCTCTGTTCGTCTACTTGATCTTCTAGAACCTTTCTTTCTTCCAACAATACCCAATTCTCATACATTCGTAACATTTTAGTAGTAACCTCTATTTTTGTTTAAAGTTCTCACCAAAATCAGGAGAGCTTCGTCTGAATTTCTTATGGCAGCCACATTGTGAGTACATCTTCTCACCATTTTCATTTCTGGACACATTTCTAGAGCATTCAGCTGGACTTTGGGAGCGACTAACATTTCAGTCATGATATGACAATGTAATCACAACAGTAATAACCTAATAAATGATATACGTTCGAATATTAACTGATGCCTTGAATAATACTTTTTGTTGATCTCTCGGTATATAAAGTAAATTTAAAACGTACCTAAATATCTTTCTTCTACTCCCATGCTTTAATTCGTCTATTAGACATTTCCTACCTGTACATTAATGAGTTTCATTAAGATACAGATTTTCCATTAAGATACAGTTTATACAAGTTTACACAAGTTTATAACCCATAGAAACGCGACAGACAGCAATATTCTGTTAATATCAACTATTGCCTTGAACAGATCTAAAATTTATCAATTTTGACAAGTCATTTGTCATGTCATGTTTACCTAGCAATTTCAGAAATAATGTTAATTTTCTATATCATTATGACAGGTCGTAGAAAAAATAGTGTATGCAACTCACACTTAATGGCAATTAAGACACTCGTATTCATTATGACATTCACCTACGGCTCATGTCATAATTCTCATACTCGTGTCTTAATAGCTGTCATTAAATGGTCGTTACATAATATACTGTTTTGCAAAAATGCCTCTTGGGAATGTAGTATAGCTTCAGTACTGCAGTTTGCTTATCTTACTTTTATTTCATGTTGCGGCATATACAGGGTGTTCTGTGAGTGACTGGCCATGCGTTAGCGAGAAGTACAGTACCTCGAGACGATTTCAAAATGGCCTTTATTATATCCCTAGTGCCCTTCGTTTCTGATATACAACGTGTTTTCTATTTTTTGCCAAAATTTCGATCGGACATATTTTTTCATTGGCTTCACCAAATCGAACCAAATTTAGTATGCATGTTTCACTAATAGAGGTCTTCACAATGCAGTACCGCAAACGAAAAATATATCGGGAACTGGCTCAATTTTTTTCTTTTGGCATTTATTTAAAAATATCACCCTGTATATGGGTTTTTGCAATTTTCAATACCGAATTTAAAAATACTCTAATGACGTAATTAAACCATGTAATTAGTTTATTTGGCACACTTTTAATGCTTCGAGAATTAACAACATAATAAATCAATTTCAAAAATAATTGGTAGCCTCCCGGCTACAGAAACATCAGTAACTACATAGATAACTTTAATATTGCGATAAAAAATTAAATTTTATTCTCTGTTAGAATTTGTCACAAAAATATTATATCGTTTGCTAAAATAGTAAAAAGGTAAAAATGTCAACAAATATAAAAAATAATTAAATTTGTTAGCACAAATATAAAAGAGTAACAACTATACAAAAGTGAAGTAACTAAGGAAATATTTTGTTTAATTAATTAAAAATGATTTTATCACAATCACGCAAAATTAAGATAACACAATGAACAAACATAATAATAAAAAAAGTAACTTTAACAAATTTTCAAAATGTGTTCCTCCAACTTCAACATACTTACTTGCGCATATCTGTAAATTCTTTATAGCATTTCTAATCATATGCTGGTTATTTTTTATTTCAGTACATTCCTGTTCCATGCGTTCTCTTAATCCCTCGCTGGTTACAAATTCCCTAGCATAAACTTTTTGCTTTAAGTGGCCCCATAAGAAACAGTCCACCGGTGTCAGATCTGGGGACCTTGCAGGCCAAGAAATTGGACCACTACGACCGATTCAACTATTGGGGTAATGGTCATTCAAATGTTGCCTCGCCACTCGCAAGCAGTGAGGGCCTACTCCATCGTGTTGGTAATGAAGTCGTCTAATATTTGTGTCTTGTAATAATTGTGGTAATGTATCTCGAAAAAAATTTAAATATATTTCGCCATTCAATGTACCATCAAAGAATTAGGGGCCAATTAAATTATTATCTAATAGCCCACACCAAATGTTTATAGAAAATTTGTATTGTGAATTTTTTTGTTACATGCCATGAAGATTTTGCTCTGCCCATAAGTGAAAAGTTCTGCTATTGTTAATACCGTCTCTAGTGAATTGGGACTCATCAGTAAATAAAACTCTAGAAATTGTTCTTCTGTGATTTAACACCCAACGACAAAACTCTCTTCGAGAAATTTCATATCCTGCTTCAAGTCTTTGAATGATTTGTAAAGGAAAAAGATAAAAATCGTTTTTTAAAGTTTTCTAAACTCTTACATGAAGGATTCCTAAAGCTGCATTTACTCTACGCGTACTAATTTTGGATTTTGTCGCACTATTTCTAGAATTTCAATTTCTTCATTTACCTAATGTTCACGCCGCAATGGAGCTGAAGGAAATTTCCCATGTTGTTTTGCATGGTTATAAACAGAAGAAAATGTTGATTAATTGGGAATTCTTCTTTCATAAGCAGATCTTCGCGTTTATTTTATTAGAAGAGAAAGTTTCAACGAAAAACATACCTAGCGCTTAGGGCCTCCGGTTACCTAAAACCGGCACTGCCGTAAACATAACTAATATCAACGTACTCGATAAGTCCTTTCTCTGGTGTTTCAAGAATAACTAATATTTTTGACAGTACCGCTAAATGTTGTCAGTAGCAAATGTTTATCAAAGCTTACAATTGCAATTAATTTATTGTGAAATGTAGCTGTTAATTCTAGAACCATTAAAGATTTGCCAAAACAACTAATCACATGGTTCAATTACGATATTAGGATACTATGTAGAGGTTTGAGGCATAGGTGTGTTATTTTAATTTTGTGTAATTGTTTTTGATAAAATTATTTTTAATTAATTCAACTAAAAAATATTAGTAGCGTTATTTTCGTCAGTTACTTCACTTCTGTGTATCTATCAGACATAAAATTGGAATTTGTTAGGGAATATAAATACCTAGGTGTTATTATTGATCAGTATTTGTCGTTTACACCTCGTGCTCAATACATAGGGAAAAAATATGTAAAAGAAATTATTTTTAAGAAGAATTGGTCAGCATTTATCTGTATACACTAAATTGATTATTTATAAAAGTATCATTATGCCTCATTTAATGCATTGTACAACGGTCTTATTTTCATTAAATCAAGGAAATAAAAATGAACTTCAGATAATCCAAAATAAATGTATGAGAACTATTTTAAGTTGTAATAAATATACACCAATTGAACTAATGCTTGATACATTAGAAATTTTGTCAGTGAAAGAGATTATAATCATGCAAACTATGATATTTATATATAAAGTCATACATAATTTACTTCCAAAATACTTATCAGATTTAATAAAATATGTCAAAGATTTTCACACATGATACAAGAAGGAAAAATAATTTACATATTGATTTTAGAAGAACAGTGAAAGGACAAAATTCTGTATTTTGCAATGGTTTGAGGGAATATAATGCTCTACCGAGAAATATTGTTGAGGAAAAACATTAAAGATATTTAAGAGCAATTTAAATAAGAAAACCGCTGCCCAAGGAATCACTACTTCCACATCCAGATTCTCTATCCAAGTCACTCACAACGAAAAAACTTTGTATGTGAAAATAATTGTTTATGGAACTTTAATAATATAATATTTGAAATCCTCTACCCCAAAAACCCATAAAACGATACCCCACATCGGTAGTGGGGTGGGGGTGGTGATAGGGGGGTTGTGAGGGGGGGGGGGGTGGATGAAGTAAAAAAATATTTCGAGGTTTCTGGTTCCTGTACATAAACTAAATCACATTTTTTTTTCATCCCCTTTAATAAGGAGGTGGGGGTGGTAATGGGGGTGGCTAATGCCAAAAATTTTTTTGAGACCTTAGCTTCTCTTGTATATACTAAATACCAATTTTATGGACTCTTACCTGCTTGATTGACCTATTTACCCCAAATTTACCCCAATTTACCCCCCAACCCTTCGACGGAACAAGATGAAAATATAATCTAGTTCTAGATCTCATTAAAGTACATATGTGTACCAAATTTCAAGTCAATATCTTAAACGGTTCCAGAGTAAACGTGCGCACAAAAAAAGTTACAGACAGACAGACCGACAGACAGACAGACAGACCGACAGACAGACAGAAATTTTTTTTTCGCTCAAACTTAAAATCTCGACGTTTCATGACATTTTAAGCCTATTTGGACAATAAAAATTTTAAAAAAATTTGTTGTCGTTACTATACTTACGCCAAAAATACCAAAACACAGTTTAAATTGTTAGACTAGATATATTGTATTATATTGCATTCGATTGGTTTGTATTATTTGTATTATATAGATTGTGTTAGTTACCATTGTATTTATTGATTTTATTATTTGTCTAGTGTATTAGTATTTTACTTCCACGTCCAGTGGAAGTATAGTAACGACAAAAAAATTTTTAAAAATTTTTATTGTCCAAATAGGCTTAAAATGTCATGAAACGTCGAGATTTTAGTTTGAGCGAAAAAAAAATTTCTGTCTGTCGGTCTGTCTGTCTGTCTGTAACTTTTTTTTGTGCGCACGTTTACTCTGGAACCGTTTAAGATATTGACTTGAAATTTGGTACACATATGTACTTTAACGAGATCTAGAACTAGATTATATTTTTATCTTGTTCCGTCGAAGGATTGGGGGGTAAAATGGGGTAAATTTAGGGTAAATGGGTAAATCAAGCAGGTAAGAGTCCATGAAATTGGCATTTAGTATATACAAGAGAAGCTAAGGTCTCAAAAAAATTTTTGGCATTAGCCACCCCCATTACCACCCCCACCTCCTTATTAAAGGGGATGAAAAAAAATTGTGATTTAGTGTATGTACAGGAACCAGAAACCTCAAAATATTTTTTTGCTTCATCCACCCCCCAATACCACCCCCCTATCACCACCCCCACCCCACTACCGATGTGGGGTATCGTTTTATGGGTTTTTGGGGTAGAGGATTTCAAATATTATATTATTAAAGTTCCATAAACAATTATTTTCACATACAAAGTTTTTTTGTTGTGAGTGACTTGGATAGAGAATCTGGATGGGGAAGTAGTGATTCCTTGGGCAGCGGTTTTTTACTATTCAATAAAGGTTTACTTTACTTTACAATCGTACTCTTTTGTATTTGTTTTAATAAATTTTTTTAATGTTGACATTTTTACCTTTTTACTATTCTGGTAAACGATATAATATCGTTGTGGCAAATTCTAACAGAGAGTAAAATTAAATTTTTTACCGCAAAATTAAAGTCACCTATGTAATTACTGATGTTTTTGTAACCGGAAAGCTCCCAAATATTTTTGAAATAGATTTATTATTAAACTCAGTTGCTAATTGTCCAAGCATTAAAAGTGTCCCAATAGACTAATTACTTGATTAAAATACGTTAGTAGAGTATTTTTAAATTCGGTATTGAAAATTGCAAACGGTCATATACAGGGTGATATTTTTAGGCATATGCCAAAAGAAAAAAGATTGAGCCCGTTCCTGATATTTTTTCATTTGCGGTACTAAATTGTGAAACATGCCTACTAAATTTGGTTCGATTTGGTAAAGCCAATCAAAAAATATGACCGATCGACATTTTGGCAAAAACTAGAAAACACGCTGTATATCAGAAGCGAAGGGCACTAGGGATATAGTAAAGGCCATTTTGAAATCTTCTTAGGGTACTATACCTCTCACTAATGTATGGCCAGTAACTATCACAACACCCTGCATACCACTTTGTAAGGTCTTATCCAAAGATACATGAATTTTTTTGCTAGATTGTCGCCATTTTCTCTTCTTCTCTTATTAAGCTTGAGCTTATTGGTCTATGCAATGATGAACTTATTTACATATTGACTAAGGGATTTCTGAGGAAAACACGTTTTTCTAACCTAAATATTAATAATTTTTTTAATCAACAAGATACTTTATTTAGTATAACATATATAATTTTTTTAATAATAGTAATTGAAATCGGTAACATACGTTTGCAACGTAGCTGCTAAGTAGATTTTGTTTAGGTCCTATTTATTATAATTAGAAGACTTTTTTCAATTTGTACAGAGTAGAATCCTAGTTAAATTTTTAATTTCGTCTAGTTTCATCGTTTTGAGTACTGTTCATTTTTAAACATCATTGAGAGTGATTCCACAGAGTGAATTGGAAGAAAAGATTTTTTGTAAATAATCCCCACATGTACTTCCATTCTATTGAAGGACTAAAAATCAAAACGAAACATGTCTAAAGCACAATAATGGTAACGACCTTCAAACAGTAAAGATTACACAGGCACACAAAAAGAAAAAATTCGAAACCCAGAGGGTAGACCCTCCTACCCCCATGTATTTTGAGGCGCTGAAACAGAATATGACAATAAAAAAAAGTTTTAATTATCCAGTTTTCCCCTAGCATCTCCTTACAACCCTCCTGGACCTCTATTCTGTAAAAGCGTGAAAGCACATTCCCGTGAGAAGTGGGCGGAGTTCACTTGAAAATGAATAAAAGTCTATTCTGTAACCGAGGGAGTGATCACCTCGTGCGAAAAATGCGTGAACTTACTTCTACTGGTAAATCGTGAGAGAATCCGTCAGCTCCCTCGGGAGAACGGCGATCCTAACCGTACTTTTGACAGTTTGCGTCGGCCAAAAATTATTGTTGTTAAATCTGTGACCCAGAATAGACATTGCGGAGTTGCTCATCGTCAATGAGCTAACAATAATATAATTCTTAGCAAATATTACAATTTCTCTTTTATTTTATTATAGTCATATTTTTTTAAATATATGTTACCAATAACGAGGGTACATCCTTACGGAATTTTTGGTCAATAAATAAATTCTAGGTATTACGAGATCTTCCTGATGCCGAGAAGGATTTGGAAGGGGAACGCCAAGTTGTACTTCATAAGATTAACCCTTTTGACCATTAACCAACTGTGCATTTATAAGGAGGGTCAGCAAAGAACTTGCCCGTGATATAATCCTTTCATGCAAGCCCCGATACGACGTTCAGGAATCACCATCGAGCATAAAGTAAATACTATCACTAAGTTTCTCCAAAAGTGGACCCAATAAAATAACAACGGAACACTGAACAGCTGATGCTTTTGTGCCAACCTAATTGGTTGTAAATTCGGCTATTCTCGCTGAATCACTTCACGTTCACCACCCATTCACTGCACTTACGGAATACAATCTAGGACGGTCGGGTGAGATGCGTGTGATGGGAGTTCTCGCTTCGCACGATGAATGCTCACACTCCCCATAATTACGGAATAGAGATCCTGGTATATCGTGAGGGAATCAGTCAGTTCCCCGGTAGAACGGCGATTCTAACCGTACTTTTTGCGTCAACCAAAAATTATTGTTGTTAAATCTGTGAACCAGAATGGACATTGCGGATTTGCTCATCGCCAATGTGGTAGTAATAATATAATTCTTAGCAAATACTACAATTACTCTTTTAGTTTATTACACTCATATTATTTTTAAATATACAATACCAATAACGAGGGTATATCTTTACGGAATTTTTGGTCAATAAATAAATTCTAGGTTTTACGACATCTTCGTGATGCCGAGGAGGGTTTGGAAGGGGAACGGCAAGTTCTTCATAAGATTAACCCTTTGCGTCATTAATCGACCACTGAACAGCTGATGTTTTTGCGTCAACCTAATTGGTTGTAAATTCAGCTATTCTCGATGAATCGCTTCACGTTTATCACTTATTCACTGCACTTTCGGAATGCAGTGTAGGACGGTCGGGTGAGATGCGTGTGATGGGAGCTCTCGCTTCGCACGATGAATGCTCACTCCCCCCACCCCCCATAATTACAGAATAGAGGTCCAGGGGGCTTGAAGTTTCACTTGTTCTAAACAAAAGCAGGTTCTTTGGTGCGATGAAATCAAATATGACGATAAAAACTGATTTGAACCACCCAGTCACCCCCTAGCACCCCTACCAGGGTTGAAATTCCATTTGTTTTAAACATTTAAAAAGTATGTTTATTTTTAGGTTTTTTGGTTCCCTGAAACCGAATATGACGATTTCAAATGTTTAGAACAAGTGGAATTTCAACACTTCCTGGTGTTTGTAAGTGGTGCTAGGGGGTGACTGGGTGGTTCAAATCAGTTTTTATCATCATACTCGGTTTCAGCGCACCAAGAAACCTAGTTTTCAAAAATTTTTAGAACAAGTGGAACTTCAATCCCCCAGGAAGTTTGTAAGGGGGTACTAGGGGAAAATTGGATAATTGAAGTCGTTTTTTATTGTTATATTCGGTTTCAACGTCCCGAAATATATAGGGCTAGGGGGTCTACCCTCCGGGTTTCGACATTTTTTTTATTTTGTGTGCTTGTGATTATCAAACCTGAATTCAAACCTAAAACATGGCGAATTAGGAATTCCAGTAATATTGTTGGACTGACATGGATCACAGATTATTGAGGTTTAGCCCCAATACTGCGATAAGTTATTGGAAAGTGACCATTCTGAGATAGAAGATCAGTTCTGGTGTCAAGACTATGAATATCTATAAATTATGATATCAGAAGTAGAGGCAACCATACCATACAAAAACTCGCGAAGCAGCTATTCGGCAAATCACACAGGCAAAGTTCGCAACTACGTGTTCTGTCTATTGAAAATATATAGTGAACACGTAATGTGATGTAGTACAGGCATGGTAGATTACCATTACCGTTCTAGAACCATCATGATCATCGGAGATCTAGAACAATTCTAGAACGGTAATAAAAAGAACTAATGCTTCCCTCAACCAACCATGGTGAATTAACAGCGAAGCAGCGGGCAGATGTATAGGGTGTAATGGGTTTCACGTCATTAAAGTAACTAGTAGTGGGGAACAACCCGACAAACAAAAGACCTTGCGAAATCTACCGCAAAAAACAGACATTTTTGGCATAATTAAAATCAGTTTTAGTGCCTCAACAAGTACTTTATTTTACAACAATCTAGATAGATCTAGATATCTATAAAGCCGCATTTTAAGAACAATCTATAGAATTATTTGCACATAATTTTCCACTTTGAGGTACCGTTCATTTATTAATTACTTTTTCTTTTGGATCATCAACCCTGTATATTTTTTGTCACTATACGCACCTTTATCAGGTTTTTATCTTTGACAATAGCTATCAACTACTTGCAAAATATTTTAGATATAACGCCAACAAACAGACAGATTGATGGACTGATTGAATTGATAGATAATTTTCGTAATCTACATAATCTGAAACATGAAACTCCAGTTTTCCAGAACTTTTTACTTTAGACTGCCTGTATTTTTATGTAGGGTGGTATTGTGTGAGAGCTATCTAATCATCTTGGTGGGATACTGGATGCAATTACGTTTGAAGACATTTATCACCCAAATATTACGACAAATTCATACAAAACACAAGTAAAAAATAAATGGTATCCAGATAGTACCTAAACATAAGCGTCGCGTACAAAATTTTCGATTCTTATTTGTGTTAAGAGCGGAGCGAAAATTACTGTCTTATAAAAGCGGGCGAGCAATGTGTCTTCTTTTCAACTTCCTATTACAGTGCCCCACGTGACAATAAGAAAGTAAAGAAACTTCTGATACATGCTTTTTTACTCAACAAATATGGTGTCTAAAGCACATTGTTTTGGAAAGAAGAAATAAAAACAAATTTCAAAAAAGTTGACCGAGAACTTCTGGACAGATAGTATCTATTATAAGTGAGTAGGTTAGTAACTGAGGTCAAGCTAAACCAAGTACAAGGTCTCTCTGCCATCTTTTCTAATGACAATGGCATCCATATTAAGAAATACACAAAGCAAGAGATTACAAGATGAACGTCACTCAACTTATTTGATTATTGTCACCATCCTTATAAGATAAAAAGCAAGTGGCTAACGCTTTTGTCAATTATTTTACCGAAACTGGAGAAAAACTTGCAAATAAAATAAAGGAAACTGGATAAACTATAACCTACACGCATTAACCAAGATAACATGCCATATTTACTTTTTCTCACCCTCACGGATGAGAATAAAGTAATGGAAACTAGACGCCCATTTTTTCATCAGTTTACTTTAGAGAAAAAAATTTAGAGAAAAAATTGCATTTTAAACTGTAAAGGGATTTTAGAAAAAACGTAACATTCTTGTTTCTTTGCAAATATCTCAATAAATATTAGTTTCAAATATGGTGGACATCAAAAATGAAACTTATAAACTGAGAATAAATTTATTTTGTTTATATATTTGTGTAGGGTTGATTGTTTCGGAGATATTTAATTTTATAAATTGCATTCGACCGTTTTTAGTATGAAGTATTTAGTTTAAAATGTTGAATATCTTAGAAACTGTGACACTTCCATCAAAAGTTCTAAGAAATAAAATTAAAGGTAATTAATCAATCTTTAAAATGATTTTTTGTTTATTTCTACATCATAAAAAATAAAGAAGTTAAATAAAGAAGTTATGGCCGATTCAATGTGCGTTTTCACATTTTTGTTAACAAAATTTTGTTATTGTAATTGCTCAGTAATTAATTTTTCTTTCAAAAATGCTGTTTTTCGTTAATATATAGCATCACCTAGGTGCTCAATTTATTTTATCCCTTTAAAACAGAAAAAAATTCCATCCGCCATCCTCCCATTGAAGAATGGCCGTATTTCGTTTAATTATTGCTATAAAATTAATTTAGAACACCAAATTAAACACAATTTTACCAGAAACAACTTATATTTGAACTATTTTTTTATAAATGCCAAATTTCCCCGAGAAAATGGAGAAAAATCTATTTTTTTTATTAAAAATACCCCTTTTTACCCCCTATAGATTTCCGCGGATCCATAAAACTCCTAAACTTTTTTGTTTCGCGAACCTTGGCCTATTTTCAACTTATAACCATAGTTTAAAGTCACAAATTTTTTTCGAGTTACGATCATTTTTTCAAATCTTTTCCTGTACTATTATTAGATATTTATAAAACTACAAATTGTACATTCTTCATACCCTGTATCATAGTAACTGTGGAAGGGCATTGAAAAAATTTTAGGATCATCCTTTTAAAGAAAACCGGTAGTGATGTCGTATTTCAAAAAATATTATGTTGATAATCAAAATACTTCATTAAATAGACTAAAGAATTGTAAAACATTTTTATTAAGTTTATTTTTTAATCCATTTATATATCACCCAGAAATCAGGTGTTGCCACACGTTTGTCCTAAGTAGGTACCAATCGCTATCCACGACCTTGTCAGTATATATAAAGTAATATAAAATTGTCAATGTCTTCCTTTATTAAAAACGCACCAATATGCAACCAATTAACCTGCCGGCGGACAATTAGCTCAACGTTCCCGCTTGAAAACGTCCATTCACACCCGAGCGAGATAAAACAACCTTCACACCTTCCTTTTGTGCCCGCATGTCCGCCGGATAATTCTAATTTGCCGTTCAAAAGGATCTCTTCACGCGTCCTTGATGAAAAATCCCGTCTGCACAGTTCTTAGACTATGTGGCGATGTTATCAGTTTTTCGAGAGGCCTGTTAACATCATAGCAGGCCTGGCTGGGCGTCGGGACGCTGAGACTTCTCTAGTACAACCCGTCAGGTTGGAGCCGAAGCCATCGATCCATTTCGTTGCCCGCAGACGATGTATTTTACTACTGCCATGGCTAGATCGCTTTCCAAATGGGGGACACGCCAGACACTATTCCACTTTCAGCTTATTAAATATACACATTTTCTGCGCTTCAGGCGATTGTCGGCTGCTAATTGGAGAGGTGGGGGTGGATTGGGTAAATCGCCACGTGCTTATAATGTACACCTTTCACACTATTTTGTCATATGTTCGAGTGAGCAGCGTCAGAGCGCAATACTGCACTGTATTTTATTTTAACATAGTGATGGAAGGTGCAAGGACTGCAAGAAACTGCTAGAAAGTAAAAAAATGTAATGACACTTTTCGGTTTAGTTTGATCTAAAAATTGGAATTTCATCAGCATATACGGTAGGGTAAGAACAACCCTGCTAGTAGAGCGGTAACCCAGAAAGAAACGGCTATTAGAGAAACAATCTTGTAATTTGGCATTCTGTCATTAAAAGGACTATTTTTCCGAGCAACGCCAAATCAAAATTACTGATTTAAAGATGGCGGCCGATTTAGAAAATTTAAAAGAACGAGCTTTCTATCTAAACTATTGATGTTACAAAAAGAAGTGATTCCAAATTAAATTCTGAATAAAAAAGTTTAATACAGCTTTTTACCTAAAGCTAAAAATAAAAGCGGTGCATAGAAAATTATAAAAAGGTTACTTTTTATTTATAATTTAAAAGTTTTTCAACTGAATAATTACTGTTACAAAAAAAAAATTGTTAAGAAAAATATTCTACATTAAAATTTGAATAAAAAAACTTTATACAATATACATCTAACTCTAAAAATAAAGCCGCTACACGAAGAAACACTAGAACATAATTTTATGTATATTTTACAATCTAAAGCAATAATTTTAATGTTCTTCTTGAGCATTCCTTTACGAGAAACTGAAACTGAAGAAAAATTATTTTTCAACCTAAAAATAATTTAATAAAAATAGGTAAAGATTTTTTTAGCTAGACTTACATACCTTTTTTAAGTTAGTTGCATTCTCCTTTACAATTTGTGCAGAGTAACGTGCATTACAAGCCGGCTTTTTTACAACCACATTTTTTGCAACTACATTGAAATAATCGTCTAAGGCTTTAGATACCTTTAGTTTTGACCATTTTGGCACCTAAACATTTTCGGACAGGCACCATCCCCATTTTTCAAGATTAATCAAAATCAAATTTGATGTCAGAGGCTGTCCCCAAATGTGCCTACTTTGGAAGCTAGGCAGTAAAATGTATTGCTTCAAAACATCCTTTGAAGGGGGGATGTTACACGTTTTCCTGTTCTTGGAAGTAAACAGTTCCTTCCTGATTTACTTCAACGCAGGCAAAAGTATTGCAGTACATTAAAACAATAATGACCATTGCAATAAGTTTAAAATTTTATCAGGAATTTTTTCTTGAGGTTTCAAAATGCACGTAAAAGCTTCTGTTACTTTTGGATATGTCGTCCATGTCTTCCAAGGCAGTCACTTTCCCTTTTGAAGAAATAAAGGAAACGATTTCACATCCCGTTTGGGAGTGGAAATCTCGTAATGCATCACACTTGCTTTCTCCTAGTTTTTGTACTATCTCATGCACCTTTAATACTCTAAAATATTTATTAGCCCCAAACTGTATGTTTAAACTATTTAGCCCTCCTTTATACAAACAGTAAAAAAATGAAACCGCCAGTACTACTACGTCAGTGTCGACAGTTCTAATGCAATATCCTTCCAACCTCGTTCAACACAAACATTAATATGCAATATTATTCTTGTGTCTGCTTCTTCTTGGTTGCAAGATTTTAGAGCAGTATTGCAATTTCTTCGCCAACAGTTGACACAATTTCGACAGAATTAAAGTTATTAGATGTTATATTATTTGCCAATAAACAGAATAATTCTGTTTTATTTTCAACGTTTTTCAGAAATTCTGATCAACTCTTTGGTAGTATATTAAAAAAATAATAATAAATTGACTTTATTTTTTTAAATTTACAAAATTTTAAAAAAAAACGGCGGAGTTCAGCTACGCTGCTCTTACACACAACCACATACAACTACAATATATATTATTCTAATTACACACGAGAGGAAAAAAAGAAAAAAGATTATAAAATTTAAATCCAAATGAAATAATTAATATAATATAATTAATATTATAACACACAATATATACCTAACCTTAACATATAATTGAGAAAGCATTGTCACTGGCTTAACAACAAGTGTTTATATTTTAATTTGAATGCTGCTACTGAAACCTGCTTTAGATTGTCCGGAATACTAATATACAACGAAGGGGCAGAAAAGGAAAAAGATCTCAGTATATCTAAGATTTGTGTCATAAACTAAGGATCTAGGTATAAGTAATTCCCTAATATAAGGAGGACAATTAGTAATCATTACTTTGTGAATAAAGCATGCAAGGTGATGTTGCCTACGCATGGCCATATTAAGCCAACTAATTCGCTGTAAAAACGCAGAAACATGCTCTCTTAGAGACAAATTAAAAATAAAACGAATACATGTGTTCTGTACCTTTTGAATTCTGTAAGAGGTCACCGCATCAAGACATGGGCCATAAACAGCATCACAATAATTAAAGTGAGACATAACCATAGACTCGCATAGCATGATCTTAGTTTTTTGATTAAGTAAATTACGATCATTATATAAATTTTTCAGTGCACAAAACGTGTTTTTCATTACCGTATTAATATGTGCATAAAATCTTAGCTTATAATCTATAACTAAGCCCAAATTTTTAATATTGTCATAATAACATAACGTCTGCTGCCCCACAAAAAAGCTTACGTTATCCAAAACAAGCTTTCTATTATTGCTGTTCCCAAAAACCATAACTGCGGATTTTTTTGCATTTATCGTGAGGCAGTGCTTACTTGATATATCAACCAGACATTTGATATTATCACTTATATTACATGCTGCCTCCATATAGTCCTCTGATTTAAAAGTGTTATATAGCTGGCTATCATCAGCATAAAAATGGCATACACAACTCTTAATTGTACTATTGAAACCTGCAGTATATATTAAGTACAAAAGAAGTCCTAATATTGATCCCTGAGGAACTCCAGCTTCCAACACTTTCAGTTCAGACGCTAAATGCTGACCAATAATCACTTTTTGTTGTCTTTTATATAAATATGATGTCAAGAGCGCTATGAGTGAAACCAAAGAATTTTAATTTAGCGAGTAACAAAGCGTGGTTAAGAGTGTTCAGTGCCTTTGAATAATCTAGCATTATTAATACTGTAGTATTATTATGGTCAGAGCCCTTAATTATGTCATCAGTTACCTTGAGAAGAGCACTAGTAGTACTATGACCTTTTCTAAAACCAGATTGATTTTTGGGAATTATTTCATGTTCATTTGTATACTCTATCAACTGGTTATACATTAAGCGTTCAATAATTTTCGATAATACGGATAATAAACTCACAGGGCGTAACTCTGTGAGCTCGGTAGGAGATTTAACCTTGTTGAGTGGTTTTACGACTGCTATTTTCAATAATTCGGGAAATACACCTTAGGTATACACTGATTAATAATAAACGTCAGATGTGAAATTATTTGTGGTATGCACAACTTAAGCATTTTCGTCGAGACTCCATTAGATCGAATATTATTAATTGATTTTACATCCTCAATTTCACTTACCGATTTAAATTCAAAAGATATATTATTTTTAAATTTATTATTTTTATAGTTATTTAATATTCCTTTTTCACAGTCACTCCTACTGCATATTGACACAATATAGTTATTAATTTTATTAGGGCCAGATAAATTATCTGGTATTTCCGTGTTAATACGAGTTTTTGTTATATTTAAGTTGTTTAAAGTATTCCATAGTTCTTTACTACCTTTATTGTTACTACGAATTTGCTTTCTTATTCCGACTCCTCTAGTTTCTCTCGTATGACTTTTTCAAACATTCCTCAAATTTCGAAACTCATTTAGGCAAAAGTAGATGGACTAAAGTGGGGCCGTCAAAAATTAAGCAGCCGTAGTTACTTTCCGATGTAATATTTGTCCCATTTTCAGTTAATAATGGTATATTTTGTCTACACGATTCGCTTACAGGACCGAGATTAAAAATATGATGCCTCCTAGTCTATTAATTTAATCTGTAATTCAACTCTGATTGTTATTTTATGGTCAAAGGATAATTATTATGACAAGTAAACGAACATTACTTTGCGTATTTTGTAAAATATCAGAAGAAACTGACTTTGTGAAATTTTACCCCGTAGAGTCTTAATTTTTAGTTTTAGAAAAAAACTTTAAGAACTTTCTTATTCAAAATTTAATGCGGAATAATTTTTATTAATAACTTTTTTTCATAAAATCAATAGTTTAGCTATAAACGTCGAAATTTTCTACAACAGCCGCTATCTTAAAACCGGAAGCCATTTTGATTTGGCGCTGCTCGGAAAAATAGTCGTTTTAATGAGAGAAATCGGTATACCAAATTACAAAATTGTTTTTTTTTTTCGGCCGACCGAAAAGTACACCCGTTCTGGAGAAATTATCCGCCAGAAATTAACGTTTTCCCGGGCTAGACTGGAAAGTGACATTAGAGATCGGCAAAAGATTTTCCGATCCCCGTTATTCTCATTGCTATGGAAACGAATTTATCTTAATTGTTGAGATAAGTGTCAAATAGATAAATACACTTGACTTTTACGAGTTTTCAAAAGTCAATTCACAAGTTATGGAAAATATGGATTCAGATTTTGAAGCGTTACAAGCAGAAATTGAAGTTGTATAATAGAGTCGGTCGTAAAAATATTTTATTTAATTAGTTATTATTGTTTGTCGTTGTATTCGTTAAAAAATGTATTAAAAAAATAATACAAAATTGATTTTGTATGAGTGTCGGCCGAAAAAAAAAAATTGTACGTTACTCAACCGAGAAACACTGTTTCGCAGGTCTCCCCAAGCTTCCAGAACTCACCAGAAGCTCGCCCTGCAATCTGCTTGGGTCGACCTGCAAAACACCTCTTTCCGGTCTTGTAACGTAAACTACTATTCACTAATAGCCGTTTTCTAAGGGTTTCTACTGTGTTGGCCGCCATACTATACTAATTGGTGACCTTTGTTTTTCAAAATTTCGGTTGCTGCTGATTGTTATTTTGTGACATTTTACGTACTTAACAAGTTGTGAAAATTTTATTTAGATTAAATGATGTTTGGAGACAGCGCTCATGATCTAAAATCTGATATAATTCAGAATTAAATGCAAATAGTGTAATATTGATCAATCATTATTTTATATGAATTTAAAATTGTTTTCTTTCTTGAATAGGCTACAGGACGCCAATTCCGGAACAACTTAAAAACATATTGATACTGTTACTCTAATGAGTCCTTTAACTCGCATATGAAACTGGATATTGAGTTTCATTATCAGTTATAACTCATTTCGTTTTCCTGAATCTGATTAACTGTCTCGGCTACGTTTAAGTCAATACAATTCGACACAGATTTATTAATATTTGAGTTAATTACAATATATTTCCGACAGCCGTCCCGGTGCTAGCCAGACATCCATGATGCTCAAAGTCGTGGCAGTTGAAATACTGAATGGGATAGAGGCGGATCAGCTTAATAAAATTAGGTGGATAATACCAAGACTTTTTCCACCGGAGGGAGACTTAAAAGAGATTATAACGTTTGCATATCTAAATAACACATGTTATATGCTAAGAAATGAAAATGATTACATACATGTTTTACTTACAAAATTAATATTTTTTTAATTTGAAAATACAGGGTGTCCCACTTAAAACCCCCGGCGCCATTTTCTCGATAACCAAAAGCGATATTCGAATTCTGTAAAAGGTATCTACTAGAATATATAAATGACTTCAGTTTTGAGTAAAAATGGTTATTTTACACATTGAGGTATAGGTGGCGTTGCGATGCAAAGAAATTTTTCGATCCTAGGAACGATGAAATGAGTTGCATGAGATGGAGAATTATGTTCTGAGCAACTTTTTTAATGTGAAAAATTTTCGAAAAATTACTGGTTTTCGAGATATTTCAACTTCAATGTGCGCCAATGAGTGAACACATTGTATACATTAATTTTTAAGCAGAAATTTTGTTATCTGGTCCTCGGGAAGAGCCTAAATTTCATCAGACTATCTTGTGGAAGAAAACAACAGAGAAACAAGTATTAAATGTGGAAATTTCAAGAATGTGAATATTATTTTGGTATAACTGCAAAAAATGATTTACAACATATGTCAGAGACTAAGTCTGCCATAGAGAGAACCCCAAAAAGTAATAAAGGATTGGGTATTCTCACACCAAAATTTACCGAAAAATCATGGCATTAACGAACTCAGATTGCTGTGACTTACGTGCGCCACTATATCGTCCTGAATTATTTACTATCGTCCCATAAACCCCATGATGTCATAATTCGTGTCTTAGAGCTTAAAATTTAGAAAATTATTAATCTTTTAACTATAAGTCGAATATTTGGGAAGTGTATGCTGTTACATGTATTCAGTAAAATGACAGAAATATGAACTTCCACAAATTTATATACTACTAATTGAGGTTGTGAAACAGAAATTTTTACAGAAGTAATCTGCCCAGAAATTCCAAATTCTAAAAAAGCTAGACAAATATCTCTTCTAAGAAGTAAAAAATATTGCTAATATTTCATAATTTCGTTGTTGTTATTTTACTTGGAAATATATTCTCTGGTGTTTTCAATATAATATTATATCGGCATAAAATCCGCCCCTCGAATGTAGATCTTCTGTCCAAATTCGCCAATTACTGACACATAATGTACTATGGTCGTTTAACAAAAAAATTCTTTTTCCTTGTTTAAATAAAATATTATTTTAGTTGAACAGAATATCGATTTTACACCTCTAGCTTCCTAATCTGAAGCTTTTACTTGTTTAAATAAAAAAAATTAACCCCATAAAGCTTCAGAAACCCTCAGAGCATTACCATTTCCATTACCATAACTAAACTAATTACAAATACTTTTAACTCACCACGTGTCTAGTAAATGTATTTTAAGATAATCCAAACTGAGTTTGATATAACAAAATGATATTATTACAATTTAATAAAAAATTATTCGCTTTATAACTGCTCTACGGCCGCCTACCTAAAGCAAACATTGTTAGGAATCTGGGCATGGCCCACACAGGAGCAAAATATGTAGGCCCAATGTAGAATACTTACCAGATTTAATTAAAGAAAAACAAACAATTTTTGTTATTTCCAATATGCTGCAAACATCCCTATCCTTTTAACTAAAGGATCTTGCCGACTCCCACGCGTATTGATGAAAACATATTTAAACCTGCACAGAAAATTAAATGTCATTACAGAGTGAGTCTCAAATGCCCACGATCAATTTATAAATAACCGCGCAAATACAGAACACAGTTCACGTTTAGCTGAAAAGTACACAAGCAACATTTGTATGATCTGTAAATGGATTATAGTCAGCCTAGAAAAGAAGATAATAACATCCAATCTAAGTGAAGCTGCTATTGAGGCAAAGGAAGGTATAGACTGTCTCCAAGGATGAATATTATCTCCACTGCTGTGGGCAACCCTTGCTGAAGAACTCCGGAAAATTTCTGCGGGGGGTTTTTACTGCCTAGGATACGTTGACAATCTAGTAATAATAGTTAAGAGCGATTTGCGGAAGCAATAAAACAAGGAACTGTCAATCAGTCGATTGTTCATTTTTCTGATAGCCAAGTAGCGCTAAAGGCAATCGATTCCATGTACTACCAACTACTTGGCGAACAAAAGCCAGCCAGGGGCTGATAGCTACATTAAGGGGCCCTTATCAATACTTTGGAGTCTAATACGAAGGACAAAGCCGCATAAGGAACTTTAAGGAAGTCGGTGGTCAAGACCAATGAATCGCCTCATCCTTTCTGAATCTAATCTAATATTTATAACAGTACAAAACGTACATCAATAAAACGTACATCGAAACTAGATAATTCAATAGAACCTGTCGCAGAGAGATTCCGTTACTCGCTCATTTGCTATAGCGGTGTTGTACCAACTAAGTTTGTATAGGTCTTCGGTATCCAAATAAAGGTCTACGAGCGGAGCATCTTCAGCTTCGTCACGTCGTGTTCCCGTAAACTGGGTAACTATGTATTTGTTCCCCCCGAATTAAATTCGAATGGCTAATGTGTGGTTCTTAACCACCTTAAAGGCACTTTGGAACTATCGTTTTCCATAGTTGCTGATAAATTCCACCTACATTGTACAGGATTCTGTGTGCATCTGCACGTTTTCTTTGCAACTTTCCATGCTTTTCTTTTACATCATGCTGTTTCTGTATCTGCCAGAAGACTATACCAGCAAACTTCTTAGTTTCTGTGGCGTACATGTCTAAACAGCTTGTAGTGGAAGTTAAAGCGAATGATTATTGTGTAATTTTTGGTCAGATCTCTCTTCTTGGATATTATCAGAATTCGTCCTCTTGACAAACCAGTACAGAATCTCCCAGTCTTCGTTCAACGATGAGTTTAAAATTGATTTGTTCGACAGTGAATGGAAGTAAAGTTCTTCCACAACCAGCTGTGTATGCTGTCAAGGCTCAAAACGATGCTAACAGAAGTTTACACAGGCACACAAAATAAAAAAGTGTAAATTTTCTGAGGTTTCACATATATACTCCCATGTAAATGGGGTTTAAAATATAAATTAAAGATTTTAAATAAATAGACCATGTATTCGATGTATTTTTGACCGCTGAACATGATCCCGGTGTCAGTTTTACTCCATCAGGTCAGGATTTTTCTTAACCACGAAAAACAGGGGAAAACAAGCCAGAATGGGGTTTAAAATATAAATTAAAGATTTTAAATAAGTAGACCATGTATTCGACGTATTTTTGACCGCTGAACACGATACCACAGAAAAGAGAACTACCAGAAACGACACTAGGGCTTCCCGCTAAAATTCCATTGCCGCCATTTCGTTGTTAATACATCAGTTCATTTATTGTTTTAGGTTAAAACAATAAATGACAGTCTTTGACATAATACCGAAATAAATTTTTGAAAGGTTTTAGTTTTATTGGGCTATGAATAAGTAAAAGATCATAGCGCGAAAGTGTTGTTAATAGTAATTTTTATTACCGATATGAGTAAACGAGGTGGAACCATTTGCACTGTTAAGGAATATCCAAGTATAGTACGACATTAGACTATTTAAGTTTCCTAAGGATCCCCAAAGGTATTTTATTATTGATGTAAATTATAAAATATTTCCAAGTAATTGTAAACCTTTCTTTTTTTAAGGTCCGTATTGTGGTTGGAAACATGCAATCGTGGGGATTTGGCAAGTAAAAGTTCAGCCGAACTTTATAACAATTTTAAGTTGTGCGCACGACAAATATATATCAAAATAGATTGCTACCAACAGCACTACCTACTATTTTCCCTCAACTTGATAGTTTAAAAAGAAAAATTTTTAATATTTCCCCAGAATAACCTCCCAGTAAGAAATTACAGATTTACACATTTTATTGTATTGATTTCAATACATTTTGTGACTTTATATTAAGAATACAATTGTTCGTAGAGATAATTTTATCCAGTTTACTTTAATAGTTTTAATACCCATTATAAATAGAATTCTTCGAATAAGGTGAATGTATTCAGCCTCTGTAAAGTTTATTTATAAACATGCTGTTTAGATTTCCCGCCAAAATTACCAACAACAAAATGGAGAAGGTCACAAAAAAAAAACATCAAAGGCGGTGCTGAGAGTGCCGTTTCTGGTAGTTCCTTATTCTGTGACGATACTGATGTCAGTTTCAACCAATCAGGTCATGACATCTTAATTACCGTGATTTATTCTTTTCTGTGGTACCGTACCCTTTTGTCTTAAAATGATTGCATAATGGTTTTCTTTTTCGTTTTATTCCGTTCGTTTCACATCTTTTCAATGTCCAACAGCAATTTGCCATCATATTAACATCCCATCGACCTTGATATCTACGTTCCATTTCTTTTATGTCTTAGTGAAAACGTTCACCATGCTCTTCACTATAATCACCTACATTTTCTGGAAACTGGTATATATGAGAATGCAGAATATGCAGTTTTAAATTCATTAGACAACCTAATTTTCTGAATTTTCCTGCCATGTTGGATACTATTTCTTTGTAGTCTTCGTTCTTATTGTTTTCTAAAAATTTATCAACAACTTCTTTAAAGCTCTGCCAGCTCCCTTTTCCGTATCTGACATTGTAGTGATGAATTTCTTATCTCTTACATCGAATACATAGTCTACTTATTTAATATCTTTAATTTATATTTTAAACCCCATTCTGGCCTGTTTTCTCCTGTCTTTCGTGGTTAAAAAAAAATTTTGACCTGATGGAGCAAAACTGACATCGGGATCGTGTTCAGCGGTCAAAAATATATCGAATACATTGTCTACTTATTTAAAATCTTTAATTTATATTTTAAACCCCATTCTGGTCTGTTTTCCCTTTTTTTCGTGGTTAAAAAAAAAACCCTGACTTGATGGAGTAAAACTGATATCGGGATCGTGTTCAGCGATCAAAAATACCTGGGATTATACCGGGTTATCCAGAAAGTACCTACACCTTCACTTTTTTCTTCATTAAAACTAAATTCTAAAATTTGGTAAATCAAATATAAGTACCAATGGCCACATTTTGACCATTCGGTGGTAAAAGAATCACTTTCGGTATGGCCGGAAATTGCCACAACTTTCTTATTTTAAATAGCACCCTGTATATGTAAGTCACTTTTCTCATAAAGCTGTAATTTCTCTTTCCAACGCTTTTTTCAGATTTAAAATCGGATGAAAAATAACATTGGAAAGGGCATTTATTTGCTATTTCTAGTTGGCTTTGGAATTCAGGAACAAATTTAAAAAATTTCGAAGTAGGCTTTGAATTTGAATAAAAGGGTATTTTTAAACAAATTAAATGTAAAAAACCGCTGCCCAAGGAATCACTACTTCCACATCCAGATTCTCTATCCAAGTCACTCACAACGAAAAAACTTTGTATGTGAAAATAATTGTTTATGGAACTTTAATAATATAATAATTGAAATCCTCTACCCCAAAAACCCATAAAACGATACCCCACATCGGTAGTGGGGTGGGGGTGGTGATAGGAGGGTAGTAGTGGGGGGTGGATGAAGAAAAAAAATATTTTGAGGTTTCTGGTTCCTGTACATGCACTAAATCACATTTTTTTTTCATCCCTTTTAATAAGGAGGTGGGGGTGGTAATGGGGGTGGCTAATGCCAAAAATTTTTTTGAGACCTCAGCTTCTCTTGTATATACTAAATACCAATTTTATTGACTCTTACCTGCTTGATTTACCCATTTACCCCAAATTTACCCCAATTTACCCCCCAACCCTTCGACGGGACAAGATGAAAATATAATCTAGTTCTAGATCTCGTTAAAGTACATATGTGTACCAAATTTCAAGTCAATATCTCAAACTGTTCCAGAGTAAACGTGCGCACAAAAAAAAGTTACAGACAGACAGACCGACAGACAGAAATTTTTTTTCGCTCAAATGACATTTTAAGCCTATTTGGGCAATAAAAATTTTTAAAAATTTTTTTGTCGTTACTATACTTCCACTGGACGTGGAAGTAATTGGCCTATTTTGTTCATTTGCTTGGATTTAGAAATGTTTTTCCCATTTTTCCATTTCATTCAATTTGTCACAACTCCAATTTTTTAAATAGTACCCTGTATGTTTTATTTTTTTATCAGATGGAGTGGTAAATTTGCTTTAGATTCCCGATTCCCGATTAGAAATTGAATATAAATTAAAATAAATATTAAGCTTGATATGGACTCATAATTCGAAACGCTTCTACAAAAACTTAATATTTATTTTAATTTATATTCAATTTTTAATCGGGAAAAACCAGTCTATAGCAAATTTACCATTTCATCTGATAAAAAAATAAAACATACAGGGTACTATTTGAAAAATTGGAGTTATGACAAATTGAAATTCCATGAAATGGAAAAATGGGAAAAACTTTTCTAAATCCAAGCAAATGAACAAAATAGGCCAATTTTACGTTTAATTTATTGAGAAATACCCTTCTATTCAAATTCAAAGCCTACTTCGAAATTTTTTAAATTTGTTCCCGAATTCCAAAGGCAACTAGAAATAGCAAATAAATGCCATTTCCAAGGTTATTTTTCATCCGATTTTAAATCTGAAAAAAGCGTTGGAAAGAGAAATTACATCTTTATGAGAAAGTGACTTAAATATACAGGGTGCTATTGAAAATAAGAAAGTTGTGTCAATTTCCGGCCATTCCGGAAGTGAATTTTTTACCACCGAATGGTTAAAATGTGATACCTATATTTGATTTCCCAAATTTCAGAATTTTATTTTTAAAACTGTAGAGAAAATTGGAGGGGGGTAGGTACTTTCTGGGTCACCCGGTATATGTGAAACCTCAGAAAATTTACACTTTTTTATTTTGTGTGCCTGTGTTATTAAACTTTTTCATTATATATTCAATGAGTTTGCGGTCATATGAAATTTAAGATAGTTTATCTTGAAATTTGAAGTAGTTGTTCTTCAATGCTTATATTTTTTCCTCAAATAGTTGAAAATAATTCACAACTACAAATTGCATCAAATAAAGCGTAATTGAGCACATAACGCACGGTTGACATGAAAAGATTCTTTTCCATCAAATCCTGCAACTAGACAATTAAGATAACCCCTACTATTTCCCTCAATTTTCATGGCATTGAGAGGTTCCTTTTTAATTAATCGCCTTTTCACCTTTATTTTTATTATTTGATTTAATTTAGTTTAACATAAAATAATTTCTTTAACCTTTCTTATAAAAAAAACGATAAATTGTTATTTTTTATAACTTTTTCAATGTTCGTCGTATCGAAGCGTCTTTTTTTATGAGTTGCTTATTACGTAGATTTTGATTCTTTATTTTAGGGTAAACTAATTTGTTTATCTTTTTTTTATATAAAATGGAATTAATTTTAAATTTTTTTACAATTAATTATTTTTATTTATTTGCTTTTATCAATAAATAATTTAAGTATCTTCAATATATATTTTTTTTGCATTAAAATGCCAGGAATCCTATCATGTAATTCAATACTTCGTCAGTATTAGCTAGAAGAGTAGTTGTTTTGATTGGTTTTCCAATAATGAGTGTTTTAAAGTGTTTTCCTAAGTAGTATATTAGCGTGACCCGATTAAGGTACCAATATACAGAAAGTAGATAATTTCATATTAAATAAAAAAGTGTGAATGACTAAATGGAAATATTTAAGTATTTTCAATATATTTTTTTCTTTAAAATGCTAAAAATCCTATCATGTAATTCAATACTTCGTCAGTATTAGCTAGAAGAGTAGTTGTTTTGATTGGTTTTCCAATAATGAGTGTTTTAAAGTATTTACCTAACTAGTATATTAGCGTGCCCAGATTAGGGCAACAATATACAGAAAGTAGGTATTTTCATAATAAATAAAAAAGTGTGTAAGTTGTGATTTGCATAATACCTAAATAATATTCTCTAATTTTAAATTCTTATAAGTTCGTAATTTTTGTCGCATTGGAATTAATTTTTTCTTAATAATTAATCACTTTAGTTTAGCGTAAACTCCAGTTGTTTAAATTTGATTATAACTGCAATTTCAAAAATTACACAGTTCTACAAAAAAAAAAAAAATTTGCTTCAAAGACTAAACCTATCACGCCTAAGTATTTTTGTGTGCTGAATCAGAATTTTTAATTTAAAAAATTTTCTACTGCGTAGATTTCGAGTAAATCCCGGTTTTTATCGTCAAAGTACCGTTTTTTTTTGGCAATATTTTACAATTACTCGAAATCTACGCGGTAGAAAATTTTTTAAAGTGAAAATTCGTATTCAGGACACAAAAATACTTATGGCATGATAGGTTTAGTCCGTGGAGCAGATTTTTTTTGTAGACCTGCAAATGCAAAAACGTTTTAAATTTAAAAATCATTGAAACCATTAGAAAATATATGCAAAAACATCAAAGGTGTTAAACTATAAAATATTCAAATATAGAAGTTTTTTTAATTTTTGATGAATATTTTGTGCTAAAATTTGGCGTGAAGGTTTAATTCAATGAAAGACATAATTTCACCCATTTTTCATGAGATTCATGTATTACTACATTATATTCCTTAAATTATACAAAAAAGGCCGCTTTTATAGGTCCTATTTTTTTGTTGGTTACCAAATTATCGGATTATTTTTTTATTGGTTGGTAGTTTTATTCGAAATTTTATTATATATCATTTAGTATTTTTTTATGATTCGAATGCTAGACCAGTGATAATAGTTAAAATAGCGGAAAATTTCAATTGTGCAACATAAATTGTTTTATATGAAGCAATGGTCAGATTAAATCCAAACCTTCTCATTCCATTTGTTTTAGCATCGAAAACAAATTAAAACAATAAAGTGACTGCAGCAGAGGATATTTTATTCACCTTTACTTTTCTTAGTTTGACTTCACTGTACAGGATGGACCAAATTAGAAGGGATTTGAGGTTTTCTCTAAAACAATGGCAGATAGACAAAAACCAATATAGGTATCCTAAGCTCGATTTTCGAGAAACAAACAATGGTGCAAACCGCGATCGTCTGTCTTTTTCGACTACCAAGCTACAGAGCGTTTTTGGAAAATTAGAATTTTGGATGACCTCTACATCTCAATTACCAAGTGTCGAATCGAAAACCGAGTAACACATTCTTAAGGCACTTTTTAAGTAGAATCCGTTGCTGATGAGAAGAGAATTATGCATGCCTCAGTTTTTGAGATATACACATAACTTGTGTTTTTTTTTAAATGGAACACCCTGTAAATTATTTCATTATTCGATCACAACTTAAGTTAGCTCCAACGATCTATGCTATTTATCTCTAGAAAAAGTGGTTAATTTTAGAAAAGTTTAATATATTTCTGAGGAGCCCATGGAAAATTGTTAATAAAAACAACACTTTTTATAATATAAAATAATTTTGCCAAAAATAGGAAAAATTAATCTACAATAAATCATCGAATTGTCTTCCATTGACATCTATGCTTTCTTGATACCTTCCAACATTTGTTGCACTTCCAATAATGACGGGAGTTATTATCTGAAACTCAGCTAATGTTTTGCTTTCCAATTCTTCTGTTATTAGAACGTTCTCTATATATAATATTTTTTAAATAATCCTAAAGCCAAAAATCGACAGGGGTTATATCGGAAGATATAGCTGGCCACAAAATAGGATCATTATTTCTTAAAAATTAAACAATATCTAAACTACTTCGTTGTTTATTAATGTCCAGTTAGCTAAATTAATTGTTAATTATCAATTTAGTTAACTTAGCTAACTAGACATTGATAAACTAGTCCTGAGTGATATACAGATCCTCTTCAAATTTAAATAATTTCGTGTTTCATTTGACGTATGACCTGGAGCGCCATCGAGTTGGTAAATTATTCTTTGAAATTGTCTACAAAGGGCTCTATTTCTTGTCATAGAATGTTAATAAAATTTTTGGTATTCAAATTACCGTGAAAAAAAATAAGAACCTATTATTTGGTATCCAATAAAACCACATCATATATCAAATCCAAATCGTCCGTGGCTGTTAACTGTAGCGGTTACGTGCGGATCTTCATAAGACCAAAGGTGGTTATTATGCCGATTAAAAATTCCAGTACTATTTATATGGGCCTCGTCTGTCCATATAATTGTTCCTTCAAATCCTGGCACTTCATTACACTGACGCAAAAACCACTGGCAAAAATCGAAACGCCTTTGAAAGTGGTTTGGGTATAGATGGTGACTAATTCTAATTTTGTAGGATTGAATTTATTTTCCTTTAAGCAACGCAACGCAGTTGTTTTTGGGATTCCTAAATTTTCCTGTATTTCGCGAGCCGATATATTATGGTATGGTATATGGTATGTCGGTAGCTTTAATTTTACTTTACTACTCTAAAGCTTTTGATACCATTAATCATACAATTTTATTGTCAATTTTACATTATATAGGGTGCTCCACAAATGCCGTAAAACTTTCCAAAAGTTTTTTGACCTGTCGTAAACAATTTGTTGTTATATCAAAGGGCACATCTATTACGAAATCTATAGGTTGTGGAGTCTGTGCTTGGTCCTATTCTTTTTTCGTTGTATACATGTGATTTTATCAAATGTATAAACCATGACCGGACCTACTTATATGCTGATGATACGCAAATAAAATTCTCCTTTGACCATCGCAATTATATTCTAACCAATGAACAGATTAATCAAGATCTTAAACGGCTTGTCACTGAATCTAGTGCTCATCAACTTCATATTAATCCGATAAAATCTAATGTACTTATCTTCGGCAAATTTCGTCAATTTATTCAGGATCAGTTAAAAGTAAGCATCAATGGTAATGTTTTGCCATGTACACTCGTTGCTAGAAATCTAGGTCTTGAGCTAGATACCGACCTGCGGTTTAAGAATCATGTTAATAAATGTTTGAAGAGAGCATATAGCAATCTTAAAATGCTTTATCCGAATCGTCATATTATTCCACCTTCCTCCAAAATATTATTAACGGATTTACTAGTTCTAAGTCATTTTAATTTTTGTGATGCAGTATAAGGCCCTTGCCTAGACTTTGAAGACTCTAATAGAATACAACGAGTGCAAAAGTCGTGTTTAAGACTTATTTATGGTATTCGTAAATTTGATAGGATTTCACACAAGCTTAAAGATGCCAACTGGGTAGATATGAAAGCTCCCCGGGAACTTCATGCTGCTACACTATTCCAGAGTATTATTCAGTTCAAAACTCCTCCATATCTTTCTCAGAAAGTTACTTACAGAAGTGATATTCATAATGTCAATGTACGGTATCGAGGATTGATTTCACCTCCAACTCACCACACCGCCATGATTAGAAGGTCCTTCCTTCACTTACTCCATTTATGCGCTCTACAATAATATTCCTGCAAATATAAAATCCTCGTCTGTGTGTAACTTCAAAAGATCTTATAAATAAATTTTGTTTGATAGGTTATTCAACTAGTTATTTAAGTTTTTATTTCGTGTATACACTCTCCTATGTATTTATCTTCTTGCTCTTTCCTATTATGTATACCTTCATTTTTGTTTCCTTTGATTAAAAATTAGGTTTAAGTGTTCTAGTGTCAGGGGCTGGCACATTGCATCAGTTTTAACTGTCTGTCAGCTCCTTTTTGTAATTTATAACCTTATTTCTCTTTATATTAGGTTGTGTAGTGTAGCTAAGTTCTTTGTTATAAGTTGCAAATAAATTGTTTATTATTATTATTTTTTTTTTTTTTTTTTGTAAAAGCCAGTCACCCTTTAAACTCTGTGGCTCCGACACTCACAGAGGGGAGCTGGTAGTACTGGTAGCCACTCCCCACGCCCGTGGGGTGAGTGACTACTGGGTCCGTGAATCGTGTGCCCTGAGCAGACGTAATGAACCGAGGATGACAGCCTTCTGCATTCTGCCGGCTAAGACCTCTGCCGAATTTCGGCATGCCGGTATGATCTTAAGTTCTGAAAGCAGTGTATGTCTCGTTCCACCGAGGGCTCCTATAATCAGTACCACTATCTTAACAGTATGGTCTGGATAGAGTCTGCGGAGTTCGAAGAGCAGATCTCGATATTTTGTCCGTTTTTCCTCCTCCTTCAAGACAATGTTGTTCTCCGCGGGAGCCGAGAACTCCACGACGAACATTGTCTTGAGTTGATGGTCGAGGAGTACTACGTCAGGCTTGTTGGCTTGTATTTGCCTGACGGTGGGGAAAGAGTAGTTCCAATAAATTAGACACTTCTCATTTCCCACAACGGACTCAATTATTATTATTATTATTATTATTATTATTATTTTTTTTTTTTTTTTTTTTCGGTTTCCCGTTGCCGGACAGGGCTTCCGTGGCCTCCGACACCACACGGTAGCCGCGCCGGCTAATTAATTACAGCCACTCTCCACGACCTGTGGAGTTAGTGACTGTAAACACCTGAATCATGTGCCCTAAGCAGACGAAGGGACCCCAAGATAACCGCCTTCTGCATCTGACCTGCCAACCATTCTGCCGAATTCTGACAGGCCGGTATGATCTTTAATTCTGAGAGCAGCGAAGGCTTCATCCCTCCGAGTACGCCGATTATTAGGACGACCATCTTGACCGAGTAGTCTGGGTACAGCACTTGGAGCTCATACCGGAGATCACGATATTTGGTCCGTTTTTCCCCCTCCTTCAAAGCGATGTTTGTCTCAGCAGGTGCTGAGAATTCGATGACAAACATCACTTTGTTCTGATGGTCGAGGAGGACTATGTCAGGCTTGTTGGCTTGAATGAGCCTGACGGTCGGGAACGAGTAGTTCCAATAAATTCGGCACCTCTCGTTCTCGACAACGGACTCAATATCTCCGGGGATGTAAGGCAGCACTGGTGTTTGATCTACCCCGTACGAGTGCCTTAGATGGTAGTATAGCACTCGTAAAGCCGCGTTATGGCGGTGGATGTAGGCCGAAATCGCGTATATCGGGCATGCTGAAAGCAAATGCATCAGCGATTCCGGCGCCTGACGGCAGGTCCTGCAGTTGATATCAGGGACCTCTACACCCATTACGCGGCTTCGGTAGACCAAGGTGTTTATTACACCATCCTGACAGGCCACAATGAATCCCTCGGTCTCCGACTTAAGCCCAGCTGACCTTAAAAAGGCGAATGTCAGCCTAGTCGATAAACCCAGTGTTTCTATGTTCTTATAGAACACACCGTGCATGGGTTTATCGACATGCTGCCTGAACAGATTCTCCTGTTCGGCAGCTTTTATTTGGGCTTTCAGACGATTTGGCTGAAGCTCGGTGACTGACTCTGGATCAGCACCGCGCCGGCCACCTCGTCTGACGTCGAATACGAGACCAAGTTCATCTGCGGCTCTTTTTGCTGCCTTAAACAATCCTGCGCCCACCCCTGCGATTTCGTGATCTCTCACTAATAGCAGGAGCGGATCCGAGCTCCTGAGGATGTTACATGCCATACTCAGCGCTACTCTGCCATGCATACACTCCAGGCCCAAGAGTCCTCGGCCCCCCCGATGACGTGGGAAGTAAACACGAGGAACGGACGATCTAGGATGAATACTCCTATGGATGTTCATCATCTTGCGGGTATCTCTGTCTAGTTGGCGCAGCTCATCTACAGTCCATTTTACTACTCCAAAGGAGTAGAGCAGAACAGGAACGGCAAGCATGTTAGTGGCAGACGCCTTATTCTTCCCCGAAAGTTCGGAGGACCAAATCTTTCGGAGTAGGCGTCTGTACTTGCCGCGGAGAGACTCCTTTATTTGTTTCACATCCTGGATGTGATGTTGTTGCACACCCAGGTATGTGTAGGTCTCCCCGGCATCCAGATGTCTCAGAATGCTTCCGTCTGCGAGCTGCGCATCTTCAGAGAATTCCCCGCATCGCCCTCTCTTGAGGTGGACGACCGCGCACTTGTCCAACCCGAACTCCATACCAATGGCCCGCGTGTACTCCTCGACCACCCTTAGAGCATTTTGAAGTTCACGCTCACCGGAGGCATACAGTTTGAGGTCATCCATATAGAACAGATGGGTGACCTTATGCCTCCAGTTGCTGGGTGGGCCACAGTGGTACCCGCGGGTTTGGCGGAGTTCAACAGATAACGGCAGCAGTGAGATGCAAAAGAGGAGGGGACTCAGAGAATCTCCCTGGAATACTCCTCTTCTGAATTATTATTATTATTATTATTATTATTATTATTATTATTATTATTATTATTATTATTATTATTATTATTATTATTATTATTATTATTATTATTATTATTATTATTATTATTATTATTATTATTATTATTATATATTAGGATTTTCTCTTACAGTTTCTAAAAATATATTTTCTACAGCTTCTCTACCTGCTTTATTATATATTTTTGCTCGAGGTTTTAGAAATGATCCAAACTCTTTTAAATTTTGTTGTAGCCTTTTGAATATTTTTATGTCTAGCTGTCTTTTTTCTGGACATCTAAAAATATTGTTTAGGTAGCACTTTTGATACAACGTTTTGCTGGCTATAACTTACCTATTAAAATAAAGCTCAGAAGCTAAATTTGAATCTTTCCCACACTCTTTAAAGTGTTAATCATATCATATTTTTCACCATTACTGAATTGAACCATTTTTAACAATGCTTACTCACAATGAACTCACAAATTACTTTTTGATATTTACGATTATTTCGATTTTCTTTTTTTTACCATGATCTTCTCAATAAATATTAGAAATGCGATAAATAGATGCATAGATGTCAATGGAAGACAATTCGAACTTATATTGTAGTTTAGTTTTCTTATTTTTGGCAAAATTATTTTATAGTATAAGAAGTGTTGTTGTTGTTAATAGTATTCCATGGCCTCTTCACAAATATACTAAATTTTTCGAAAATTAACCACTTCTTCTAGAGATAAATATGACATGATCTATCGTTGGATAGTATTATGTATGCTTTCTCAACTTGCTAGTTGAATTTATGTACTCACTTTTAATAAGATTCTATTTCAATATATTTAATATAATACAATCATACATTTTATTTCAACTTGACAGTTCTCATATTTTCTAGCAACCTATATGTATATAAATAACAATATATATAACAATCTTCCCCTGGAAGTATAAAGAAAATAAAAGTATTTTATTTTTAACAATAAAACTCCAAAACTAAATAATGGACTCATATCGCACTGGAGGTTTTCGAATTCTAGTGGAACGTCTCACTACCATTTTCTTTCCTTATGTCAAAATATCTGCAGCCTTTATCGGTTCTATTACAGTTGATGGCGGTAAAGTTTCTTGCTCATCTGATTTTAATGTGGCTATTGTACCTGAGTTGATTGGCGTGTCATTTTTAATATCATCACTCCGTAAAGATTTTGGTATTACTGTACGTATACCTTTAAATACACATCCATTTACTAATTCCATTTCAGTAACTATATAGCCTTCTGGCAACTTATTTCCTGATTGTAGAGCCTTATTGAGCTCAGTATCTTTCCTAGTCTCAGTCTGTATTTCTCGTATGGTTATTGGCAATGTTTCCAGTTGTTGTAATTGTAAAACCGATTCAACATTTACCTCGTCATAAGTATTATTTCCTTCTGGTGTTTCTGTTGGAAACCTGGACAAATAATCTACGTTTGCGTGATCTTCCGTTCTTCGAAACTGAATATCATAATTGAACCCCGCTAGAAAGTTTGCATAATGAAGCATACGTGTAGCTGAAGTGGCTGGCATCCCTTTGTGTGGGTGGAAAATAGCGGATAAGGGTTTATTGTCGGTTATCAATGTAAATCTTCTTCCATAGCAATACTGAAAGAATCTTTTTAGTCCCCAGGAAATTGCAGTTGCCTCCTTGTCAATCTGGCTGTAATTCCATTCACTCTTTGATAAGGAGCGTGAACCAAAATCAATTGGTCTTTCAGACCCATCTGGATATTTATGCTATAAAATACATCCTAAACCGTTTGGTCCTGCATCGGTAGCCAGCAGTAAAGGCAATTTTACATCGAAATGTTTAAGCACTTTAGTACCAGTAAGTTCTGTCTTCAAGTAATTGAATATATTATTGCATGCTTTTGTCCATATAAACTTGGTATCTTTCCTTAGAAGTGCATTCAAGGGGGCTGACTTGGATGCTAACTTAGGTAAAAATCGATGATAGTAGTTAACCAATCCTAAAAACTTCCTTAACTCTTGTACATCTTTGGGTCTAGGAACCTCCAGGATTGCTTTTATTTTCTCTGGTGACATATGTAACCCCTGCTCATCAATTTCATGTCCAAGATATTTAATAGAACTCGTGAAAAATTTACATTTGGATTTGTTTAAAGGTAAAGCAAACACCTGATCCAGTCGTTGTAATGTCTCTTCGTAGGTAGAACCATATCATCAAAAAACATGATACTCCTACTATGTCGCTCAACAACTGATCGATAAATCGTTGCCAACAATTTGGAGCTACTTTGACTCCAAACTTTAATCGCTTTACCTTGAATGTGCCAAGATGTGTACTAATGGCTAATAACACACTGGCATGTGGAGGTAAGCTTGACTAATATCTAATGAACAGAAATATTTGCCTCCACTCATTCTCGCAAATATATCTTCAATTTTCGGAATGGGATAATTGTCACTTTGTGTATGTTTATTCAATGTTGATTTGTAATCTGCACATAGCCTGATATCCCCATTCATTTTCATTACTGGTACAACAGGTGTACCCCAATCTGCATGTACCACTCTCTCTATAATATCTAACTTTTCCAGTCTCTTGATTTCCTCCTCGACTTTCTCCTTTAATGCATAGGGTACTGATCTTGGCCGATAAAACACTGGCGTAATGGAGTTATCATTCAATTTAATAGAACATTTGTAATCTGGAATCTTCCCAACTTTGTCATCAAAATTTTTGTCATATTTCTTCAGTAACTCAGCTAACTTTTTGTCTTTGTGGTAATTTCCGCATTCTGATGTATAAATTTCTCGAATATCCTTCCAGCTGATATCAAATTTTCGTAACCAGTCTCTGCCCAAGACTGTGTCTACGTTTCTTTCGCAGATGTAAACGTCTCCATCCTGTATCTGGTTTTCATATTGAACTTTTACCTTAGCTACCCCAACGGGTTGTATAATTTTCCCAGTATACGTTCTCAGTCTCATGGGTGTAGTATTCCATGTTTTATTTGGACAAAATCTTTTATAATTTTTTATAAATATTGAAGAAATGGCAGCCTATGTGTCTAGTTCCATTCTCGTTTGAACTCCATCAATTTTAATAAAAAATTATAAAAGATTATGTCCAAATAAAACATGGAATACTACACCCATCCTCGTCGCCAATTTATTATGTGTGCTTTTTCAACTTGCTAGTTGAATTTATGTACTCACTTTTAATAAGATTATATTTCAATATATTTAATATAATACAATCATACATTTTATTTCAACTTGACAGTTCTCATATTTTCTAGCAATCTATATGTATATAAATAACAATATATATATAACAGATAGCTAATTTAAGTTGTGATAGAATAATGAAACAATTTATAGGTTGTTCGGTATAAACAAACACAAGTTATGCCTCTATCTCAAAAACTGATTCATGCATAATTTTCTTCTTATCAGCAACGGATTCTACTCAAATAAGTGCCTTAAAAATGTGTTACTCGATTTTCTATTCGATACTTAGTAATTGAGATATAGAGTTCATCAAAAAATGACAATTTTCCAAAACCGCTCTGTAGCTCGGTAGTCGAAAAAGATCGCGGTTTACGCCATTGTTTTTTTCTCGAAAATCGCGCTATATTGGTTTTTGTCTTTCTGCTATAGTTTTAGAGAAAACCCCAAATCCCATCTAATTTGGTCCACCCTGTACGTATTAGTTGAGAAAATAACTATTATAAAAAAATGTCCTACTTAATTTTTCTTCCTATTTCAACTACCCAATGCAGTAATAGCCTACTATGTAGATTTAAATGTTCTCTATCATTCTTTTATTTCCAATATCACGAATTGAAACTGATATGGCCATAATATTTATAAGAGCCTAAACCGCTGCTTCAAACCAAAAGGAATATATTTTATAAACTATTAAGGGAGATTATAGTCCATGAACTTATACATCTAACTAAAACGATCAAAAACGTTTGACCATATCTTATGCGTGATTAATCATAATTTATAGCTTTTCGAATGACCGGCAGTGAAATATGAAAATATATCCTGCCAGAACTACTTTAGGAACTATATATTTTCATAAAAGAATTCCTCTGTGTGCTAGAAAAAATATGAAACGGACAAACAACTGTGAACGGGATGTCAATAAGAATACGCGTTTCGTGATTATTGAAAATTTGTGTATTTAGAGGTTTATAAAAAAAATGAGTGGGTTGTATCTGTTTTCTCGGACGCTTTGACCCTTAAGTAAATCAAATAAGCATCTGATTGTGTTTCCACATGTTACTTTTTTGTTACTTGTTTGGTAAATAAACAGACAACCAGCTGTTTTCTGTAACACAGTTGATTGATTGACGACGAATAGGTCCGTCGCATCCTGAATGGACAGGACCTCAGCTTTCATGGCTAGACGGTATACAGTGCCTTACTGTTCTACTGGCCCTTTATGTTATTAGATAAGGAATAAGATAAAATTTCAGCTAGGTGCCTGGATAATTGAACTTTATTACGCAATATCGATATTGAAATCCATTATAACCCAGTCGATGAAGGTATTTACCTACAAAAACTTGCAAAATGAATATATATATATATATATATATATATATATATATATATATATATATATATATATATATATATATATATATATATATATATATATATATATATATATTTTTAATGAGTTCATTAAAGGGTATAGAATGATATCCTGAAAAGTTTACATTTCGCTCGGATGCAGAACGTAAAAAAAAATGAAATTTTTTAATTTTTTTTATTTTGAAATTAAGCCAAGGTAGGAAAAATAAAATAAAACATACAGATGGATAGATCACGTATTTATGAACAAAAAATGTCCTAACAAAATTTATCGCTAAAGCCACGGGTTTCTCGGAAAAAAACAGTCCAGTGTAACGTTGCGTGCGCTTGAATACGCATGACTGTGACACCGACGCGCGACGCACTGAATTACATGTCTACATGAGTGTTGGTTCATATAAAAGATGGAAATTGTAGCTTTCTGATGCTTTTTTGTTTTAAACAATACATGCAAAGGATGGATCCCAGCTAACAATTTAGATGTTATTCGACGTCGATTCGACGTCAAACAGGTGACGCCACCAATTTCGATACGTGAAATAGGAGATAAATTCGACGTCGAATCAACCTAAATGGTGTTTTTTGACACGTCGATTCGACGTGGAAAACAAGCTGAATAGGTGTTATTGGACCTATTAGGTTAGGTTGTCACACAACCTTTTTTATATCGAAAATACATTAAATCTACGTAGCAGATTACTTATTTGCCACCTTTCATAGTTGCTTTAAAACAGCTTCGTCAAAGAGATAAAACTATATACCTATATAATGGTTGATAATAATAATAAGAACTTATTAACTACCTACTTATTAACTACCTATGAGACATATTTTTATCCTTGACTATTGTTTGATTTGCACTGTATATACGCGAGAATTTACTAGGGAATGATTTTTTTCTGTTGAAATTAGGCATTGTACCTTAAAATATTACTAAGCCCTTTTGAAAATACTTATTATTATAAAGAAAAAAAAACTTATTACTATGTAAAATTTTTATTTTCAATTTTGACTTCGTATTCTATTTTTTCAAGCTTATAATAATTCAGTAATTCTCAATATGTTCAATGAATACTTATGAATTAAATTATTTCCAAAAACAAAAGTTTAAATTTTCATGGCGAGTTTTCGGTGTTTCGTATTTTCGAATAAATATGGCTACTTCCGTGCAATGTTATTTAATAGGTGTCAGAACCTAATTTCCACCAATATTTTTAACTTCATCTTTAGAGATTAGTGAAAAACAAGCTATTTTTTTCATCTGTTAGGTAATAAGTGTCTAATATTACCAATATTTGTTCACATAATTGTAATTATTTCACCTAATTACGTTATATTACACCAATTGGTCCCCTGTTTTAATGTATCTACTTAACACTTAACATGTCGTTAATTCTACGTAAATCACTAAATTCACCTATTAGGGGTTATTCTATAACCAAACAAGTCTCGTTTTGGTGACTATATCATACATAATAGGTGATTTCACCTTACATGAACCAACAGGTTACTTTATTCGATTGTTAGTGTTTATTTGTGCTCAGAATATTCCCTTAGTGTACTTATTTTTACGTGGAAAATAGGTTTCTATGTACTTATAAAATTATATTTATTTTATAAACCATAACATGGTCATGCATGTAACATAATGTATACAGTATCGGAAAGTGTACGTATTGGGATGGCAATAAGAGCAAGCGAGAGCGCGGCAAGCAAGAGCGAAGCATGCAATCGTGTAAAAGCCCCTCCTGATTGGCGTGTCCACTCTTTACCTCTGCTAGAGTACTGGTAGACGTCTTTATTGGGAGGTCGGTTAATAGCGCAATGCCAAACAAAGGACTTTCTGATTTTGTATAGTGTTCATACAAATTGGATATTTCGGAAAATACAAACTGTTTTAAAAAGTGCTTTGATAATTCAGTTGATTTATCGATGAAACCAGTGCCGGTTCTAAGGCAGGGCAACCGTCCCAGGCGCCATAATACAAGGGCCGCCGGAGGTGCCAAAAAATTAAACAATGAATCAACTTGAAACCAAAATTGTTACTTGTTCAGAGTTATTTTTTTATAATTTTAACTAGTTTGCTTATTTCTCTGAACTCTGATTTGCAAAATGGATGTCTTTTTTAGAGCATAAAATAATGGGTACAGTACGCGACTAGTGAACGAGTTTGTGCCGCCCAATACCTCAGTTGTGTCGGCGCGGCGGCACAAAAACGTAGATATAGATGGATCTTCAACAATGAACGAAATGTTGAAGCATGTAGATTTTCTGCAGTTTGTCCTATCACGGTTTCACGGATAGCTTTCACGGCTTGTGTACTAGAGACGTTAACAGAATAATTATTGCTGCGCACAATTTTCCACTGCATTTCATTTTTACTTCTTATTTTCTTAACTTGGCGATAAAAATCGATCGTGTATGTCACTTTTCTTTTACTCATAGTGTTTTAATGTTATTACGGAGAAAGTGAAATGAACGAAATGGCAACACAATTACACTGGACCATAGAAACATGAATAATGACGGCAAGTTCATAATACTATACGTAATTTCCTGCGCGTCACTTATGTTGGTAAAATTCGACAAAATAAGTAATTAATAATTTTGACCAATAGGTGCAAATAACTTATTGGTTGAATAATAAAGTCATTTCGACTTTTTGGTGAAAATATAAGTATTTTTAGGGCCCTTATTAGGTATCTAAGAAGTTTTCTTCAAGACATACCATCATCTCCTTAGTCATTTCAATACACTTCACTAATATCTCCTATCAGGGTATATTGATAACGTCAACAAAATTACTTAAATAAGTTATTTAACGAAAATATTACTTATTAAGTCACAAATATTCCCTTATTTACATTACCAAATTGTTTCAAATAGGTCACTTGTCACCTACTCCCCCTTATTAGGTGAAAATAGTTACTAAAATATTTGTCATAACCTATTAAGTCATTAATTTCACTAATAATTTACCGGTACCTAATAGGGAACACAGCGACTTAACCAATTAAACTTTAAAATTACCTAATTTCGACCTGTTTTGTCGAATTTCCTTTAGCTGTAGTCGTCGACACCTAAATTGTTAGCTGGGATGGGAAAAATATACTTATATATATTATCACGCCCGAACTCAATCGTAGCAATAGAAAACATAGAAAAAATAAAAGCCCTTCAAAAAATTCTTTCTTCATTGAGAACTGTTAAAAAGTATGTATACTTAATCATTATTATGGTTTATTAAGTTGTAGTAACGTGGATTCAAAAAAGTATATCTCGAATCATTTTAATTTCCTTGCTTGATGATTTTTTTTGATAAATATATATATTGGAGGCTGTAACTTGCCGAGAACTTTACTCACTGGAAACAATAAAATATCACTATTTCGCAAAAAATATATACTTTTCGAGTGTTCAAACACAAATTCGTTTACTTGTATGCATTTTTTCGAAAATATGATCAATCAGATCATGATAATAAATTGCGATTTTCATGATCTTATCCTCATAACTATGAAAATATCTTTGATTGTTTTGAATATAAATTCTGGAACTTTTCAAATACATTAACAAATGTATAAGGAATCCATTGGATATAGCTGAAATATGGATAAATGTACTTGTAATAAATACAATACAGTAAAGGCACGTAAAAATTCATGCGAGCGATTCAGCGGCTATGTGTGGTGTCTGTGTATGAATTGATAATTATATATTTTCCCTTCATGCTCACTATTTATCCTCGTATACAATAAAAAAATGTTAAAAGTGTGTAATCAGAAAGAGAAAAAAGCTTTATTTTATTCGTTAGAATTGCAAGAATTTTTATAGGTTCCATAGTATGCATTTAACCGTGCGCTTGGCCGCGCAGAGTGACAAAGTTACTTCACTATTTTTTTCCAAGAATACCATGATTTTAGCGATAAATTTTATTAGGACATTTTTTATTCAGACACACGTAGTCTATCCACCTGTATTTTTTATTTTTTCCTACGACTTAATTTCAAAATTTTGAAAAAATGGGCGATAAAAATTTTTTTTTAGTTTTTTTTATGTTCTGCATCCAAGTGGAATATAAACTTTTTGGGATATTATTCTATACACTTTCATGAACTCATTTTGCAAGTTGTTGTAGGTTTCACTATAAAATGTTCTGTCGTCTGGGCTATTAGAAATACGTTCGGTTTTGTTATTTATCCATTTTTACACCGACCATAATGTCGATATTAAAAAAAAATTAAATGATGGAAGCCATTACTTTGTTATAATTAATTATAATGAAGTAGATGAAAACACTTTTCTTTGTTTTTATCAATAATTTATTGTAACTAAATGTTACTGCAGTTTTGACAACTGTTGAATCACAAATACTGAATGATAGAGTAATATAATTAATTTACTTACTTTTTACAATACTTCCTACCAGGAAATACGGTTAGACAATAAAGAGAAATTCTGAGAAAGGTATAGTAAAGTAACTTGGTGATTCCACTTTTGACTAATTCTATAGCAGTTTTAAATTCAAATGTTTTTGGATAGCTTGATTCAAAATGGGGCAAATATGATATGTTAAGAAAGAATAAGGGTGCTTTTTCGTGAGTTTCACCCCAAAAAACGACTATTGGAACGTGTAGATCATCGAATTCTACCTCAAAAAAAAAAACCTATAACGTTACTTTTGCTTTAATACCAGCTGAGTTACAGGAAGTTCAAAACGTTGATTTTTAAGCAAAAATCATTGATTTTACAAAGGTTTTAAGCAAATTACTCAATGAAGATCATATTTTCGAAAAAGTTTGTCTTAACAAAAAAGTTGGCTTATGAAATAACAAAAATAATCCATGAAATAAAAATTTGTTTAGACTCATCGTTGTCAAGATACAATTAATGTTAAGTGCATTTGAACGTAGCCCTGAAAAGATCACACTCTTCAAACAGTCATAACTTTAAAAAACCTTTAAACATGTACCTTGAACCAAATTAAAACTTATTACAGCAGCTTAAATTTCTTTTTGGCAAATTTTGATCTGCAGAATCAAAAATGATACAAGGAAAATAAAGGCAAAATTTTTATTTTCTACACAAAAAAGTGCCCGTTTTTTGGTCTTAGCAAATTCCAAATTGAAAAAAATTAATTAACAATCAATTTAACAGTAAATCATTTCTATTGTTACTGACGCGCCAAAGAATATTTGATATTAAAATATGTTCAGCAAATTGTAGATGACATACATATCAAGTAAAATTTTCTCTTCACATTTTTAGTGATTTTTGAACTGTGGATACAGTTTTCGAAAAATGTTGTTTGATACTCTGTTACGAAATTCTTTTGCATTCTCGAATGATTTTTTTTGCGAGCAATAACGAAAAAACGCAAAAAAAACGTAAAAAATCGAGAAAATTGAATGTTTCAATATGGCACACCACTCTAAACGTTCTAGAAAAATTCCAGAAACTAGTGTTTTATAATTGTAAAAAAATGGCTAAATAAAATTTGGTGTACATAATAATTAACTACACTAAAATCACATTTTTGTATTTACTACATGCTTCAAAAAGTCATAAATCTCTTGAATGACCTTAAATGACCTTGAAAAAAAAATTCCCTGAATGAATTTTCCAATAGTCCACTTTCATGGAAAATTTGAGATTATTCGCTGGAACCTGTCGTTAAAAAAACAATAAAAACAGAAAACACCTTTTATGCCCCCCACAGGGCCATAGGGACTATGGAAACCCTAGTTTTGAGGTCAAAGTAACACTTTTATCCGATTTATTTAAAACTCAGAGCTTAGGATATTTTAGCTATCTTAACTATTTATTTTTGATGTTAGATCACAGAAGAGGTCTTCTGTAGTTAGATTTCAAAATTACATTTTTGCATTCGAGAATGCAAGAGAATTTCGCCATCGAGTATCAAACAACATTTTTTCGAAAACTGTATGCCACAGTTCAAAAATTTTGACATTTACAATTAATTTATTTGACATGTATGTCATCTACAATTTGCTGCACATATTTTAATATCAATCAATATTCTTTGGCGCGTCAATAACGATAGAAATGATTAACTGTTAAATTAATTGCTAATTAAATTGTTTATTAATGATTTATTGTTAAAATTTCCGGTTTTTTTTGACAATAATAAATAAACTGGTTAACTGATTCTATCATGTATGATTTCATTGATTTTTTGTAGGTGGATGTAAAAGTCTTTTTTCTTCAAGCGTATTAAAATGTTTAAATTATGTCACCAAAAACAGAAGTAGAAGTAGGACATTGTTTTACTAGTAACAAAATGTTAGTACCGAACGCCACCATAGTGGACATTGTTTTACTAGTAACATAATGTTAGTTCCGAAAGCGCCACCGCAGTGGGTATTGTTTTACTAGTAACATAATGTTAATACCGAAAGCCACCGGTGGCGCGCTATTCACTAACCACTTGTCATATTGTGTCAACATGTAAGACTGTAGTTTGAATATTTGTACATTTATGATAAATAAATGAATTTTTGCATTTTAATACGCTTGAAGAAAAAACAGTATATATTACACGGAGTAGAACGCCTCTTTTTGTTTTTCGCCCAGTTTGCGGCTTCGGCTTCGCCTCAGCCGCAAATCCTGAGCTCAACACAAAAAAAGAGTGCGTTCTACTCCTAGTAATATAATATACTATTGTCACTCCACTAGTATACAAGCGGCTAAATCTTTGTAAATATCACGTCGACCTTTTTTCATCTCTCATTGTTAAAATATTTAAAAATACTATATCGAAGTTTTAAGTAAAACTTTAAGAACCTATATTATTGTTTACATCTGTGAAGTCAATATATAGCCTTTAAAAGACAAACTAGGTGGATTCTAAACACAATGATCTAGTTGTGTTTTGTATGTATAAGCGGTATCTAACAGCGCTTTTAAAAATGGCAAGATTGTTTCCGTCTGGCATATTTGCGAACTAAAATATTGATAAAATCAGAATCAAATTTTCTGACATGTCATGAATAAAAACATCTACTTTAAGCACTGTAAGGGGTTCATTTTTGCCATGTCATCGCATCTAAACATGTAAAGCTATTGATAACAACCATTTATTTTTGTATTTTTTGCTACGGAATTGGATTCGCTATAAGGGAAATACTCTTTTAAAACCCCCATTGTAAAAGCATATTTTATAGTAACCTAGTAATTTTAATGCTAGAACCATTCAAACGCTATTGGGAGCGTCATAAAAAATTCGTACTTGGGCTCAGACAGTCCTATTATGAAAATATCGGTCACATATGTTTTTGTCTATTGTAAAACTTTTATTTAAAGACTGTTGCTGTCTGGTGAAGGTGAAAATATTGAATATCGTCTGGTGTCTGGGCTGGCATTAAAAAATTTAAACACACAGGTATAATTCAGTATCATTAGATATCATCGAATTGGGGACCAATAAAAGTCACCTGAATAAAAATTTTAGTTTTTTCTGTTATTTAGTTCTGTCAAAAATATCGAAAGAAAAATTTAATGATTATTTAAAGCAAAAAATAAAAATCGGCAGCTACGGAATGTGGCTGGAACCTCCCCACTCGGTGGATCTTTGAAGCCGAAAAGAGCACTAAAAAATATGAACGATCTCATTTAATTATATTTTTTTATTTTATTTTATTTTTTTTACAGTTGTCGAACATTTTTAGGTTGGTACTGCACTTGGTTTGGGTTTTAAGTTATGTTAATGTTTTTTAGGTTGTGATTTTAATGTCACTGTCACTTTGAATAGTTTTGGGCAAAAAACTTATTTTGGTTTAGTTATTTAATTTTTTTGACGGAAACCAAATCGAAAGGGTGCAAGTGTGATATATCGTTATAATCGGAATTTTTACTGCTTTTCAATGGTTCGATTACAAATTATAAGTAATCATAAAATAAACAACTTGTGTCGAAACGGCACTAAACGTAATCAGATCTCAACCAAAACCTTTTCAGATGTTCTATAGCACTAAAGAAACCCTCATGTAAAGTTTCATCCAAATCCGTTTAGTAGTTTCATCGCTATCGTGCTAACATACATACATACACACACACACACGCACAGACATTTTTCAAAAACCGCTTTTTTGGCTTCCCGGGACCTTAAAACGTAAAGATTTGATGTTATCTCAATTTTCGATTTTGGACCAATTTCACCTCCCACAATTTTATTCTCACACAATTTTATTGTAGGGAGGTTAAAAATTAAATCGCCTTGAGAAAAAAGTCACTAAATATTAAATTTACTGATAGTACTGATGGTTTGTTTGAGGCTGCCTTGGTGAGTGTTTGTATAAATAGTATTATTTGTCTAAATATATCATGCCTGTACAGATCTCCGGGATCTGAAAAAAAAATCATTATAACCTTAAAAACCGCTGCCCAAGGAATCACTACTTCCACATCCAGATTCTCTATCCAAGTCACTCACAATGAAAAAACTTTGTATGTGAAAATAATTTTTTATGGAACTTTAATAATATAATATTTGAAATCCTCTCCAAAAACCCATAAAACGATACCCCACATCGGTGGTGGGGTGGGGTGGGGCGGTGATAGTAGGGGGTGGATGAAGTAAAAAAATATTTTGAGGTTTCTGGTTCCTGTACATACACTAAATCACTTTTTTTTTCATTCCCTTTAATAAGGGGGTGGGGGTGGTAATGGGGGTGGCTAATGCCAAAAATTTTTTTGAGACCTTAGCTTCTCTTGTATATACTAAATACCAATTTTATGGACTCTTACCTGCTTGATTGACCTATTTACCCCAAATTTACCCCAATTTACCCCCCAACAAGATGAAAATATAATCTAGTTCTAGATCTCATTAAAGTACATATGTGTACCAAATTTCAAGTCAATATCTTAAACGGTTCCAGAGTAAACGTGCGCACAAAAAAAGTTACAGACAAACCGACAGACAGACAGACCGACAGACCGACAGACAGACAGAAATTTTTTTTTCGCTCAAACTTAAAATCTCGACGTTTCATGACATTTTAAGCCTATTTGGACAATAAAAATTTTTAAAAATTTTTTTGTCGTTACTATACTTCCACTGGACGTGGAAGTAAAATTACTTTCATTTTTTTCCTTAAACAAAGACTCAAGTTTTATCTGTGCTCACTTTAATATTGATTTTGCTAATCAGGACTGTAAAAACAGGGACGAGTTAAAAAAAATATTTTCTTCCTTTGGATATAAATGTGTACATAATTTCACACGTGTGCTGATAGTATGCAACAGCAACTTTAAGATCTCATAACTCAGTAACTACAACTAGGCTCAATTGGAAACCTAAAAGTGATCCATATCTTACCATAAAATATGATTTATGACTAAAATGAAGTCCGATTTCAAGAGCCACGAAACAGGCAATTACTTCCACATCCAGTGGAAGTATAGTAACGACAAAAAAAATTTTTAAAATTTTTATTGTTCAAATAGACTTAGAATGTCACGAAACGTCGAGATTTTAAGTTTGAGCGAAAACAAAATGTCTGTCTGTCGGTCTGTCGGTCTGTCTGTCGGTCTGTCTGTAACTTTTTTTGTGCGCACGTTTACTCTGGAACCGTTTGAGATATTGACTTAAAATTTGGTATACATATGTACTTTAACGAGATCTAGAACTAGATTATATTTTCATCTTGTTCCGTCGAAGGGTTGGGGTATAAATTGGGGTAAATTTGGGGAAAATAGGTAAATCAAGCAGGTAAGAGTCCATAAAATTAGTATTTAGTATATACAAGAGAAGCTGAGGTCTCAAAAAAAATTTTGGCATTAGCCACCCCCATTACCACCCCCACCCCATTATTAAAGGGGATGAAAAAAAATTGTGATTTAGGGTGTGTACAAGAACTAGAAACCTCAAAATGTTTTTTTACATAATCCACCCCCACTACCACCCCCCATCACCACCCCCACCCCGCTACCGATGTGGGGTATCGTTTTATGGGTTTTTGGGGTAGAGGATTTCAAATATTATATTATTGAAGTTCCATAAACAATTATTTCCACATCAAAATTTTTTCGTTGTGAGTGACTTAGATACAAAATCTGGATGTGGAAGTAGTGATTCCTTGGGCAGCGGTTTTTTTTGGGGTCATTCTCTTTACCGTCAACAGTACTACCTGATATGGTTATTGAAATCGATTAAAAATATATTTAATTTCGTTATTTATTTTTTAAAGAAGAAATAAAAACAATAACTGCATCACCTGTGCCTATTTAAATTAAAGAATTCTTCCCTTTCAACATGCTGCTGTTTTCTCTTTCAAGGTTTACTTAACTCTACTAGAAAATTAAATATCGCTACTTTCAACTTTGACCTCCAATAGATATCTTTTGGCGTAGTTAAATAAAATTTGGTACGATGGCGTTTCAAAATGTTATGATAAATGAATAAAAAAATTCCTTACATGATTTCTCTAATTTCGAGAATATAAAGAAAATCGTAGTAGGCCGCGCACCAACATATGGAACATAGCAATATGACACAAAAATGCGACATTCCGTGCCTCTAAATAACAAAAAAGGACATCAAAGGGGGTCTGTAGCACTCCAACCTCTACACCCTTCCAGGATCAAGTCCCCTCCCATGTCCAAGACTTACTTTCTAGATACCCCATACCTCCCAACAAACTCCCTAAACTCTTTGAAATTCAGAAAGTTATTAACACATCCCCTAAACAAACTCCCTAAACTCTTTGAGATTCAAAAAGTTATTAAAACATCCCCTAACAACAAAGCACCAGGTATTGACACTATACCGAATATTGTTCTCAAGTACTAACGTTTCGACCATCTTGTGTGGCCTTCTTCTAAAGAAGAGCTCACTTCACTTCAGAAGATGACCACGACAAGATGGTCGAAATGTCAAGCACTCAACAAAGGCTACGCGGAAGAGGACACGGAAACCAGCAGCCAGGCGTTAAATACAATCTATTATCCTTTGCTACATGTTTTTCATTAATTATATTTATTAGGATCTCCATCCTGTATATTTTCCACTAAAAGTATATCATATTTCTTTGTTGGCAATAGTGTCTACTTACCAAATATTATTATTTTTCCTCCTCAAATAGTTTTGCAGATATAGCGGGAGAAGAGAGACAGACAGACCGAATGACGGAATTAAAAGACCTTAATTTTCGTAATCTACACAGCTTGAAGCGTGAAGATCCGAAGTAAATTTTTGCAATAAGAGAGAGACGCGAAAATTAATAATAATGAATTAGCCCTGCGCCTTCGCCATAACTTCAATTATTTGAAGTATTCCCTATGGAACGCCCGTACACGCACATATAAAGGTGGGTAGTACTCGTATGATTCGTATCACTGGTACGAATTCTTGCAGTGATAAAAATGGTACGAATCCCACAAAAAAAAAGATTCGTACATTTCCTATCGCTGATACGATTGATATGAATTGGAATTTCGGTAAAAAATTTTTTTTTGGGATTTCTTCCTTTTGCCTATAGTCGGGGAGCACTCCCTAGCTGTACGTGCATCTCCCTCCCGATCCTTGTGGACAATGTTTTTCATAAAGATTAAAGCCTAAGGAACAATTTAAGATATGTTCTAAAAAAAAAAAAAACTGGCTGTACTTTCAAAATGGAGGCCATATGTCAAAAAAACTGTTGTCAATGTTGTTTTTGTCATTTAACACAAAAACTTAAAAGGTTGGACAAAAACTTTTTTCACAAAAAACAACGTGCATAAAATTTTCTACAATTTTGTTCCTATGCAATATTTTGATAGGAGTTACCATTTTCCAGATAAATATGTCCGAAATTAAGAAAACATGGAAGTTTTCCTCCATCTTTTTTAGTTTTTGTATTAAATGACAAAAACAATTTTTGTAATTTTTTTTTAAACGGACGCCATTTTGAAAGTACAGCCAGTTTTTTTTTTGGGGACGTGTCTTAAATTGTTCCTTAGGCTTTAATCTTTATGAAAAACATTGTCCCCAAGGATCGGGGGGTGCACGGACAGTTAGGGTGGGCTCCCGTAGTATTACGTTTTATGTTGAATTTTATATTTTTTTTAAGAGCTGAATCATTTCGACACGGTAGCCCAATCGGTTAAGGCGTATTGAGTGGCGAATAAGCTGATCGACTCGCTACCGCGCTCTGGGTTCGACCCCCAGCCCCGGTATTGACAACACCGGTGGATGTGGATGTATGTCTGCGTTTTTCCGAATGTGTAACCCCCTTCCGGACAGCCTTGGCTTTGGATTTGGGGGTTGTCTACTATCTGTGGTGTGTTTATTTATCTGGAAAATGGTAATTCCTATCCAAATATTGTATAGGAACAATATTGTAAATAATTTTATGCACTTTGTTTTTTGTGCAGAAAGTTTTTCTCCATCTTTTTTATTTTTTGTGTTAAATAACAAAAAAATATTTGGACTGGTGACCGTATCTCATCTCGCCGTCCTGGTTAAGTGGTAGAGTAGCATTAGCTAAACTTCGCCAGGACGTTAATATAAATAAAGGCATTAAAATAAAATAGTTTTTTTTTACGGGCGCCATTTTGAAAGTACAGCCAATTTTTTTTGGGGGACATGTCTAAAATTGTTCCTTAGGCTTTAATCTTTATGAAAAACAATGTCCCCAAGGATCGGGGGGGGGGGGCACGAAGACACTTAGGGTGAGCTCCGTAGTACTATCAAAAAAAATTTTTCGGGTTAAAAAAAGTTTTTCTCGGATTTCTAGCTTCTTGACCTATCCGTGGTAAAGTGTGGAAGCCATCTTTTTTTAATAATTTTGGGTGCTGAAAACGAATCCGTCATCCATTTTGGCGAAAAATCTTGGGAACACATTAAAAAACAACCCTTATTTGGGGGTGACATTGGAATTGATATTAGTCTAAATACAAAGTTTCGATAACTAAGTAGAAAAAAAGTAAAAAAAACAAATTCACCCCTTCAACCCTCTTCGCCATTCCCCCATCCCCCCAATAAGGTGGTGGATTTTATCTTTTTAGAGTTTTTATTGGTTTTAATTGCAAAAGAAATCCCTAATCACCCAGTCTGTTGTCTTTTTATCATAATGAGGTGATTTAGTCAATTCAGATGAATATTTCTCACCCTTGAATATTTCTCACACTTTTGGCGTGGGGATGTACGGTGTGCATATCACTATCACTTGTTTTTATATTAAAAAATTCTTTAATTATTTAAATTACTAAATAATTTTTTACTATAAAAATCAAGTAACATTTTTTAAAGGGGATATCGACACCCTACACCCCCTCCCTAGAAGGGTAAGAAATATTCAAGAGTGATTTGAATTGGCCAAGTCACTTTAATATGTTAAAAAAACGTCCAACTTGGTATTAGGATTTTTTTTGTAATTAAAACCGAGAAGGTGACACCCAGGTGAGGAGGCATATGAGTGTACTCAGAAGTAATCAAATTATTATATTCTGATAGCAACCACATATGAGGTGTTCTGGTTCTTTTTAAATATGTAAATAACTATATAGTAGTTATAGTAGCTTTCAACTTTCTTGGGGGTGGTGAGGGAATGGCGAGGAAAGTTGAAGAGGTTTTGGTTTTTTTACTTCTTTTTGTACTTAGTTATCGAAACTTAGTATTTAGACTAATATCAGTTCCAATGTTATCGAAACTTAGTATATAGACTAATATCAATTCCAATGTCACCCCCAAATAAAGGTTGTTTTTTGAAAGAATTTCCTGCACTAAAGAATAACTTTTTGTTGCAAGTTCTATTAATTTCAATGCCATCCCCAAAGGGTTGTTTTTTACTGTTTTCCCGATGTTTTTAGCCAATTTTGATGACAGATTCGTATTCAACACCCCAAAATTAGTGAAAAAGATGATTTCCGCACTTCCACCATGGATGGGCCAAAAAAGCCCTTTTTTGTAAATAACTATACAGTAGTTATAGTAGCTTCTATAGTACCTTATTAGGGGTGGTGAGGGAACGGGAGGAGGGTTGGAGGGGTGAATTTGGGTTTTTACTTCTTTTTCTACTTAGTTATCGAAACTTAGTATTAATGGACTAATATCAATTCCAATGTCACCTCCAGATTAGAGTTGTTTTTTAGTGTGTTCCCGAGATTTTTCGCCAAAACGATTCGTTTTTAGCACCTCAAAATTAGTAAAAAAAGATAACTTCCACACTTTACTACGGAATAACGTTATTTAATTTAATTCTTGTAGGAAAATCTATTTAGTAGAAGAGGATACTTTTTATGTTTAACTGCTATATTCAAAACATGAATAACAGGTCACAACATGTTATATTACGCATTATGCACTTGCTAAAGTATTTCAAAGTTCATATTCACTCGTCGACAAACAGATAAAAGTGTAGCGTGGTATATTCCCATCAGCCCATGACATTAACATAGCAAAATCGATGGATATCTTCCATAATTTATAAGGAGCGAAGACAATAATGTTTTATTGCATTTTTAGTACTTCATGCACTGGTAATTTATAAGGCAATAGTGTTTCGGTGTTAGTATCACTTAAGTTATGTAATACTAAATATAGCTTTTTATTCCATATTTATTGTTGTATTTGAAGTCAATAAAACTAAAATATATAAGAGTATTGATAAACTAGCAATAACTACTAATCACCGAAAAAGTTTCTCATTGACGAAGAAAAGATAGCAGCATCATGCCTTGCAGGTACAGAGGGTTTGATGCATATCCATAAATAAAAATAAAAATGCTGCAGACGGTCGCAATTTTCAGACAGACGCTGAAAAAAATAAAATAAATAACAAGCTAAAAATGTACTCTTCGCCGGTTTACTAAACTTTTTATAAATTGTTACACATTCTATTCGCGAAAATCAAACAAATGAACCCAGTAGGGATACACACAAATTCACCAATATGTGACAGCGATTTGTATATCCTGACAAATTTCCGCTGTTACTTTACTATATGAACTTTTCCTTATACGTGAATTCCTTTGTGTCGAAGGTAAATCCCTACTGGGTTCATTTGTTTGATTTTCGCGAATAGGATGCTCTTCGCAGTCTTTTGTAAATAATGTTAGTTTTATACATTTTTAATTTTATAGTACGAACATGATGAAAGACTCAGTGTAAAATAAAGTAAAAATAAAAAAAACCATACCATACCCCACGTGGGTTTTGAACCTGAGATCCTTGGATTCCGAGTCAAAAGCATGAGAACCATCTAACACGTAAAAAATGTAAATGTTTACAAAAACATAAAAATCAAAAAAAAAAATCTCAAATTTAAATCATTAATAACATTTTTATTTACTGATCGATTTTGTTAAAAAACAATAGGGTTCTTCCCCTAGCTAACACTAACTTAGTGTCCAAATTTCAGTACAATCGGATTTTTCTTTCTTGAGTTATCGTGCTTACAAGAAACGTGACGGACTGACAGACGGACCGACGTTATTCAGAATTCTTTCGCTAACATAATGAAAAATAATGAAAATTTGTTCTCTACGAGCGATATTACCGGTTTTAGAATTGTGCCGATCAAATGCAATATACTCTTCGTTTTTGCGAAGAGTATAATAAGGATGATATTTGTCAGTACTGGTAAAGTCAGTTTAGAAGATAATTTCTTTTGTTGAACTCTGACATTTTTTATGTTAGATATCATTAACAAACTTCATCTTAAAAAACTAGAACTAAAACTATTTAATATACAGTGTGTCCCACTTTTCACGGTAACACCTTTGTAGCTCAGTTATTAGTCACCCAATTTTAACCAAGTTTGGATGGGTATCAAAGACATTTATTATACCTTTTTTAAGTAAAACAAAACTTATTTCAGTCATTGGCGTGCATTTTTATGATGATATAAAGTGTCGATTTTTCGAGAAATTATATTAGGCATTTTTGGTTCTTGAATTACGGCCCACTTAAAATTACCTATTTTAAACAATAAATAATCAATAAATTGGTAACGAAATTTTTTTCGAAAAAAAGTCATTCTTTATTTTCTTTTTAAATTCGTTTTTTCTACCACCCTATATCATCTATACTTTCAAATTCAGTAATCCTTAATGCCCGAATAATTTACAGGTCTGATGACCCAAAATTTTTCAATGAAAATTCTTGGCCTTCGAAATTTGAAAGTTTCGATGGTATGAGATAGTAAAAAAAAAGTTAATTTAAGAGAAAATGGAGAATGACTTTTTTTCGAAAAATATTTCGTTGCCAATTTATTGATTATTTAATGTTTAAAATAGGTAATTTTAAGTGGGCCGTAATTCAAAAACCAAAAATCAAAATGTTGTTAAATTCTGGATATAGTGGTTCTACAGCATGCTGATCAATAATATTGCATTAGTTTTTCAACAAAAAAATGCCTAATATAATTTCTCGTAAAGTCGACAATTTTTTTCATAATAAAATGCACGCCAATGACTAAAATAAGTTTTGTTTTACTTAAAAAAGGTATAATAAAGGTCTTTGATACCCATCCAAACTTAGTTAAAATTGAGTGACTAATAACTGAGCTACAAAGGTGTTACCGTGAAAAGTTGGACACACTGTATACGTAGGTATACCTAATACAGAAAGTGGAAGCAACAACGCAAAATAAACATATAACGTAATTTGATACATAATATAAATATATTCTAACTAAAAGAGATATTTGAATTCTGTAAAAGACATTCACTAGAATATGTAAATGAGTTCACTTTTGAGTGAAAATGGGCCTTTCTTCTCATTGAGATATAGATGGTGTTGAGATGCAAAGAGTGGATCCCAGGAACCTTCAAAATAGCTGCACGAGAAAGGACACTCAAATTTAAGAATTTTTTATAACACGAACAATTTTCGAAAAAGCAATGGTTTTCGAGATATTTGAATTTCCATATATTTTTTTAAGTACACGCACACACACACTTGCAGACGCAAAGACATTTTTTCGATATTTGAGTTCAGTCTGCTGTGAAACGGATATCTGTACAAGAATTTTTTTTCCACGATGGTTATTAATATTTTTATTCAATTTATAATAAATTTATAATAAAGTTAGAATATAGTCAAAAGGTATACACTTCAATACTGAACCATAACAGATACGAAAAAAATTAATAGAAACATTATTGTAGAAAATTTAGTCAGATTTAATTTTGCATATAGCCACTTTTTGATTAGGGCTAACCGTTTTCGAGATATGAGCGAAAAAACAAAAACCGGGACCTTCTTCTTGCCCCCCTGCACCCCCTGCACATTTTTTATAGTAAAACGATCTGATTGGGATAGTAATGAAACAAATTTATTTAAACTACCGGATTAACCGGAAATTACGTTATTGTTTAATGTTCAATTAAATGTTTAAAATTGTTTCCATCCTTCTGAACACACATATTGTATCTCTTTAAGATTTAAATTCTACAAACTTTTAATAACGCCTCTCTGTTAATCGCTACCATGGAAGTATACATTTTGTTGTATAGATTAGCCATATCTTCAAAGGTTTCTTCGTAAACAGTATTTTTCAAATAACCCCACAAAAAAATATTTAATGTAGTTAGGTCAGGTGACCGAGCTGGCCACCTGATAACACCATCAGTACCAATCCACCTTTCTCGAAATATACGATGTAAATAATTTGTAACAACTTGATATATTGTATATATAGTACAGTACGTAGAGGTAAAAAATATGTTAGATTTCGGAGTAATTTTATGTATGTAATGATAATTTTTTTAGGGTTATTATTGTAGTGAAAGGTATCGTTTTCAGTTTCTATATGGTTCGGATACTTGCTCTTACCCCCAAGCGATGAAACCCTAAATTTGAATATTGAATATTTGAAAAAGTGTTACTAATTTATTTTTGAAAAAATAGTTTTTGGGATCGCTAATTCCGAATTTGAAGTCAAAATTAAAAAATTCAAAATGGCGGATGGATTTTTTAAAAGTTTTAAATGGACAAAATAAATTCAACATCTAGGCGAAGTTATATATTAACGAAAAACAGCATTTTTGAGAGAAAAATTAATTACTGTGAAATTACAATAAAAAATGGAGACATTTAAAAAAGAAAATGTGAAAAGGCAAATTGAATAGGCCATAATTTCTTTATTTTTTGTGATGTAAAAACATACAAAAAAAAATCATTTTAAAGATTGATCAATTATCTTTAATTTTTTATGGAAGTGTCATAGTTTCTTAGATATTCAACACTTTAAACTAAATACTTTATTCTAGAAACGGTTGGATTCCACCTACAAAATTAAATATATCTCCGAAACTATGAGCCCTACACAAATATATAAAAAAAATAAATTCATTCTCAGTTTATAAGCTTCATTTTCGATGTCCACTATATTTTCTCTAAAACAAATATTTATCGATATATTTATTTATTTATTTATTTATATGTTACGTTTTTTCTAAAATTCCTTTACAGTTCAAAATGCATCTTTTTTCTAAAGCTAGCGCTGTGAGCGTCTAGGTCATACTATATATTAATGAAAAATGGCATATGGGAATATATTTTTTGAATTGCTGACTACTTACCGTAACAAAATGGCGACGTTTTATTAAAAAAAAAATTGAAAAAGTACATTGTGTCTGTCATAACTTCTTTGTTCTTTATGCTATAGAAATAGAAAATCATTTGAAAGCCTAATTAACAGTTTTTTATTTTGGTTCTTACCAATGTTGACGTAAGTGCCATAGTTTCTACAATTTAAACTAAATACTTGGTCTTATGGACGTTCGGACGCCACCTTTATACTTCCAGATCTCCGAAACCATTAGCTCTATAGAAATTAGAAAAAAATGAAATTCATCCTCAATCTAGTAGCTTTTTTATTTGTCTCTAGCATGTTTTCGCTCAATGCTTTCTACTACAACTGATTAATCTTGAACAGTTATATTTGGTAAATGCTCCACCGTCAAGTACTTAGTACTTTTACGGAGTAATCTGAATATAACTTATTCTTGATCCATGTTAAGATATCCAACATGTATGTATATCACTTTTTTAATTCTCAGTATCTCTTTGTGTTAAATATTTATTAATTTAATACCTATCTCGCATTCAAGTACCCGGTACTTCTACGAGTCCCCATCTTGTTTATTTAAAATATTTGTCCGTTGTCAACTATTATATTTTATTTTATATTATATTTTTCTGTATTTGTTGTATATTGTACTAGATTTAAATGGTATATAAACTATATTATTATTGTTATAATTATTAATGTAATACTTTTCGAGTTATGTGACGAATATTGTTTTGAAATACCTTCTTTTTAAGCTAAAATCCAGATCTTCGTTATAACTTAAAGTGCCTTTTCTTTTTAAAATTTTATTTTCTTTCAGCTCCAATCTCTTTAATTTTTTCTAAGTTGCCACCTCCTAAAAAGGGGCGGAATTCACCCCCCTATAAATTACCAAGCAGCCACGTAATATAGAAACTTTTCTTTGGTGTCTAAGTTGAAAAAAAAAAATGAAATCTGTTTCATATGACATTATTCCGAAGTTAAAACCTCTAGGTACTGTACTAATATTTGTATATTTCACATGCTATGATGAAGGGGAATTCTGTTCAAAAATTGTGTTTAGTTATTAAAAAACTTTGCCCTCTTATAATATGCGTATTCGATTAAATCACAATAATGCTGTAACAAAATAACTCTATTTCATTATCTAACTGGAATAACCTGTAAGATACTTAATTTTAAAAAAGTTTCAAGTTTCTTTACTGATTGTAAAAATAATTTTATTAACCATCTAAACTTGAATTATTTTAATTTATTCGTATAAAAAAATGTTGCGATATAAACCATGTCAACATTTATGTACACAAATTGTAAATATTCTTAGTGTTAACGCATATTAATTGTTTTATTTGAATTCTTTACATGTTAAACAGTAATATTTTGACCCACAATTAATATAACACATTTAATAAAGTCATGGAGTACACGCAAACAAAATTAGCATATGATTGTACATGAACGGTTCCGTGGTTTTCGTTTTTATAATTCTCGCTTCAGAAAAAAATAGGAAAATTGTAAGCAAGAATAAATCATTTTTCGAAAAGGGTAGTTGCACACAGTATTAATTAGTGGAGTCAATAGAGACTGAAAATATGCATTATTTCGGAATAATTACGGGAAGCTTCGATTCTAATAAAACCTTTTGATATCACTTTTAAATAGCTTAGAGTAAAAAGTTATAAGCATATAATCGTGAGGAAATTGTTTATTATTTATTTAATCAAAAAAAAAACTTTTTTTAACAAAATTATTGTAAGTTCAGAAATTTTAATGCAAGTTAATTCAAATTGACATATAAGGGATTTTTGACGTAGCTGAAACAGATTATGTCAAAAAAAGGTAATTCAAAATGGCTGATCCAATATGGCCGATTTTCATCAAGCAATAAAGTAATTCAAAACACTATTCAATTAGAAACACAATTTAAATATTCAAATAAAAACTTAAAAAGCTAAGAAAACGTGATATTATACATAGCATTCATTACAAGACGATCTGTGAAAAGTGCCCAAACTACTTTTACAATGCTCTGCGGACACACACACACAACACAGAGCGTGCGGAGCAGGTGATGCGTACTGCTTGTCGCGAAGATATCCAATCTCTTTCTATTATTCAGGCATCATTTGAATTTGACTCATGGCCATGTACCACGTGAATGTTTTTAATATGTTTTCGATATTTCAAACAGGATACAAATTTTAGAAACAATCAACATTGAATAGATTTGCCGAAAAAACTTGATTTTTTTCAATATTTCGTAAAAGTATAGGTTTATATATATTCCAAACATTTTTTTTACACCAGATTCTTATTTTAAGGTCCTACCTTAAACGTATGCTGGATAGATAGACTAAATAATTTTTTTTATAAAAGTTATTAATGTTTATTTTACTAATAATTAGCATTTCGAGCAAAAAAATTTTGTTTTTATTTTCGTAAAAAAAGGGGGGGGGGGGTAATTTAATTTTTAAAGTAAATCCCCTTGAAGCATCTTAAGGTACACATTTCAAGATTTAAAAATCGCACCTATAGCAATCTAATAACGCGATTTAAACCAGAGTAATAATAGGTTAAAGTTAGTTATATATGTACAGTGTGTCTCAGGATAGATGTAACAAGAGGTGTAATGGACCAAAAATTTTGGAATTTTACCTCTATACCAAATTTCAGGAATATAAAATTATTTTTTTGAAACTTCCCATTTTTTGCGAATTAAGAGTTGAATTCATATTTTAAGTTGTGTAGGAGCAAATGTTAATCATCTCAAAAAGTAGGATTGGTAAATAAAAAATTGAATATACGAGATGTAAGAAGGTATAATGTTAATCGAACTAATTGTAAAACAAGAAACAATTACTAACAGAAGATTAATGAGGTTTAAAAATTATAACAAGTAATAAATGTCAAAAACAACAGATTCACAAACAAATTAATTATTGACCAATACAAAACAATGTTTACAATTTTTTTATTATTCGACGTAGCTACCACCCACATCCACACACATTTCGATACTTCGCCTGAAGTCCTTAAAACTGTTTCGAATATGATCTAACGGTATGGAGTTTACGGCATTTGTAATTCTCTGCTTCAACACTGCTACATCGTTAGGAAGTGGTTCAGCGTAAACCAACTGCTTGAGGCGACCCCATAAAAAGAAATTCAATATTGATAGGTCTGGGTATCTCGCCGGCCAGTTAATCGGTCCATTCCCGGCAATCCCATTTTCTCCAAAATTTAAATTCAACCACCGATTAACCATTTCTGTGGAGTGGCCAGGGCAACCACCATGTTGAAAATGAACTAAAGGCATATCTCTTAAAATATTTAAATGTTTTTCAGAAAATCTTTCAAGAAGCTGTAAATAAGTGTACTGGTTTAACCTTCCCTCAATGAAATAAGGTTCAATAACTCCAACGTGATAAGAAACGGCACACCACACATTCACTTTTTTATACTATTGTCTTCTACAATGAATTCTAAAATTTGGATTTTCAGAAGCCCAAAGCCGAAAATTCTGAGATGAAACAACACCATTGGTTGTGAATGTGGATTCATCTGAGAAAATTATGAAATGATGAAAAAATCTCTCTTCCATGATTTTTTCTCCAATGGTCAAACAAAAATCCAACCTACGGCCATCATCTCCCTCATCAAGCGTATGTTTATAATTTGCTTTATATACCCTAATTTTCTTTGCCTTGTAAATTCTTTGGAGTTCAGACTTGCTAATATTAATAAGAGCTGTTCTCTCTCTTAGTGGCATCCTTGGATTTTCTATAACAGAGGCATGAGCTATAATAGCCCCAACATTGTCTTCATCATATGCTTTTATTTTTCTTGTCATGTTAAGAACACTACCAGTAGTCAGAAACTTTTTAATTATTCTCATAGCCTGAGTACGTTACAAAGCAGTGTTTGGTTTCAAACTAAATTGGCTTACCACTTCTTTTAGCGAGTTTTTACCGCCATCTCCGTAGCATTGCACAATATAAATTTTTTCACGCACTGTGAGTACCATTTGCACTTATTTTTTTATGCTCGGTTCGTTAATTTGAAACAGAAATTAAGGATAATATTGACTACGTTTGACAGATATGTCAATAATAAATAATAAATGTGTATCCACTGCTTTTCTCATAGCCTACTTTTAGCTTCTACATAACTTTAAATATTAATTCACAAAAAATAATTTCTATGCAGTTTTAATTGAATGGTTCAAAATAAAATACTAATTTATTGAAAAAATGGGAAGTTTCAAAAAAATCATTTTATATTCCTGAACTTTGGTATAGAGGTATAAAATTGCATTCTAAATAACTTTTTTTAATGGAATTTTTTCATATTTTGAAAAATAAAGGTACTTTATTAGTGGTGATTTTTACAACTTTGCTTATAAAACACCCTGTAGAACACCAAATCAAGTCAATTTTGGTATACTTTAGTTTTACAATAAGCAGGACTCAATCCCCAAATACCATTCCAAAATTTCAAAATTTTTGGTCCATTACACCTCTTGTTACATCTATAGTGGGACACACTGTGTATCAAATTTTATTATTTTCTCAAAATTTTAAAATTTTGGAAGTGTACATCTTCAAAAATACATTTTTGAGATTTTTTTCACTTATCGGATCTATTTCAAGAGTAAAATGTGAAGACCCAGGTTTTTATCTTAAAAATTTTAGAAATGGTAGAGCTTTTATCGATTTCATCGCAAAGTTCTTTATGTTCAGAATTCATATATGTACTATTGCTACATACATTCATTTTTATATTTGAAAATATAGTAATCCAATAGCTACATGTTTCTTTCATTTCAGCTTTTGTGAGGTCCATGTCATTAATTAGTTCAAAAGTTACAACAAATTTAGTATAGCGCGCCCGAGGCCGCGCGCGCTCCGCGCGCCGTTCTTACGTGTCTCCGCGTTCCATTTTCGTATGTTAAACAAAAAAATCTGGAGCCTACATTTTTGATCGTACAAAAAAACTTCATGAACATTTTTTGTATAAAATTTTCAATACTTTCGAATGGCATAATTAGTTTTTGAAAGAAAAAACATTTTAAGATATATTTGACAAAAACTGGTTGGTAGTTTGCAACTAATTTGTTAAATAACAAATTACGTCCAAGGCTCAAGGACTGTTGTTGGTAATTTTTGGTATGTTGTTCTTGACATATTCAGAGACGTATTCTCAAAAGTTACCGCTTCCCGGAACTTTTCCGAAGTGAAAATCTCTATTGATTCCATATTTGAGGACAAGTTTGGATTAATACGAAACACATTTTTGAACAAAGACAGGCAGTTTCAATTTATACATTGTGGGCTATTTAGTATCGCAACACCGCACAGCGATCCCAAATTGAGTTTTCTTGTTCAAAAATGGCTAGAGAGCGTAAATCTTGTCGGATATGAGCATGTTTTTTTGTAATTAAAGCTTACCGAAATTCCAACAAATCCTCGTAGCCCGAATTTTGAAAAAAAAATCCCTTTTTATTATATTAAGTTAATTAAATATTTTTTTTCTCAAAAACGGTAGGAGATAGAGAAATGATCTTAAAGCCATTAGATAGAGCATAGAAATTGACATGAGATCCATATTTTGCCTATTTTCTGATATGTGAGGCTGTGGAAGAACCTTGTATAGAGCGTCTGAAGGACGCGACACTAATTTATTTATGAAATGGCGCCAGTCGCGTTCTCGCTTGCTCGTATGTTTCCACTCCCAAACGGGTTCTATATATATTTATGAGATGTTTGATAGACGAGAAAGGCAAAAGCTGCACTTACCGTAGATTTCTAACGGCGCTCTCCCAATAATTGGTTTGTCTCTTGGTCCAGTTTATCTTATTTATCTAACAATTTAATGGATCTTGTGGCTTAGAGATCTCAGATTTCCCTTCATAAAAAAATCCCTCTCGATTGAGTTATAGACTTGACGGGGTCTGGAGACACCCGAAACTCAATTCCGGGCCTAACACACAAAAGCCTTTGAGGGATAAGATTGAAGGTCAACCATTCAATCATAAAAACACGATAGTTCAAATAATAGCATTTATTGTTTAGATTTAAAATAAATACAATTGATATGCAATATCTTATCTAAGATAATATATAAATTTCAATGAAAATTTTTTAAAAGTTCTAACAACCAATTAAATTTCGTTATTCCTTGTCATGTGACACAAATCACTTTGACATTACACTGATAACACCATCCAGGGAAATTTTCAATCACTATGGCAATAAAATTATTTAACTTTAATTAATTTCGATTGTCATAAAATTATCTCGTACATTATCAATGTCCTAGGGATATTATAGCTGAAAAGCCTTCCCAAGTAGGGCAAGGGCGAATAAGGACTTTGGTTTCACAACTACAATTCAATTGAGAGCGTGCACTAGCAATCGATTAGGTAAAAAGATTCACACAGATATTAATTCACAAGATAATATATAAATTTCAATCAAACAGCTTCCCAAGCAGGGCAAGGACGAATGAGGACTTTGGTATCGCAACTACAATTCAATTGAAAGCGTGCACTAGCAATCGATTAGGTAAAAAACTCACACAACTTCCTCGGAAGATGATGTATGCACTTTGTTTTTTAAGATTGACTGAAAATAATATAAAGGTATTCTACTTTTTCAAAATTTTGGGACACCAGTGGTTAGTTTTAATGTTCCTATTAGTGATTATATCACTCACAAGAACGGAGTTCAATTTGAGTTCAACTACATACAGAGTTATTACAACTTTCCGCCTTGCGACGTACTGGCCCTCATATAGGTTGAACATGAGGGATGTGACACGACTTCGCTTTCGAACGACTTCTTGCAAATAGCCTTTTTATCTTAATTAGGCATAAGGCGGTATTCTCTATAACTTTTCCATTTGGAAAGACCTGCATTTGGTTTTCCTACTATCGCTTTCTACCGATTCTCCAACGCACTCGTCCATCTTACGAATCGCTCGATGAGTCCAAATTTGTTTTATTCGAGAAACCGACCTTGTCCATTTTTGCTAATTTTTGCCCAATAATTGCCTATAGACGCTATGCGCCTTTGCCATATATTTCGATTTCGCCTTTTCAGTACGTCGCCTCGTTAAAATTTTATATTCATTCTTTTGAATGATATCCAAAATGACTGTCTCTTTATTATCATTATTTTTCGTGAAGCCATAAAAAAATTAAAAATACTCAAAAATATTTTCCAACTTTGGCGTACTTTTGAAAAAGTATAATGTATTTCTGTCCTTGACTAAATTATACTTTTATTTTCAGTATACTTATATACTTTTCTTCTTATGGCCTGGACATAAACATATTTTCCTAATTACAAATTCAGTGTTTCTTCGAATTTTTACCTGGTTGTGCTTTACGGCTTAATGAGCTTGTATGATATGCTCTAAAATGCCTTTGAATGAATTTTTTCCTAAGTCCAATTTGTATATTTATATTTCGACCTAGATCGATTCTGGGATGTTCTACAACAAGACCTCACAGCAAAAAGGTGGGAGTGGGCTGCCGTCTATATCGCATGTTTGGCTATAACCCTAAAGCGGCCTAATAAAGAAAAAAATTACAAGATATAAAAAATAAACAACATTAGATGTCATCGGCGTCATTACCCAACAAGCAAAAATTAAATGTTATAAAACTATTTTGTTTTATTGCAATTTTATAAACGTAATAAAATAACAACAAAACAAAATTGTTGCAGAAATGACAATTATAAAACAAATTTGTTTGTTGGGTAGGAGACATTAAAACTGAATTAAAATTTTAATCCTAAGTAGATTGTAAAAAACGGGAATGAAGTCTGAACAACTTTCCGATTCTAGTCGCAGATAAACTTTTCCGGATTCCAATGACAAATAGAGATATATCTATTAACTCCTTCAGGAATCTGTCTGAGAAATTGCTAGATTTCTCATTTCATTAGTTCTGACATCAAGTATAGACTTCCCCGGAAAAATAAAACAACTGGCAACATTGCAGGATTCCGAGAGAGCGGGATCAAACGTATCTCCGCCTCGTCTAGGACTCTGTTAGCCTTCTTATACATTCCTTACAAAACTTCCTATTTATACATAAATCTCAAACAACGAAGTACTGGGGGTTCGTAACTTATTACTGTCTGCTATGAGGGCTACACTTTAGACACTACTTTACTACACACTACAAATAACTGTAAATGCCATTTGTACATTTCAGTGGACATGAAACACGGCTTTCTGCCTTGTTTACACATTGCAACGTGACATTGAGGCAATTAGAGGTTGTTGAGAGCATTTTAAAAGTTTATCTGGATGAAATACACGTATACTTTGTGCAGTTTGGAACAGTGGACTGTACTACATTGTGATTATAGGGTAAATCTTGTTATTATTGATAAAGTTGACACAAAATATTGACACGAAATGAACTAGAATTGTTAAACTTTTTATTGTACAGAGTGTGCCATAGGTAGAGGACCAAAGGTGATAGGGGAGGCCATTTCCAATCAAAATAATTCTATACGTGGTTATCCAATTGTGGATTGTTAAAAAGTTATTTCAGTCTTTTAATTTGTCCCTGAAATCGCGTAGTGCGTGCACTAAAAAAATTAATAAAAAAAATATATCGGTTGTTTGGTTATTTTACTTCCACGTCCAGTGGAAGTATAGTAATGACAAATTTTTTTTTTTTTAATTTTGTATTGTTTAAATAGGCTTAGAATGTCATGAAACGTCGAGATTTTAAGTCTGAGCGAAAAAAAAATTTTTGTCTGTCGGTCTGTCTGTAGCTTTTTTGTGCGCACGATTACTCAGATATTGACTTGAAATTTGATTCATGTATGTATTTTAACGAGATCTGGAACTAGATTATATTTTCGTCTTATTCCGTTGAACGGTTGGGGGATAAATTGTGGTAAATGGGGATAAATAGGTAAATCAAGCAGGTAGGAGTCCACAAAATTTGTATTTAGTATATACAAGAGAAGCTAATGTCTCAAAAAAAAATTTGGCATTAACTACCCCCATTACTACCCCCCATTATTAAAGGCGGTGAAAAAAATAAAATTATAACTTAGCGTGTATATAAGAACCTAAGACCTCATTTTTTCACTTCATCCACCTCCACTACCACCACTCTACCACCACCCCCACCTCTACTACCGATGTGGCATATCATTTTATAGGTTTTGGGGTAGACGATTTCAAATATTATGTTATTAAAGTTCCATAAACAATAATTTCCACATAGTGAAGTGCAAATACAGTATCAAAATTTCTTCGTTTTGAGAGACTTGGATTGAAAATCTAGGTGTGGAATTTTAAGATTTATAAACACACTACAGGTTACATTGTAATTCGAATCCTATGAACAAACGAACATCAGCGTGCCTGCCTTTCAATATTATTTTAGCAGGTTGCTAAATTGACACCAATGTTTCAAGGATAGATGAGGAGATAGCGTCAGAGACGCGTCATCGCGTGTGTGTCTAACTTCTACGATTTCAGATTAGAATACCATGCAACCTATACTGTGTTTATTTTCTTGATTCTAGAATAAGTACACTCAAAGAAAATGATAGGTAAATTCAACCAAAAAGAGCATATGAAATCGCGCCTATCTAGTTTCATAGTTAAATCAATCAGAAAAGAATAGTCATACAACTTTATTTGTCTTCGTAAACAAATAGTAGTTTAATAATCATATCTTCTTGTAACAAATTAAATAGTAAAATGACATTTTTTTATGTTCACTAACCATTTTCAATTTGGTCTACAATTAAATAGTACAACGACTTTGTTTATTGTTCACCAACTAATTTTTTTATTGTATGATTAAGTTTTTTTTGGATAGCCAAAATCTCAGTATTGAGACATCAGACCACCCAAACCAAAGATTAGAGATCGTTTATAAGATCCATCCAAATATATCGATGATCCCTGAGAGAATTTGAACATTGCAATCATGTTATTAATTTTCTATAGAATTCATAAGAGTATAGGATAATGCATGATTGATTATTGTCAGTGATTTGTATGTGGCGTCACCTGGGAATAATTTCTGTAATAGACTACGTGGTAAGCAAGCAAATTTTATGGTAATTCTTTTAGAACTTCTAGAAGACGACAATAATATTGGGTTGTCTACCAAGTACAAATAGTACAGCGAACTAATACTGGGTTAGAATTACAATGCGATAATAGTTAAAAATAAAATATACTATTATCTAGTTTAATTTGGCAGAATTCAACAAAATAATAGTTGTACGACAACTTTTTATTAATTAAAATAACAATCACCTTTTGTTTAAAAATACCATCAATATAGTTTGGTTTAACAAAATTAACGATATTGTTATTTAACCATTTTTTTTTTGTTGAATTTACCCATACTATTTCTTTGAGTGCAGGTTACCTCGAGTAGTATGGATGCGCAGTAGGTTTACCCGTGTATTACGGATGTGCAGTGGCATTCCTTGAGTACCATTGTCATGCCAGTTTCTGCGTATTACTTCCACATTCAGTGGAGTGCAAATATTGTATTTTTTTTTAAGAGACTTGGATAGGAAGTCTGGATGTGGAAGCAGTGATTCTTTAGGCAGCGTTTTTTTTTGTTTTAAGTGAGTTTTAAGTGTGTTTTAACCGCCTGCCATGTTACCTCAATGACACAATAACACTGTTAAGTCTAAGAGATCTAGATTTGTGAAGGAGACGGTCCCTACAGTTAGCAGTATAGTGGAATCCGAAGCACTTCTTGAGAAAAATTTACTATGAAAAATATTTTCGCTGTGTGGGGCTCGAACCCACTTCGGTAGATATGCTCAGAATTCAAGCTAGGTGCAAACTTACCAAATTAAATATTCTTTATTTTATTTTACTATGGCTTGACATGTCATTTAGATCATTTATTTCATTGTCAATAATTATATAATAAAACTACGTCACAATAAACTCGGGTACAACCACGCAGAGGGACGTAGCGGCCAGATGTTGCGGCCAGAGACCTGCAGGATATGTCATTTGATAAGTTTAATGCCGGTGTTCTAAAAGAGCTCACTAGAGTGCAGATTTTTATGGCACAGATTTGGACGAAGGGGATGTTGATAGGGTAAGGGATGTTGGAGAGGATGTGGGTTTTAAGGGAGAAGTTTTGTTAGTCTTGTATAGATCGTAGATGGGTAAACGTACGTAAATGTATTTGTATTTGTGTTTATATTTTGTATTTGTGAATGTATTTTGTATTTTTGTATTGTGTGTCTTATGTAATGTTGACATTTAATCTTCGTTAAATTTTGAGTTAGTTGTGAGTTTATCATTTTGTACGTGAAGAATTTTTGTGGTCTCGTCGATGTACTCTCATATCATTTGCACCCCCGTAAGCTTATGAAGGTCCACGATGGTAATATATCGTTGTGAGTTGGTCAGCAAACGCAGCAAATTTTTTTGAGTAATTTGTGGCCTACTGCACTGTGTGATGAAATTCCAGGACACACAGGCATAGGTCAAAATTGGTCTGAAAATAACTTTATAAAGGCATAGCTTGTTACATGTGGAAAATTTGCTGCGCCTGCTGACCAGCGGGTATAGTTTACTTACCGCTTGGTTATATGGGGTGCAAAAGAAATTCGAGTATCCATTATTAGTCCCAGTAAATTAACCATTTTATGTTCGGCAATTTCGTTGTTGTCAAGTTTTAGTTTAGTTATAGTCCTTATGTTTGCAAATTTTTTGTGGAAGGTTATGATTTCGGATTTGGAGTGAATAATTATAACCTTCCACTTTTTATAGTGTTCAGTTTCTTTTCGTTCCACACCTCTACTCTCTGACTATTTAATTTATATTTAATGCTTGCTTGCAAGTCCCTCAGTGTTCTTCTGTTTATGTCTCGTCTATTACGCTGCCAGCCACGTTTAATTTTTTGTAAACCTAATAAGAGTTTTAAGGTCTTCTGAAATAATTTCCTCCCTAGCTCGCAGCGTAATAGATCTTGTCGTCTTATCTCGTATGTACGTATTATATTGTCCTAGTAAATTTCTGGACTTCATTGCCAATGTCAATGTCTGATTTTATGTTATTATTTATAATAACATTATTATTAATTAATTCTTTGTATCTTTTTCCATTTTATGGATTTGTAATCCTAAGTCCGTCTGTCAGTTACGTGTCTAGAAGAGTCGAGTATTTGTAAGTGTACAGGGTTGTGGTCACTGGATAGGAGAGGTAATGAAATAGGGTGAATAAAATGTTTGACAAAAACCTATTTGAAATACCCCTGTTTCCAATTTTCTAGTCGTTATAACTTAGATATCATCAATTTATAAAAGAAATGCATAGAACCTCTTTACAATTCGGTCCTCTATCAGCTCCAGCGTTTTCGTTTTTTGTTTTTTTTTTTAGTTGCCACCGTCCTTTATAAATTAGCAAGTCTCCGCATAATATAGAAACTTTTTACTTTTTATTTCTCAGTCTTATGATATTACTAATTTAATCTATTACAGAACTATTCAGGGAAAAACAAATAATCATCCAATAAACAATCACAATGATTTCAAAAAAATAGTTTTCATTTATTTGGATATTTTATACACATACCGGGTGGTTCCGCCGATAGGGACACTCTTGTAACTTTTGAATGGGCGAATAGATTTTTTTCAAATTTGGGATGAAATTTCCAATTATATGATGTAAAGAACCAAAATGGCCGACTTTCGGTTTCTGTACAATTTACATGAAAATCAATTTTTTAAATGGGACAAACTATATATTTTTGCTAGATTATTAATTTTCCTAAACAAATTCACGTCAACGCCTGTCGCGGAATATTTTATGAAAAACGTAAAAAGATTTGATTCTACTTAAATTACACCATATTGAAAATCACTGAAACAAAAGATTTTATGAACAATTTATGTAACTTCAAGGTGGCAAAATGCTGCAGAAGCAAACTACGTCAATTTCTTACAAGAACAATGTGGATGGGCAGCTAATGACAAAAAAATTGAACCGCTTGACGCATTTACTACTAAGTTGCCAAAAATGAAAGAAATCTATCTCATATGACGTTATTCCAAAGTTAAAAACCTCTAGTTACTGTACTGTTAGACTGTTAGATTATTATTAATTACACTTGAAAAAATTATAATTAATTTTTAAGTTTTCTTGTTTATTTAAATTATTTCACAAAAGTCTTGAATTTTTTTGAAGTGCTGTACGGTACCTATATTGACTAAAAATTTTTGTTTACAAGTAAATTTTTTCTTTGCATGAATAGCACACCAAAATCATTTTATTTAGTTATTTCTATTATTAACTATAATAGTAACTATGGCTGGAGGCATCGTGTATTCGAAGTTGTCATATTCCAATAATTATTCCTCTCAATAATTATTCAGCCTTCACCAACATGCAATTCTAAGTATCCCTTCTTCTATCTTATTACATAAATAGGTACGTATTTATTTAGGTCAATAATAGGAAAAATTTACCTAAAAATTACCAAAAATTGCCTTACTAATAAAGCTACGTAACATTTCATTGTCTTAACCTCTAGAACAAAATGCTTTTGCTTGTCTATTCTCGGCTTCGAATTTACTTTCATTTCTGTCGCGATTCTGGTAAATCTGTGGACCATTTGAAGTAACGCCCATCACTAAATTGACAAACTAAATAATATGACGTAATAGCGGGTTGAATTGAAGTACTTCTGACTATGAATGTTTACTGTGTTAGTTCGCGGTAATACTTTTTTAAACTGAGTGTTGTACATTATTAAATTCAATCATGCACTCAATAAACCCACCAGATGTGAAAATAGTGATATTATTTACGTGCTTAATTATTTTATACTATTTATTTCAGTTCAATGTTAATGAGAAATTTAGTCAGCAGTAGAAGTTGAGTTGCCAACATTGTGGCAAGCAAACGTACAGCTAGTTATCATCAGAATTTAATTAAAATTTGAAAACTGTCATATAAAGGCATTGTTCAAGCAATAATCTGTCGCTCTTGAGGCATCCGTGTAGCTTCCTCCACGACCTGCAATCGTGATAATCTAACCAAACAATTAGTAAAATGGAATGCACCCCGGGTATTACTGTTGTAAGTACATATGAGTCGGTTTCAAGCGCCTCCAAAATATAATTTAGTAAGATTCTATTCGAAATTTCATTTCGTACATTGCAACTACTGTTTCAACTATGTGGAAGATTTGCTGGTTTTAGTATTACCATAAATTAATATTTTAAAAACTAATATAACGTTTTCTTTGTACCAACAATAGAAGGGAAACTGTAAATAAATAGTAACAAATATAAAGTTTGGTGGAGAGTGTGGAATAGATTGTTTTTAATGTGCTTATGTAATTGGCATGATTAATGAAATATATGGACATTTTGCAGCACAAGATCATATTCGCATGCAGTTTAGACTCAATTTGCAAAACATTGTTTCGTATGAGGTATTGCATGCACATGCAGCAAAGTCCAAATATGATTTAGGATCCGTTTCCAAAGTACGTTGAATTGGGAGTAACATTATCGCTAGTGATTTGTCAACCACTTTTTTCTGGATTGGGTCGTTAACATTGGCGTTTCTCCATATAAAATTTACAGTAGGCACGTAAAATGTCATATCGAAGTGATTTTAACGTCGAAGGTAATTGTTTCATTTTCTCATTATTGCCAAATCTTTGGCGTTAGTATGGCATCTAGACTTTTACAACAAATTCTTCAGCTTTTACAATACATTTTTTCTCAATAATAGAAATCTCTCCTAATCCAAAAAGAAGTTCGTTGTGTTTTAAATAAATAACGATGCTTTTTCTACTGTTTCTAGTGTTCTCAAACTATGATAGTTAATATTCACTTGGCAAAGAGCGCCGAGCAAGCTATCTATTTCTCCTGATTTAGCCTTATTGTTCTCGAGGAAGAAGTTTCGGATGTTTTTTATTTTCATTTTGATAAAAGAGACATTTTTAGTTTACTCGTCCAGCTTGAGTAGTATTGTCATAAGCTACCTATCCATTTCCCGATGAAATATTTTGTAGTTTCGATATTACTGAAATGTTAGCCTTTGCTCTTCACTAGCATGTGTAAAGGCTTGAGGTTCTACATCTGTACAGGTGCTTACTTGTTCACTCCTTCACGAATTTTTGGTAGATAATATGTAACAAGTTGTCAGAGTTAATACCCGACTCTTTGATTTCTTACATTTCGCCCACGGTTGTTTACACTATACATTATGATTACACTATTTGTGTCCCATGCACTTAATGTTATACACTACTTTTAATATCGAGGGGTAAATTCAGAAACGTCACTTGATAGTCCTATCAATGAAGGGGCTCTAGAGGGAAATGCTGAGATTCCAATTCTTGACTTCAGGGCTGTGTTTAGACTAGTTAAAAGTTAAACATACCAAAAGTCCCAGAACATAGAAGGTGAGGCATAAAGAAGGTCCCAGTTTTTGTGTTTTCGCTTATATCTCAAAAACGGGTAGCCCTAGCCTGGCTATGTACAAAATTGAATATGACAAAATTTCCAATAAAAATGTTCCTATTTATTTTTTTCGTATCTGTTATAGTTTGGCAAGTAAGGTTAAAAATTGAAGGTAAGTCATTTTCAGAAATCAAATTATCACGTAAAGATCGGGCTCTCCATGTTTTCATCTGTGAGTTCATCAATCAACGACACGGTTGCTGCTGTTTTTTCAAAGGATTTTAATCAGCGAAAAAAAACGGAAGATAACTTAAGGAATTGTTTGGAATACAAGTTGGGGCATTCCCGTCAGCCTTCTTCAATGAATGAGAAATACAAATAAGACAGCCCCATACACCCTTGATTCGGCCATAAAGATTTTCAACTCACCAAACTTTGACTTTGTTGTGATAGAGGATTTTTGATGCAAAAAGTGATTTGGACAAGAGGATGCACAGTTGCCACAATTTGTGAGGCATATGTCAAATTCATCAAGAACCACTATCCTGGGAGAAGCCATAGTTGTATTTGATGGCTACACCAACTCAGCCAACAGCACAAAGACAGCTGAACAGCAGCGACGTTATCGGATGAAGATGTCAGCGATATTAACTTCAATTTGGATACTGCAGTCACTGTCAAGTAAGAGCACTTCCTCTCCAACGTGCACAATAAAAGCAGACTGATTACCCTACTCAGATCACAACTTGACGAGAATGGGATTGAGACTAAACAAACACCGAGCGATGCTAACTTGTTGATTGTTACGACAGCCATTGCCAAGTCAAGAAAATCCACCGTTGCTGTTATTGGAGAAGACGTTGATCTGGCAGCTCTCCTTATGGCGACGACTGCAGCTGATCGAGACATTTTGTGTGTAAAACCTGGTCGTGTGAAAGTCAAGACCAACGTATATTCAACACAAGAGCTACAACTGGAACTAGGGCTAGGACACTCTGCTCCTATATGCCTTCACTGAATGTGATATTACGTCAGCAGCATTCCGGAAGAGGAAAATTCGTTTTATCAAACTTTACTAAAAACAGAAGTCTTCTATGACCCTTCCTCAACTCAAGCTCAGGTTGAGGAAGAGGGAAGGAAATGTCTCTTAAGACGGTATGGTAGAAATTTGTGAAAATGAATGAAAATTTGTCTCTAGCTGAAGCTAGGCAACTTTTTTTGGGAAGAGAGGGCCAAAATTACGTTCTTTTTAAATATCTAAATAACTTAAAATATCTACCGTAAATCGTATAATCAAAAAATAGAAAGATCATTCCTATCCCACTGAATTACACCAAGACCTTTATGCGGAATATTTTGAAAAACGCATCAGTTTCTGCATTATGATGCTGAAAACAATTTACGAAGATGCCGAATTTTTATCATAGGTTTTATTTAGCGGTGAAGATACTTCTAGCAATAATGGTATAGTAAATCGTCATAACATGTATTATTATGCGACGGAAAGTAAGGCAAGTGGATCACCGAAATCGATGGGGAATTAATGTATGGGGTGATTTAATAGGCATCCATGTCATTGGACCATGGTCTTTAGGGTGGGAAATTCAATGGACAAAGAGACCACTATTCCTTCTGTTTTAATTTAGAGGTGCTGCTTAAGATGTAAATGAAACGCTAGAGAGAACATGAAAATCCCAATATGAGATAATATACCAGAGTGATTCCAGATGTTCTATTTAAAAAACAAAGTTTATGGCGTCACGATTAAATGGATCACGCTGTAAATTTTAAAATACTTTAAAACTGTAGACCTTTATGCCTACTTTCACCTCGTTTTTGAACATTTTCGATATTTTTATAGGAGAGCAAGGATTTTTGCCCGACTATAGAAAACTTCTTTTGTTCCGTAAGTCTTGTCTTAAAATTTTATTCGGTTTGTCCCATATAAACTTGAGAGACTAATGGTATAGTTCGTAACATATTTATACTGCACATAATAAAATTAACTCTACCAACCTAGCTAATATAAGGGAATTTTACGTTAAAATTCCGATTTACAACTCGAAATTTTAAAATTCCTATTTATAAGTCGAAATTTCATTTCAAAGTTCTGAGTTAATTAAAGGAGATAATAAAACCACATTAGTTAAAAACATATAATAGTATCGCCGTACACTGTACAGACGATCCATCTTGGTGAAGCCAACTTTGTTGGTACGCTTAAAGATTGCTGGAATTCTAGCAGACCAGTTCACTTTTACGAATGAATTTAAAGGATGCCAGTAAGTTGTATCATCTGTAGACCTCTTAATGTTGACACTCGTTCAGGGTCGAATGCCTTCAACACTGCAATTGTAAAGGAATCAAGTCATTAGGTCAGTACGTTACCAATATAGTAGATTTCCGATAAAAGTATGTTACATTTTACTTCCACATCCAGTGGAAGTACAGTAACGTCAAAAACATTTTTGAAAATTTTTATATAAAAAAAATTCTGTTTATCTGTCCATGTGTCTGTAACCTTTTGTGCCCACGATTACTCTGGAAGCGTTTAAGATGTGGACTTGAAATTTGGTACACGTATGTATTTTAACGATATCTGGAAGTAGATTATATTTTGATCTTATTCCGTTGAAGGGTTGGGCGATAAATTGGGGTAAATAGGTAAATCAAGCAAGTAAGAGTCTGTAAAATTTGTATTTAGTGTAAATAAGCGAAGCTAAGGTCTCAAAAAATTGATTGGCATTAACCACCCCCATTACCAGTCCCACCCCATTATTAAAGGGGGTTGTGATTTATTGTGTGTACAGGAATCAAAGGCTTCAAAAAATTTTTTACTTCATCTACGCGCACTACCGATGTGGAATATCGTTTTATGAGTTTTTGGGGTAGGCGATTTCAAATGTTATATTATTAAAGTTCTGTAAACAATTATTTCCACATAGTAAAGTGCAAATATAATATCGAAATTTTTTCCATTGTGATATATTTGGATAGAACATCAGGATGTGGAAGCAGTGATTCCTTGGTCAGCGGTTTTAATATTTTAAAATGAAATAAAATTCAGTTCATCACGCTGTGCACATTTGTGATCCACACAGTACATAGCAGTTTTATACCATTAATCCTTAACTTTGTTTATTATGTATGATTTAATATTATATAAAAATGGTTTATTTTACTGAGAAAAAAATATTTTATGTTACCAGCAGCTTATTGTGTTTTTATATTTAATTATTATGAAAATAATAAACACGAACAGGAAGGTATATGTTTAATTCAAAATTGGTTTTTTTTTATTTGCTAGATATGCATTATACATCTTTTTTAAGAACCATTACCGTTTTTAGGTTAAATTTAACACCAAAAATACATTGTAGCTGGCAGTGAAGAATATTTCACCATTTCGTCGTTTTTCAGAATGTTTCAGTAGGTGTTTGCAGTATAATATTATGTCTATATGAGAGCCGTCTCTGGCGCCGAGATAAATCTCCCGAGCCTTGCTTATAAGAGAAAATTTCATTTCAAAATTCCGGGTTATAACTAAGAATTTTAAAATTCCGAGTTATAAAGCCTGAGACTTCGGACAACTGTCCGAATTGCTCGTGCATAGCGACGCCAATGGCATTATCTCGCAACCAGAAAAACGTTGAAGTAAATTAAACCCGGCATTTTAAGAGAGGAAATGCTCCATTGCAGAAATTTCGCATTTAAAAAGTATTTAAAAGGAGCGCATTTAAACAAAATAAACGATGGGAACGTCCATTGTTTGTTTCGTTAGAGAAACATATATCAAAATAAACCATTACAGGACTTCAAAAAAAGACCATCTGGCAACTGCGTCTGAGTCACAGCGGCGAGGTCAGTCATCCGAGGACGATACGGGGTTGCCTTTGCTTCCCGATTCTATTCAGGACTTCCGTGAATCACAGCATCCCCGATTTCAAATAGTAACTTATTGTCTGTCATTCTTTAAGCAGTTTGCTGGTCATTATACAAAGAAGGATGCAATGCAACCGTTAGTATGTGCGCTTGCACAAATAGCTAAATTATTCAATAGGAGATAGTTTGGGAATTACTATTCAGTGGTATTTTTTTATGCCAGTTCAAGAAAAACTTTTAATATATACACAGGGTGGTCCTTAAGTAATGGAATATCAAAATATTACGACTTACTAGTGAAATATTTTTGTCGAACTCCTCTATACGTTTCCTTAAATATAGAAGGAACAAAAACCAGACTGCAACCAACAGCTATTTTTCGGACTAATGCCCTGCCGAGTGCTGAATTACGAATTATAAGTCTTAAGTGTATTAACTATGTATTGCCACAAAACGCTAAAGTTTCAATCGCAATAGACACCAACCCAAAGACTTATTCCTACTTTCCTACTCGTGCGAGCCACTCCGCACCACTTGCAGACTGCAATTTCGAGTTATTGGCTCTCGTCAGTGCAAGGTAGGTCTGAGACAGCTGGAACGAGGCACTTGTTCACTCTTGGTACATGACGAGTTTTATAAAACCACGACATGCAACAAGAATGGCTGGCTCCATCTATCGGCTGATTTCCATTACAATCGACAAAGCAGTGGCCCTGACATGGGCACAGTTAGTTAGATGGAGCCTGCCATTTTTGTTGCATGTCGTGGTTTTATAAATCTCGTTATATACCAAGAATGAACAAGTGCCTCGTTCCAGCCATCTCAAACCTATTTTGCACTGGCGAGAGCCAATAGCTCGAAACTGCAGTCTGCAAGTGGTGTGGAGTGGCTGGCACGATAGGAATAAGTCTTTCGGCTGCTGTCTATTGCAATCGACTCTTTAGCGTTTTGTGGCAATACATACATAGTTAATGCATTTAACGCGGCCAGGCTTGTAATTCGTAATTCAGCGCTCGGCGGGGCATTAATCCGTAGAATAGCTGTTGGTTGCAGGTGGTTTTTATTCCTTATATATTTGAGAAAACGTATAAAGGAGTTCGACAAAAATATTTCACTAGTAAATATTCTGCCCTCTAAAAGCATGCCTACTAATATTACGACTTAGCCAAACTATAACACAGGCGGTGCGGTAAGACGAAAAATCCCATACAAAAATATCAAAGCGACCTGAATTAGTTTTAACAGTTTTGTACCTTCGTTCTATACTTCTTCCTCCTCTTCTTCCTCTTCAGTTTCCTCTTCTTTTATATATTATTCTACCTCTTCTTCGAATCTTCTGTCTCTTCTTCTTGCACTTTTTCTTCTTATCGTCTGATTTTTCCTGAACTATCAATTGTTTCATATTGTCCTCTTCCTGGTTAATATGGACAGAAAATGATAAAATGAGAGAGGATACGATGCTGAAGAGTCGCTTTGGGGTTTCTTGGAGAACTGAGTTGTTGCTGCGATGTCCAAAAGATCGTGCGAGTCTGTTATACTCTTTTGATTTCAAAGCAATGTTGAGAGCCAAAACCTTCAGGGTTTCCTAGTTTCTACATCAGTCAAAATTTCGGTCGTTATCCAGAGTTTGTTTCACGTACCTGTTGCTTAGTGTTCCCGTGGTTTCTGGTGTAATATATTCCTTTTTAGAGATTCCTACATGATATTTGGATTATAGTTTTATTTAGAGGTTAGAAAAATATGTCATGAAGGTCTGGAGCTACCCTTAATTTTGCAATAACTGGTATTATTTTCACCTTTCGCTCACAAAATAGAAGCTAGCTAAATTCTCCATAAAGCAGGTCCTGTGTATGTTTTCAAACTCTCAGACCAATACTTTCTTATAGTCCACGCAAATTAGATTTTTTAGGAGAAAAAATTCATATACAAATTATATTTGAACTATGTATAGTTCATAGGAGTATAATTATGGATCCGAAGAGTTCCCACCTTATCCGTTGATGGAAACACCTTTTTGGGGTGAAAAACCACCCCCAGACGGGACTTACTTACGGTTATTCTCATTTTTCTTCGGATCCGTCATTCCCACGAAAAACAGGTATAGGAACAAAAATATTCGTCATTAAATTCTACACAAAAAAGGTCCTTTGATCGATTTGCGTACTCCCCTCCATTTCCTCGCTGTCGACGTTCTTAGTAGGGGGTAGTTTGGAGCGCTCGGCGAAAAATCGGTGGTACGCGATTTCTCACAGCGAATATCTCCGAAACGGCTACTTTGACGTCAAAAATGGTTATAATGAAACTTGTAGAGCGGATTCTCATCTACAAGATTCCTTCCTGTACTTTTCTTTTTTTTTTTCATTGTTTTTGTTTAATTTTCTCGCTTTTTTCGAGGATACGCACTTTGTAATATGACCTCATTTCCACACCACCCACGAGGTAGAGGTCTCGGTGCGCATTTTTTGTGAGTGGTTTCCCCTGTAGGCCTATTCCACTGTCGTCATTGTCAGTTTCAGTCGCCGATAGGGTTTTCTTCAATCAACTCATCTTCAGTAGGTGAATTTAAGCAGCCTTGTCCGTGACAGTTGGAGCACATGGTTGAGCAGCGCAATCCTATTTTTACACACCCGCATCATTTCCCGCAACCCATCCTGCAGTTGCAAGATATAAGTTGTAGAACGGAAGACGGAGCTGGTGCCTCAGGTGTAAAAATGGGTGAAAGAACGGTGTCAGTTTCCTTCCAACCCCATTGTGTCGGATCAAGGTTTATTCCTCTCCATAACTGAATTTGATAAAAAAAAACCCTATAAGCATGCTGATGAGAAGCGGCAGACGTTGGCGGTAGTCTCGATAATAGTACAGCGTTACTTGATTTCCCAACCCATTTATTGAATGTGAGAAATCTATGTCTGTTTAAAGATGTCTCTTCCTTTGGAGCTTTATATAACGCCATCGTGAAACGCTCTCCAGCAGTTGCGACTTCTTCTTTTGTTGATTGAGGGTTGTTAAATATAGGCACAATGTCATCCAAATCTCTTCTGTTATTAAGTATAGTTACAGTTTGTGCTTTGCCTTTACCGAACAAAGCAGAAGTAGTGTCGCAACCACTAAATGCATGTGCAAACAGCACAGTTTCCTTACAGTTTCTCAAGACATCCGAGGACTGTAAATCGCGAGAACTGTATAGCCTCTTCTTTATATTTCCCTGGGATTCTCTAAAAAGTCCAATATCTTTATGTTGAGGAGAAAGAGCTATAATGAGCACGAGAAGATCGACGTCCTGTCCAACGATGAAAACTGTCTCATACTGCTGACATTTCTCGATCGCAGTTTGCACGATGAGCAAGTCGGCATCATCTTCCGCAATGAGCGTATTAATTCCTTCCTCTGTGAACCTCTGGGCGAGCTGCGAAATGAAACGTTCCTTATTGTGGTGATTGCTGAGAAATTTTTGTTGCGGAACGGTCAGTAGCGTGTTTTCATCGAAAGCAATGTTGGTTTTGATTCGCAATTAAAGATTATTAGTTAAAACGTTTAAATAGGGATTTATGAGATTAGTTTCTATGAATATTAATGTTTCTTTTCAATAATATAATAACCGTGTTTTCATTTTCAACTTATATCTTGCAACTGCAGCATGGGTTGCGGGAAACGATGCTGGTGTGTAAAAATAGGATTGCGCTGCTCAACCATGTGCTCCAATTGTCACGTACAAGGCTGCTTAAATTCACCTACCGAAGATGAGTTGATTGACGAAAACCCTATCGACGCGCGACGACTGAAACCGACAATGACGACAGTGGAATAGGCCTACAGGGGAAACCACTTACAAAAAATGCGCACCGAGACCTCTACCTCATGGGTGGTGTGGAAACGAGGTCATATTACAAAGTGCGTATCTTCGAAAAAAGCGAGAAAATTCAACAAAAATAATGAAAAAAAAAAAGAAAAGTACAAAATGAATCTTGTAGAGGACAATCCGCTCTACAAGTTTCATTATAACCATTTTTGACGTCAAAGTAGCCGTTTCGGAGATATTCGCTGTGAAAAATCGCGTACCACCGATTTTTCGCCGAGCGCTCCAAACTACCCCCTACTATGAACGTCTATAGCGAGAAAACGGCGGGGAGTACGCAAATCAATCATAGAACCTTTTTTGTGTAGAATTTAATGGCGAATATTTTTGTTCCTATACCTATTTTTCGTGGGAATGACAGATCCGAAGAAAAATGAGAATGACCGTAACTAAGTCCCGTCTGGGGGTGGTTTTTCACACCAAAAAGGTGTTTCCATCAACGGATAAAGTGGGAACTCTTCGGATCCTTAATTCTACTCCTATGAATTATACATAGCCCAAATATAATTTGTATATGATTTTTTCTTCTATTCGCTATTTTTTCGTCTAATTTGCGTGGACTATAAGCAATAGTCACAAGAATTATAAAAGCTCTCTGTGTGCATCGCGAGTAATTTTGGTCTTAATAAGCGACCTTCTATGGAATATGTCAATAATTAGTTTTTTAAACATTCTTCCATGCTCTGAACAGATAAACTTTCTCCGTGCCACCAAATACCTTTCTGTATGAGACATTTACTTGACTATGGAAAATACTCAAAAATAATAAAATGGAATACTTATCTTTTTATTTCATTTACTTTTACAGTTATCATACACTAAGACAGCTCACGCATCCCTGACAATGCACAGTGGCACGAATCGTTATTTTTTCGTTCAAAATTATATAGAGCACTTGTTTCGCAACTGATTGGGACTTTTTTTTAAATACTCGTTATTTAATTTCCGGAAAACGTAAGAGAGCCGATTTTTGAATTATGCTATCCAAATTATTGAGCTTAGCCAAAAAGGATATTTTTTACTTAAATCTTAATAAAACATAGAAAAAAAATTTTTTTCTTATCCAATTTACATAAATCTTGTTACTCGGGGATTTTTGAGGTCACTGATTACGAATCTGATATCCAAATTATCATAAACCAACCTGCGGGATCAATGGCGGCTATAAAATGCTAAAAAATGATGAGAAATGAAATATTTTTGTTAAAGTTTATGCCGAGAAGTTCTGAGTATTTCTGCGTTAAAATAGACAAAATTTTAAGTTTCCGGTAAAAATTCAAGATGACTTATCCAATATGGCGGCAATAAGATGATAAAACTAACTGAAAAATAAATTAAATGCATTAAATTAAATAGGCCATTCCCAAGAAAATCTGTATCTTAATGAATCTCATTAAAATACAGGAAGGGAATGTCTAATAAACTATTTAAAGCATGGGAGTCGAAAAACAAATGTTTAAGGTACGAAACGTAAATCAGAGACATTTTTTAATTGGCCAGTAACTATTTTAAACGAATTTTATCATTTTCAGTTATCCTCTTATACAATAATTTATTATTGCAAAATATCAAAACCATTAAAAGTATCAAAATATATGTACCAAATATTTAATAATGTGAATTTTCAAAGCGAAATGTAACCTATTTTATCATATCACGAACACTTTCACGTCTAACAAAGTTTAAAATAAACAACATAAAGTAAAGGAGAACTTTATTACGGAATTTTAATACGGAGCTACTCACTATTCAGGCATACGAAATATAATCGTTTGCAATATGTCCACTTCTGTAAATATATGGCATGAAATATCTTAATTTTAATAGGCTTAACAATACAATATACGACTCTGGACAGACCAAGGGTCGCTGGATATTGCTACAAGATGATAAAATTTGATCTATATTCATATTAAATTGGTTTTAGCTCCGATGTATATGAACTGAATAAAGTAACAACAAAAACATTGGCGTCCTTAAGAACTCTATTAATACTCTATTTCTTGTCAGTCTAGTCCCTTAAAAAAAGTTTAAAAATAGGTATCTTAACAAATATGTGTTTGATTTACTAGTCCAGTGCAATTAGTCATTATAAATGAAAAATGGAACCCAGCTATAATGAATGGATTTGAATGATTTTTATTGTTGGATTTCTAATGCCATAAACTAAAAATTTACCCATTGAAAATTACTCCAATTTCGAAAATTCGTAAATTTAAAAAATTAATACATTTTTTAGAAATCTAACGAAAAATAACAATTATCGGAATTTAAAAAAATAATGATCGTCATAGTTTTCGAGGTTGTTTATAAAGAATTTGTAAAAATATGAAACATTTTAAAATTAATATAAGATGGCAGAAGCTGCAAAAAGCGAAATAAATGAATAGTACAGTAAGCAAAGCTTTTAAGTTCCAGCCCGAAAAGCATGTAATGAATTCCCAATTTTTTTCTTCAACATGCTTCATAAAGTATGTACATAAGAATCTATATTGTCATTTTTCCTGCTTTTTGGTTAGGGGTGATTCCCACCCCACTCCAAATTATAAGAAAGAAGGATCTTAAACACTTTTTTGCTAAAATGTATATTTTTCGAGATATTGCGAACTGAAAATTGCAATTTTCACCCCCTAAAATCAGTATTCCTAGACGTTTTTTTTTTTTTAATTACTCGAAAAATGTGGACTTTAAAAAAAATGCAAGGGTACAAAATTAGAGCTTTTACGAAAAAAAATCGAATGGTTTTTCTTTTTTTTTCCGATGTTTAGTATTGGAAATATGGTACTTTCAAAATGACGCCGAAACGTTCAGAAAAAATATACGACGTTAAAATCTGAAATTACTCAAAATCCACAAATATGAGAAAAATTGTTATTCTTGTAAAAATTATATTTATTAAAATTTTCTATTTATTGAGACGTATTGCGACCTTTTATAATGAAATAATGAAAACTAAAAAAGTTACAAACAAAAAAGTAGTTCGTTGCTAGTTCTTTCTGTTGAAGCTTTCGTAACTTAGTTTTTTTTTTCCGAGATTGGCTTGTTGGCCCTATGCCCAACCCCCTTTTCGGAGGGCCATTACTCCCTTCCTCGTTAGCCCTGACCCCATTTCCCACTGGGGTTGGTTACCCAATCTTCCATAGGTTTCCAGGGTTCACCTCGTGGAGGTGAGGATAGAAATTGGGTAGGAGAGGCTATGCGACGCTAGTTGGAAGCGGTGTCGCATGTTATGCATATATTATGCCGCGCATGCACTACCCCATTTAAACCCCTACAAACAAAAAAGTAGGGCATTTAAAAATTTAGAAACCATTTTAATTTAGTCTTATTGCTTTAATTTCTTATTAATTCAAATGTTTAAGTCCTTCCAGATATTGTTAATGTATACTATTGCTAACATGCTCATATTTTTTGGAATTTTTAAAATAATTATTTTTTATTCTGTACGTTTTCAATAATTAAAACTTTCATAATTTCTTGAAAAAAATTGGGTTTACGGAAATTGCTCAGAAAATATTTTTCTATAAAAAATGATAAGAGTACAAAAATGAAGCTTATAAAAAAACGAATGGTTTGGTTTTTTTTTTTATTTTCCTACGACAAACTATTAGAGACATAAAGGTTTAAAGATGGCGCTTGAGCGCATACGCAAGAAAAGTATGTACTTAAAATATCTCAAACACTATAAGATTGATAAAAACATGATATAAGAATGAAATAAAGCTTATAAGCAAACAAAGAGTTTGGGTATTTATTTTTTTTCCCACGACAAATTGTTCCAGGGATATAACAATTTGAAATAATGTTGAAACTGTTCAGTTTGTACGCGCATTTTAAATGTCGTGTAGTAGGTAGAGAAACAAGCAATAGCCGTCTATTTTTTTAAGAATACGCAGAAAAAGCGTTTAGAGTGCAGAATAAAAATATTATTTAATTAGTTTACTTAATTGTATTAATTTATAAATTAGACTTATTACTGTACTTTTTGTTGCTATTTTTGGTCCACCATTTTTTTTTATATATAAATTTAGACCTCATAATCATATTGAGCGACCTAAATATCATAAGTATATGAATTTTCGTGAATTTATTTGTAACATTAGAAGAATTATTAATTTTTTAGTATTTAAGGGTGATTTCAACTCTTAATATTTTCGCCTCATAAGTTTTGACCTCACAGTCACCCCAAAAATATTAGTCTATGGATTTTCGTTATTCGTAAAATTAGAAAAGTAATGAATTTTTCTGTTTTTAGGGTTGGTTTCCTCCCGTAAAAATAAAAAGCTGGTAATGCGACAATATAGATTTTAAAAATTACAGATTAAAGTTTCATTTTTTTTAGAAATTTTTATAAACAACCTCGAAAAGTATAACAACCATTATTTTCTTAAAAGAAATATTAGAAAATACAGATAATTGTATTTTTCGTTGGGATTTCTAAAGATTTTATTATTTTTTTTAAATTTACGGATTTTCGAAATTTCTATAATTTTCAATGGGTAAACTTTTTAGTTTATGGCATTAGAAATCCAACAACAAAAAATCATTCAAATCCATTCATTATAGCTAGGTTTCGGGGTATAAACCTAATTGCATTGGACTATACGAAATATATTTTCTAGTATGAGTTTAAATAATTACAATAATTTGCGTGATTTTGGTCAGGCGAGAAAAGTAGTATATTTAAATTATTTGCAAGCTCAAAGTTTTCAAAAAGATATGTGGAAAATGTTTAACGGCCTCAGTTAATGATTTTAAGACTTACGATCAAAATATTATTGCCACAAGGGTTAATATACAATCAGATTTTATTTTAAATCTGACACAATAAAACTATAAAAAATGCACATTTTCATGTAGTCTATGTAATGAAGGCAGAAATAGTGTAAATATTTCGTGCAAAGACGAGATACCTTCCTCCTCAGTTTTTCGAGGGTGCTGAACACGATGCAAGTGGTGGGAGAAACGGCCAAAAACAACCACTATTATGATTTATATATTTTCATATATAAACGGGTCTGGGGACTGATTTATTGACGGATTATACTTGAAATAACATGGAAGGGGGTATAGAGTAAGTGTAATCCAGACAGCAGGCCTAGGGGTTGATTAAACCCTTAAATTAAATCTTTTTTTTCAAACGCATATACCCACGTTTTTTGGGTCGCTGATCATTAGCTCCATCCGCATCGCTCAAATGGGCAGAAACCACCCCTCACTCACCAGAAAGCATACTATCCAGGATTTACAGGTTTTTCGACACATGATCGTTATTCCTGTGCATGTTAACCCCAATTTTAATCAACTGCATCACTTTGAACCGCTGTGCTTACAAGTATAGTGGTAATCTTGATTAAAAAAATCTGGTATCAATTTGCTTTCTGAAAATTTTGGCTCCAAAAAATTATTTTTCATTATCCACCTCCACTGAGTAGCGATCAGATCGTTTGAAAGCCAATACGCAATGCGTGTTTTCTGATCGCTCCTTCAGTTGGAGGCAGCGTGCAAATGTTGACATTTTTGGGTCTCGTCTGCAAATACTTATACCTAATGGCATTGAAATCTTCCCGGGGGGGACTTTTTCTTAAGTAAAGCTTGCTAACTAATTCCAACGCTACATATAAAATATTTTCATGTAATTTTTTGAATAAACAACACTGCCATTGAGGACAGAATTTATTATTCATTAAAGTTAAGAAGAAAGAAAATAAGTTTACTGTACTTGGAAAATAAATAGCAACTTATTTGAATTTACCAAATCCTGATCTTTACACCGGTCATTGCTTTCCTAGATCTTCGGCTATACTATACGTGTATGGAGGTGGCGACATTACGTGGTTGAAGCGTCGCGGAGGTTGGAAGTCCTCACATCGACCAATCTGTTAAAAATGAAATGATATCAGCCGAAACTATTTCAAAGCAAGTGAAAAATGTTACGGCTTCTACTTCTACAGCTGCTAGAGAGGTTAATGATGATAGTATTACTATCATTGAAAATAGCGCTAATCATACTATTACCCATAATAGATAGATAGATAGATAGTCTTTATTTCACCACTATATGTACATACATGAACATTTGCAGCAAGTCAGGGTAAGAGCTGGTGAACAGCACATTATAATATTTACAAGTTTATAAAACACAAAATGTAAATATAACATTTCAATAAAAACAATAAATTTATAAAACACAAAAACATATAGATGTATATAACATTTCACATTGATATACACAGAAGATATGAATAAGTATAAAATGCAAAAATATGTAGAGTATCAGAGCACTCTGTAAATATGAGCATTTAAGTACTCGAGTGTGAATTGGCACTATAAGTTGTCCTAAAAAATTCGTCAACCGAATAAAAACAGTACTTTAGAATGAAATTTTTAAACTTTTTTTTTAAAGGACAGTAGGTTGTTGCTTGTAGTAGTTGCTTTATATGACATGGTAAATGATTATACAAATTTAGGTTGGGGGAATTTTTAGCGCTTAGAGTTAACCTGTATCGAGGTACTCTAAGAAGTCCAGCGGCACGTGTGTTGTGCTGATGGCAGACTGGGCAGAGAGACTGGACGCACTCCTGTCAACCTCTACAAGATTATAATAAATAAATAGTGAAGGGAGGGGCATAATGCCCAATTTAATGAAAATAGTGTTCCGTAAACTTAGCACTAACGAGTATTCTTATAGCTTTCTTTTGTTGTCGGAAAACTTTTAATGCGTGGGAGGAGTTACCCCATAAGACCACTGCGTAGGAAAGTCTAGAGTGGAAAAGGGAAAAATAAGTGTTTTTTAAGATGTCGAATTCGAGAATGCCTTTTAATTTCCTGAGGAGGAAGATCGTGCTTGAGAGCTTTCTATTTAACTGATCAATATGGTTTGCCCAGCTAAGGTTATCATCTAGATATATATACCTAGGAGTTTAACTTGCTCACCTTTCGATACATTTCTATTTGTTGATATTATAAGTTTCTGAGTTTTTTCTTGATTGAGTGTTAGTTTATTCAAGGTGAACCAGTTTTTTGCCTGGAGTTCTATGTCGGAGCTGAGTTGAATCAGATTAGCAATGTTGCGGTCAGAGCACCAGAGAGTGGTATCATCAGCAAACAAAGTTGATTTGCTAGGCAACATAAATTGTGGAAAGTCATTAATATAGATCAGAAATAACAGTGGCCCCAGAACAGAGCCCTGGGGTACACCATGATTAATATCTAGAATATCTGACATGTTATTTCCTATGACTACACATTGCTGACGCTTTTGCAAATAGGAATTAAAAAGAGATAAAGGTAACCCTCTAACTCCATATAACTGCATTTTATCAATTAGTTTATCGTGAGAGACATAATCAAAGGCCTTGGAAAGGTCACACAGAGTAATAGCCGTATGATGCCCTTCCTCAAGACCCTCGACTATGTCACTCACGATCTTTACGACGGCCAGCGTGGTTGACCGTCCAGAGCGGAAACCATATTGATAGGGGCTGAGAAGTGATTCATGTTCCAGGTAACTTGACAATGTTTCTGTTAGAATAATCTCAAATATTTTACCAAAAATGGGGAGGATTGATATGGGGCGGTAGTTGTCTAATAAGGAGTCGACTGCTTTTTTAAATATCGGTAAAGCGCGGGCAATTTTAAATATATCTGAGTAGACACCTTCGGCGATACAACTATTATATAGAGCGGCTAGAGGAGCGGCGATAATGTCCTCCGTAGATTTAATTATCTTGGCATTTAAGTCATGTATATCTAAAGAATTTGAATTTTTTTAATGATTTAATAGCTGATTTTACTTCTTGTATGGTTATTGGACGCAAGAAAAAGGATATATTCGGTATTTTGTTGTAGATAAAGTTAGTTTGAACGTTAACGTTGGGCAAAGAATTAATTAAGTCGCTTGCGACAGATACAAAGTGGTTGTTAAATGTGTCTGGTGAAATACTTGGATTGACAACGTTATCCCAACAATTGCTTATTTCAAAATTTATAATTTTGCAACTATCTCTTGCCTTATTGGTAGAGTCCTTGATGAATTTGTCGTAATTTTAATATCGTTTATGTACTCTTTACGCAGAGCACTATAAATAGAGTAATCAATTGGATTTCTAGTGATATTGCAAGTTAGTTTAACGGAGGAGAGCGTGTCCCTTTTATTTCGTAAAGAATCGGTAAACCAATTGATTGGCATCTTCTTATTTAAAGTACATTTTTTTAAAGGAAAAATTCGATTTATCAAGTTACGAAATCTATTTACCAGAAGCTCGGACAAATATTTACTATTATTATTATGATCATTATTACTGCTATAAAAGATACTCCAGTCAGTGTCAAGTAATTGGTTTCTAAGCTTTACTAAACCATGGTTAGTAAATCTCCTGCGAAAAACGACAGACGATGTGTCATTGTTACTATATATTTTAATAAATTGTCCAAAATGGTCAGACAGGCAAGGATCTATGACACCTACCTCATAGCCATCCTCGTCCAAGTTTGTCACAATTTTGTCAATACAACTGGCGGAGTGGGCTGTCACCCTAGTAAATTCTGAAATTGTTGCTGTAAGTCAAAAAGAATTTAATAGGCATATAAGGTCATTAAGATTACCAGAGGTGGACCTAAAGTTTATATTGAAGTCCCCGACACGTACTATTTTAGTATATTTATCAGAGAGAAATTCCAAGAGTGCCTCCAGTCTCTCTAAAAATAAAGCAAAATCCCCAACACATGATCTATATAAGGTGATAACCGCCGTCTTGATACTAGGAATTTCAATACCACATAATTGTGCATTGATTTCATTGCAAAACTCTGACAGTAATAAAGGCTTAAATACAATTTTATTTTTTTTCGAAAAAATGCAAACACCACCGTGTTTATTTGTGGATCTACAGAACGAACTTGCCAGTATGTAACCTGGTAAATTAATAGTATTAAGAGCAGCCTGGTTTAACCAGCGTTCAGACAAACAGATTATATCATATACATATTTGTCGAGATACAGAGATAAATTATCCACTTTGTTTGAGAAACATTGAATATTGATGTGCATCATACTTACAGAAATGCTCTGACTATTTATGACGTTGGAATTTAAATCATTAATATCTTCTAGGTCGATAGGGCCATCTTCTTTCTTGGATGAAAAAAACGATTTATATGGCACTGCGAGTCATAGCGTTACAGAGATTTTTTTCACAAATCGTTACTTTAAAAGACGCATAATATTGAGGGTACATGGATTTCATTTCTTCTACCATCACTTCAGGAAATGTGGGCTTTAGAAAATTTGTTAGGTCAACTACTTTCATTTCTGGATGAACTTTATAAACGTGTAGAAAGGCTAGTTTTGGAGCAGTTTTAAAAGAAGCATTTGAAATCATTTGGCCAATTGTTGGTTTGTTATTTCGTCTTTTATTTTTTCGAGCTACTTGTGTAAAGGGCTCGCTGTCATCATTAAGATTTATAATTTCATCACATTTTTGTTGAGTGTTAACTTGCGATATGGCTATCGCGACGTCTTGTTTTGTAATTTTATTTTTATTTATGTTTGTCGATTTGTAAGTCTCTTGGAGATTCTGTTTATTTGCATTCGTGCCAGAGCCGCTGGCGGAAACGTTAACCGTTCTTCTAACATGGTCATCAGAATGTGACAGCTGGGCAGGTTTTTGTGTTTGGTCTGTTCATGCTGAGGAGGCTTTAGCGCTCGTTTGACAGATGGCGCAGAAGATTCATTGTTGGAATATTGACTGTCAGATTTTCTAATGTCGATTAATATATTTAATAAGGAAACTTGCTCTTTGAGAGAGGTAATAGTCACCTGTTGGTTAGAAATCACTAGATCTTTTTGTTTTAAAAGTTCATTAAGGTATGAAATTTCCATTTTATACCTAGAGTCACTTAATTCTTCATCTTTAGAACTATGGAAGGATATGTCCTTGTCCTCTTCATTATCTGTGTTTACCAAAGTATCACAGCAATTTATGTTAGTTTCAATAAATTCAACTTTTTTAAGTAATCTAGCACAACCAGCGTGAGAAACAGTTCCACACATGACACATTTCACACCACTTTGTGCAACTTTTTACACTTTCTGCATGGGTTTACAGAGGTCGAGTTATTTACGTCCGGCCCAGTAGGCGCCATATTCATAAATAATATGCCCTCATCAGTTCAGTTTATTAACTGTAGTAACATTAACTTACAGTTTGTTGAAAAGAAATAAATAATTTGAAAATTAACATTTTTTATGCGTTTATATATTATGTATGTATCACTATATTTTATATACAGGTTCGTCGTATATAAAATATAGTATTACTACCTCGGATGGTTACAACACTCTCACGCTGCGCTCGCTCGAGTTGTAACCTCCATCCTCAATAATAATAGTCTTCATTACAGCATCTGTGTATAATATACTATTATACTGCTTATAAACAATCAACATATATAGTGCTGTCATTCCTTGCCTAATTACAACATACTCATATAAATATGTACATCCTCATATAAATTTTTTTATAATTGACAATTTATCCTTATTTCAATAATGGCGGTAATAGCCAATATCTGATGAAGGACAAGGATGCCGGCGCGCCGTTTGGATTGTCTATTAATCAAACTCGAAATATCACGCAAAAAAGTTCTTGTTTGTCGTGCATAGATAGCTTTGAGCAGATAAAAGAGTTAACCTTATATTATATATAAATATTCTTGAAGAATGGGTAATCAATACAGAATTCTGTTTTTGTATACCTAATATTGGGGTTCCACTATGTGATATTGGACAGGTTACTCTTATTTTTTGCCGGAAAATAATTCTATCCTATATAAGAACGTGTTTTTTAGGTTGGTGAACCACAAATATATCGACTCAAGTAATTTTTAGAGTAATAATTATGTTTAACTTAGGCTGCAGAAAGTGACGCCCCGTAAAACTTTGGATAAATGCATACTAACATTTATATCAAGTTATAATACACTTTTGTGCAATGAAATCCCGTACCCTAGAAAAATAAAGTGATCCAGTTTTTACTAATATTGAGTTGTATGAATCAGTATTTTTGGAATTTAGATTTTTTTATTATCATATAGGTTATAAAAAGCCGAGTAAAAAGCTGACATTGACTGTGAAACGTCATAAGTAAGGTATTTGAATAATGTTAATCCAGAAGAAAAACATACGTATTTTTGTTTTTTTTTTACTTTTTTGAAGAAAAAAAACATCCAACCTGTCTGGGATTCGAACACAGGATCTTTGGATTGCAAGACAAAACTTTAGCTACTGCACCACCGCACATTACTACAAAAATTGAATGTGTGTAATATATATCTTTCGAGAATCATATTTCAACGCATTAGATTAATTATTATAAAATATATATTAGTAAAATGCATAAACAAAAAAATATATATTATAGTGATAACATTTCGCAAGATTTCTATTTAAGTAAAAGCAACAAAGATTTAATAAACAATGTTTTTAATTTAAATGATTAATAACTTTCTCATTTACTGATTGATTTTCTTCAAGAACAATAGGATTCTTCCTCTAGCTAACACTAACTTACTTTCCAAATTTCAATACAGTCGGACTTTTCTTTCTTAAGTTATCGTGCTTACAAGAAACGTGACGGGCGGACAGACAGACGGACATTTTGAAAGTTGTTCAGAATTCGTTCACTAACACAATGATATGAAATTTTTTTCTCTACGAGCGATATTTCCGGTTTTAGAAATGTGCCGATCAAATGCTACTCTTCGTTTTTGCGAAGAGTATAATAATACACTTTTATTAGATTGAGGGTAAATTCTGCCCTCCCAGTATTGTATTTACGTTAATAATACTATAAAAAATAGCATTTCTGTGAAAATACCATCACACAAATTTTATAGTGAGAAACTTTATTTTTTTAATTTGTAGAACGTTTTTCACTATTATGGCAGCAGCTTTACCCTTAACTAGTTTCTATCAGTCGAGTGAAAAGTATTTATAGAAACAAGATAATTTTTCACAGTCCAGTTGTAAGCTATAATTATCGCCAGTAAAGTCAATTAGTGTAAGTGAGTTAAAACTAGTGTATCCGACTATTTCCGTTAATTGATATCGACTTTCTGTTCAAACAGATACTGTCATTTAACTTAAAGAATTAACTGGTTAGTCGAATCAATTCTTAGCCGGAAAAATCATATTTTATTTCAAGATTAAAGAAGTTATTAATCGCCAAATACTTTAGGTTGAATAAATAGTAGTACAAGAAAAATAAATGTATAAACCCATCCAGATATAAAACGTACACTAATTAGTCTAAAGGCCATAGATTGATGAAATTGAAAAAAATAAAATATTTTTTTATTTTCTTAAATTATGATATCCTGATGCTAAAACTATCATATTGTTTTTGTTGCATCTTAGGATAGTATTCTATAATCCCTAATTTTTTTTTAAAACAGTATTATCAATAGAAGGTCCTTAAAAAATAAGAAAAGACATTGTATTTTTTCTAAGGATCTTCTACTGATAGTACCGATTTCAGAAAATTAGGAATTATAGAATACTATCCCAAGATGCTATAAAAAAAAATGATAATTCTAGCATCAGCGTATCATAATTAAAAAAAATTAAAAAGACATTTTATTTTTTCCAGTACCAAGTACCTATTTTATCACTTTGAAAAAATGACGTGTGGTAAAAATCCATCCCATGAATGTACAAAAAAAATTTAGTAGTTGTGGGGTTAAAAAAAATCCAGAAAATTTCATGATTTTTTTTAATGTTCCCGTTATCAGATTCTGTTCCAATTTATTCAACGTTTATGTTCTAGTAGTGTCTATAAACATTTAAAATTTTATTTGAATCGGTTATGCATTTCAATAGATAAAAATTGTTTTACTCGAAAACGGTTTAATATTAAGGGGCTGAAACTTGGCAATATCGTAAGTGACATTGATAACAAACCAAGCAAAGAAAATAAGCACCATCCATGCGGGAGCAAATTCACCGACTATGGCCTCTAAGGATAATCATCAATGTGACAACGCTTGAGTCAATGCACCCAAGTTGCAAACTATATTCCCAAATCACCATTGTTTAAGAGTAGTAACGTCCCTAGAAAATGAATCGCTACAATTTGAAAACGAATAGAAGTTGCAGTCAGACGTGGCGAACTGCAAATACTTATTAATTTGATTAATTTTCTGCACAAACACGACACAATTTACCTTTAAAGCCTGTCACTGAGATAAAGCAAATACAACAAATATATTTTTTATTTTTTCCATTGAAATAGGTATTCGCAGTCGGTAGCGCATGAGTGCAACTTTCTTTCGTTTCGTAATAATCTCATTAAATACGAACGGTTTATACTTTTTAAAATATACTTTGGATATAACCTAATCTACGTAAAGTTTGTTGATCAAACTTTACCTAATAGACACACTGTATATGACAGTTCCGATATACAGACAAGTATGGATACGCCTGAATAATTCGTCAGTATAGCAAGATATGAGCAAAATGACCTCAGATGTTGAGGTCATCGGGGGGCACCACTTGGTGACCTTTTATTTGACCTTAAGGGCATTTTTAAGACCACCTAAGGACAAACTTTCATTTTTTAAAGAGGAAAGAGGAATCTATAATCCCGGATTCCGAAAAAGCGAAAAACTTTCCATTAGAGGCGTAAGGGGTCAAATTGACCCTAGGCTTATCTAAAGGTCAAATTACTCTCGAAGTTTTGAGGCTGGTATCTCGTCAGGATAGCGAGAATGCATAAAATGACCTCCATAAAAGTTATTGAGGTCATTGGGAAGCACCTCTTGGTGACCTTAGTTTTGATCTAGTGCGGTTTTTCTTTTAAGGTCAAATTTCATTAATCAAATGAGAATCCACCTAGTCGCCAAAATCGATCATGAAATAACCTCGATTTGACCTTAAAATCTATCTGTAAGGTCATCACGATCACCATTCCCTGCCTTCAGTTACCAGACCCTAGTGTCCATTTGATCCTTACAACTCAAATGCAAAATTATTGCTCCTTCAGAATCCGGCGGCAAAAATAAAGGTTCCTATTTAAAAAACGAAAATTCACCTTCAAATGACCTTGAAAGGCCTTCAATGACACATCCAAAGCCATCAAATGGTGCGTCCCGATGTCCTCAACAATTTTTATAGAGGTCATTTTCCTCATATCTCGCTATCCTGACGAGATACCAGCCTGAAAACTTCGAGAAACATTTGACCTTTAGATGACCTAGGGTCAATTTGACCCCTTACAACTCTATAGCAAATATTCGCTCTTTCAGAATCCGGGGTCGAAAATGGTCCTAATAAAAAATGAAAGTTGACATTCCACTGACCTTGAAAATGATTATCAAGGTCATTTCCTCATATCTCGCTATTCTAAAAGCATATACAGGTGTATCCATAATTTTGGGACACTCTGCATATGTATTTTAATATTTTTCGTGCTTCATTAAAAACCTTACTAACATTTTGCTCTAAAATTCTAACAAAACATAGTTTATATATAACAGGACATGTACAAGCGTAATGTTTTGTCGAATTATACATTTCCTTAATATATAAGGAATAAAGGTTTCGAATTATAAGCCTGGCCATGTATTGCAACAAAACTCTAAAGTTTGGATTGCAACAAACACCAGCCGAAAAACTTATTCCTACTCAAAGGAGCTCCCGTACCAGCCATTCCACACCACTTGCAGACTGCAGTTTCGGGCTGTTGGCTCTAGTCAGTGCAAGGTAGGTTCGGAATGACTGAACGAAACCCTCGATATTACTCTTGCAAGAAAGCAAGAGAGCTCCTTTGAGTAGGAATAAGTCTTAAAGCTGGTGTTTGTTGCAATCGAAACTGTAGCGTTCTTTGGTAATATATAGTTATTGTACTTAATGCGGCCAGGCTTGTAATTCATAATCCAGCGCTCGGCGGGGCATTAGTCCGGAGAATATCTGTTGTTGCAGTCTGGTTTTTATTCGTTACATATTTAAGAAAATGTATAGAGGAGTTTGACAAAATATTACGCTAGTAAATATTTTGCCCTCTAAAAGCATACGTACTAATATAGCAAGACAGTTTATACTCCTCTGTATAACATATCACTCAATTTCATTAAGAATGTTTTACCATGCTACTACATATACATTGTATCAGAAGTCATTGTGTTTATTAAATATTCGGCAATTCCCGACTGCAAATTCCTTTCGTATTGTATATACTGTCTTGTTAAAAACACGTTAATAACATTTTTAGGTAAAATTTATCTAACTTATGCAAAGGTCGCTCGAACCTGAAAGATGCACTCTATATTGAAGTTTAAATATTTTAGATATTATTTACAAAAAAACTGCGAAAGGTATCCTATAGAATTTGCAACAATTATATTAAAGGTTCAATAAATCGGCCGAAGAGTAAAACGTAATGAAGCTTGCTCTAATTGTCTTTGTGGTAAATTTATTGTTAAAAACCAGCACTGCACTATTGGAGACAAGGTAAAACGGTGGAGGGAATATATGCAAAATTTATTTAATGGCGAAGAACGTGGAAATCTAGTAGCAATTAATTGCGGCTAACAATCATTCACATACAATTTTTTCTAACTGCTAATCCCAGAAAAAGTTTCAAATAAAAAATTTTAAAAAATCGAGGACACGTTCAAAAAATGTCTCTAAAAAATAAGAAATAAAATTTCACTTAGTTTTACAAATGCCTCTATATCTATTAAAGGAAAGTAGCAAGGAACCTTATTACCTAATACCAGTTTTAAATCGGTGCAAAAAAAATTACTAATTTCAAAAAGAGGTTTTGCATCGACTTAAAGTTGATATTTGGTAATAAGGTACAGTTCATTACTAATTTCCACTAACAGGTAGACAGGTATTTATAAAACTGAGTGAAATTTTATTTCTTAGAGATATTTTCTGAACCTTTTTAGTAAATTCACATATTTCAAGATCCCTGCCTGGAGGATAAAGAGATAATACATCATAACCTCACTTTAGTTCCTTATCTAATATATAAAAATCTCGTGTCACAGTGTTTGTTATCGAACTCCTCCGAAACGGCTTGACCGATTTTTATGAAATTTTTGGTGTATATTTGGTAGGTCTGAGAATAGGTCGTAGGCTATTTTTTATACCCCTAGGTGATAAAGGTGGCCCCATCCAGAAATTTTACTTTTATTTTTTGGACAAAAATTTATAATTTATATGGCAAAACAACGTTTGCTGGGTCAGCTAGTAATAATATACTTTTTCTGAAATCGATCGGCAATGTCTACATTTTCGGCGCGATTTCAGATTGAAAAATGCACAATTCCAGTATTTTAGTCCGTTGCTAAGAAACTATCAGAAAACAGACCGGAAAAGATCCATTGCCAAGCAAACAAAACCGTACGGGATTGTTACTTTCCCGGCCTAGGCCGGGAAAGTAACATTCCCGTACGGTTTTTAATGTATATTTTAGACAGTAAATAAATACACGCAGACAAACCAACTCACATTAAAATTGCATTTATCAGTAAATAGTTAGGTTGTAATGAAGAAATGTTATGCATTAATACAAATTCCTTTATTTATAATAATATTGATTGTGATTTCAGAAAAAATAGTAAGTGTACTTCGGTGTGAAAGCACATTCCCAGACTTCGATGCTTGTTGGCCGAGGCGCTTGTCGTCCGGGAATGTATTGCTTTCACACCTAAATACACAATATACTATTAGTCCACAGTACATAATATCAAAGAGTCATTTACTATTCCGTCTCCGCCTTTGTACCAGATTTCACGTAAATCTACAAAAAATTTGCTGGCATTATCGTATCTCAATTAAAAACCATCATGCAATGACATCGTCATCATTAACAGCATTGAAAACAACGACATGAGCGAAAGCATGCTGTATAATTTGTTTGTAAAAGCAAATTGTTCAACGGGCACGTTTCTCTAGAAAACATTCTTTGGATGATTCGCCTCCATGCAAGGCTCTCTTTCGTTGTGAAATGGTATATGACATGATAGGAAGTTATAATAGTGCCCTGTTGTTTGTGAAAAATTATCATTATTATAAATCGATAATTAAATTTCACCGGCGCCTCCGCCAAATATTCGAATATGCTTCGAATATAAAAAAATTGTTTTCAATTTCTGTTCACATTACACCAGATGTAGCTTAATAAATTTAGTGTGGGACCACCGCCGGATCATAGTCTACACACACATTATTGGATAAAACAACTTTTGGGGAGTGCACTTTTGGTTTTACCATTTATTTATCCAATAGACATCGAGAACGAAAGCTTGTGACTGATTGCGACCTGTAGAGTGTTTCCGTACATACATACGTACATACGTACAGATCAGCTGACGAAGACCTATGGCAATTTTCAATAACAATTTTAGATTTTAATAAGAGTTCAAATAAATCTAAAAATGGTACCATTTTTCAGATGAGCATTCTCCCTTTTCAAAAAGTTAAGTAAAATCGATTCTTTGTAGCATTAAGCAAGTAAAAATACTTTTTCGTCATACCTCCCTCGTAATTATACTCTAATTCCATCGTATTGTAGATCGTAAGGCGCTTTATGTACCAAAGACTTGTTGCCATTGGCAACGGGTCGTTATTTTCATAACGTCCTTAGATAAATAAAGTGAATTTTGGAGAATTTTTTCTCCACTCACTTGCTATATCTTTTATATCCGACATTATTTTCAAAAATATTCAGAGCTATTATAATAATATAATTTAATTTATTTTGACAGTAGTTGTCATTTGAATAGAAGTCGAGTCCTAAAGGAGGAGGGTCGATTTGGGCGGTTTTTGCCCCAAATTATTTTTGGATGAAAAAATCAGAATACATTTCTTTTAATGTCTACTAACAATAATAAGTCGATTCTACCTTAAACGGGCGATCCCCCCTAGCACTCTCCTCAATCCTAAATATGCCATCACTTGCTAACAGCGTTCTTGGGGAGATATATCGCTTTCAAACTTATATTTGCTTGATAAAATACCACACTCCCACTCTAACTCTCTTTTAACTGTATCCGCTCTCATTTATCATTTTTTCCCTTTTTACAAAACCACCCAAATCGACCCTCCTCCTTTATATTATTGACGGTTGCCATGGATATTTCAAGCAACACCTTTACTATTAGCAAAAATAAAATCTCACTCAAACAATTACAATTTTCCACTGGTTTTTCTCAAGTTTTTTTCTAATTTAATGATCCATGCGTATGACGAAAAATATGTGTACCCGCGGTACAGTGCGATTTTTTGATCTCGAATGCTTGCGAACCTCGACCCTACTGACCTCGAATTACAAACTGTATTCTGGTCCAAAAAAAGAGCACTTAAGACCCTTGGTACATAAATAACTATTATCAATAAAATTACATTTAAAATTATTCAAACTCGTCCATTTTCAATAAAAACGCATTGAAATGATAATTACTTAAAATGACAAAGTACAACAAAGGCCGGAAAATGTAGTTTTAATCTTTTTTTAGCTACAATGAGGCAAAACTTCTCTGAAATTATGAATCAAATTCTTTAACGAATTCCTGATGTTGCCTCTTTTATCCAAACCCGTATACTATTTCCTGAACAGTTCGGCATAAGGACATTCGGTCTCAAGTGGGATCCAATAATGGAGTTATTCTAGACGTTTGCGTAGGTTGTCGATGAAAGATTAGGGGCGCCAATGATTTTTTCTGGAGAATGTCAGTAATGGATAATGTAAATTAAGAAAGATATACAAGACCAGCAAAAGTCTGACGTCGAAATTTCAAGATTCCAATAGATATTTGTTTTAAAAAATAAGTAATATCTGTTAATTATATCCATATATGTACATAATTGTTGATAGGGATTGAAATCAGTAGGATCGAAATTGACCTAGTAAATGAGCTAAAATAATTAATATAAACTTAACGGTGACAGTTTTACAACATAGTGTTAAGGTACTTGTATACTGATAATTGCAAATCTAGCGGTGGATTTAATAAATTAAAACGCGAGAGAGATGGGGTAAAAGGATTTGGCAACACTGTATTAAATACTATTGTCATAACTGTCATATACTAATCTGCTACATTTAATCTGGCTTTATTTCGTTCGTGCCGAGCAGAATTTTCCAATTTCGATATGCAATTTACGATTAGGTTTAACTGGAAGTCTTCCTCTTTACGTCGCGACATAGTACAGCCGTCCCGCTGGTGTCTTTCGAAAAATATGAACGTGTCAAAACCGCATGTTTTTGTAATTTTTTCGTCTCCAAAATGCCAGCTGTTTTTTACTATTTTTCGAAGATATCTCCGAAACGGTAAGAGCTAGCTCGAAATAAAAACAATAGGTCAAACAAGTATTTTTCACTGCGAGTCTTTTGCTACCATCAGAATTTTGATTTTTCTTTTCGTTACGGAGATATTTACTGAAATGTCGACGATGTAGGGCAAAAAAACGCAAAGTTTGTGCTCCAAAAGTTGACAACTTCTTAATCTTGACTCATACGCCAAAAGACTACTTACTCTAGCTAATTTAAATAGAATTAAGTTTGCTAAAACTTTTTGGTTTATTTTTTGGATTCCGACAAAAATTGGGGAATTGGGGGGGGGGGGGGGGTCGCAAATTGGGACTATTTTTTTTTTTTTTTCGGTAAAACTTCGCCGTTTTGTCACCGTAATTAATTGGTAATTAATTAAAATCGATTTTATATACGATGTTCACTTAATATCATGTATTACCTAGATGCTTCATTAATCTCGGCCCTTCAAAACAAAGGTTTCTAACAAAATCATTTTTTTAAGATTTACATGCATTTTCTAGGAAAACGTTTTCTCCATTTACTCGAATATCTCGATATTTATCGGTTTTTCCGAAAAATTTGTAGGCAACAAATGTAAAGAGCATTTATACTAATTTTTAATTTTATACTTTTTAAAAATTTAAATATTCGCGCCATCTTCTTAATATGCAACTTTGCCAATCAATTTCAACAGCTGTTTTATTTACATAAATGTAGGACTCAAAACTGATTAAAGTTCTAATAACTTTTATGCTAAACGGACGATTTTTTTCAGGGTTTTACCAGAGTGTTAATAAGAAACTACTTAATGTTATGTTAGTTTTCAAAGCATATTTCTAAAAAATTGTGGTATTAAGAGTGAAAATTGACTTAAACCGAGCTCTACTATGTCCAATGAGGCATCTTTGCCTATGAAAGTCAAACTTTCCGAATCGATTACTCCGAAACTAAACGGACGATTTTATTTTTATTGAAAATTCAATTAATTATTTTTTATTTATTTGCTTTTATCATGTTTAGAGAATATTATTTAGGTATTATGCAAATCACAACTTATACACGTTTTTATTTATTATGAAAATACCTACTTTCTGTATATTGTTGCCCCAATCTGGGCACGCTAATATACTAGTTAGATAAATACTTTAAAACACTCATTATTGGAGAACCAATCAAAACAACTACTCTTCCAGCCAATACTGACGAAGTATTGAATTACATGATAGGATTCTTAGCATTTTAAAGAAAAAAAATGTATTGAAAATATTTCAATCATTTATTTACATTTAGTCATCACACTTTTTTATTTAATATGAAATTATCTACTTTCTGTATATTGGTACCTTAATCGGGTCACGCTAATATCTACTTAGGAAAACATTTTGAAACACTCATTATTGGAAAACTAATCAAAACAACTTCTCTTCTAGCTAATACTGACGAAGTATTGAATTACATGATAGGATTCCTGGCATTTTAAGGAAAAAAATATATTGAAACTACTTAAATTATTTATTAAAATTCAGCCATTCACAACAATTATTGAACCTTACATTCTATTTCAACTCTAGAAAAGTTGTACAAGTTTTTTCGAACTCGTTAGTTTTCATCAGTAGAGTATAGAAACATTCATTCATTATTTACAAGCCTATTCTTGATTTATTTTTTACAATTAATTATTTTTTATTTATTTGCTTTTATCATGTTTAGATAATATTATTTATAGTCGGGGAGCCCTCCCTAGCTGTACGTGCACCCCCCGCCCGATCCTTGGGGACAATGTTTTTCATAAAGATTGAAGCCTAAGGAACAATTTAAGACATATTCTAAAAAAAAAAACTGGCTGCACTTTCAAAATGGCGGCCATATGTTAAAAAAAAACTGTTGCCAATGTGGTTTTTGTCATTTAACACAAAAACTAAACAAGATGGACAAAAACTTTCTTCACAAAAAACAACGTGCATAAAATTTTCTACAATTTTGTACCTATACAATATTTTGATAGGAGTTACCATTTTCCAGATAAATGAGTCCAAAATTAAGAAAACATGGAAATTCATATATCGGGAAATCATTTAAAAGAAATAACTGTGACAATTATTGTAAGGCGTATAATATAACTTTATATTATTAACATAAAAATAAAATAATATTATTATTATTATATCTGGAAAACGGTAACTCCTATCCAAATATTGTATAGGAACAAAATTGTAGAAAATTTCATGCACTTTGTTTTTTGTGGAGATAGTTTTTCTCCATCTTTTTTAGTTTTTGTGTTAAATGACAAAAACAATATTTGCATTTTTTTTTAAACGGACGCCATTTTGAAAGTACAGCCAGCTGATTTTTTTTTTAAGACATGTCTTAAATTGTTCCTTAGGCTTTAATCTTTATGAAAAACATTGTCCCCAAGGATCGGGGGGGGTGCACGGACAGTTAAGGTGGGCTTCCGTAGTGTTACGTTTTATACTGAATCTTATATTTTATCTTAAGAGCTGAATCATTTATCTGGGAAATGGTAACTCCAGTGCAAATATTGTATAGAAACAAAATTGTAGAAAATTTTATGCACTTTATTTTTTGTACAGAGAGTTAGAGTAAATGTAAATAAATGATTGAAATATTTTCAATATATTTTTTTCTTTCAAATGCTAAGAATCCTATCATGTAATTCAATACTTCGTCAGTATTGGCTGGAAGAGTAGTTGTTTTGATTGGTTCTCCAAAATTGAGTGTTTTAAAGTATTTACCTAACTAGTATATTAGCGTGCCCAGATTAGGGCAACAATATACAGAAAGTAGGTATTTTCATAATAAATAAAAAAGTGTGTAAGTTGTGATTTGCATAATACCTAAATAATATTCTCTAAACTTGAAAATTCAAGTCTAAAATCATTTTATTTATTAGTATACTAAATTATATTTAAAACTGTAAAAGTTCATTTTAGTATACAAGTACCTTAATAACCTTAGAAATGTATTATTTAAACGCGACATAAGACAACTGTTCTCTAATCCTTATTATCCATACAAACGGCTCTAAATAAGATAGGTCGAGCTGAATAATTCTTGGTTCAGTTGAATAACTTAAGTTACATTCCGCCTATTTTAGGGAAATCATTTTTTTTTCTCAAAATAAAGACCTTTTTTTTGTTGCAATAATCGGGTCACGCTAATATACTACTTAGGAAAACACTTTGAAGCACTCATTATTGGAAAACTAACCAAAACAACTACTTTTCTAGCTAATACTGACGAAGTATTGAATTACATGATAGGATTCCTGGCATTTTAAGGCAAAAAATATATTAAAAATACTTAAATCATTTATTGAAATTCAGTCATTCACAACAATTATTGAACCTTACATTCTATTTCAACTCTAGAAAAGTTGTACAAGTTTTTTCGAACTCGTTAGTTCTCATCAGCAGAGTATAGAAACGTCCATTCATTATTTACAAGCCTATTCTTGATTTATTTTTACAATGAATTATTTTTTATTTTTTGCATATCATGATGAGAGAATATTATTTAGGTATTAAGCAAATCACAATTTACACACTTTTTTATTTATTATGAAAGAAAGTAGGTATTTTCATAATAAATAAAAAAGTGTGTAAGTCGTAATATTTTTACTAGCTTTATCAAGAATTACCACGGCTTTCAACTTCTAGACGATTACTTCTAGACTAGTTCACAATTTAAACAAAACATAATGCGGGCTTTCCTCTGTTAATATGGTCTTCTTGGCACTTGTACAGTTTTTTATTTCCAATTTTCCTATCCTTCGGCTAGCTGTTGAACTCGATGCCGGAGAATTTGTCATGAACACAGAGTCTCCTACTGTTTTAAACGGATATCGGATTTTCCTTCAAATAGCCAAGGAGTGCTTCATCTTAAACAAAATTTGAGCTTCTCGATCAGCCTGAACCATATTTTCTCTTTATGCTACCTTCCTTCTCCCATTTATTTTCTTCACACTCAACAGTACTTTTATTCAATTGATAATGCTTAGCAACTGTTCTGATAGACCATATCTCTTCAATTTTAGAGAGAAATAAAATTTTTTCATGTTCAGTTAATTTTGGCATTGCGAAAATATGACACTGACGCTGACAAATAAATAATGATTTAATCAAGCGAAAAATGGGTGTACGGGATTTCATTGCACAGAAGTGTACAACCCATCAGTCTTTCGTTTTTAGTCAATTTCTTGGGACTCATGTTCTTTGCAAATCAATAATACCAATGCATGTTTATGTCCTTGTTAGCATTTCTAGAAGTCACAACACTTAAAACTCTTTGCAGTTACAGTTTTTAATATTCAACAGAACAGCGTCGTTTCTAGCCAATTTCATTGGAAATTCACGTTATTTACAAATAAGCAAACGGACTGCTGCATTATCGATTTAATAATTATTAGCTTAATGTCCAGAACACAAAGCACAGATATGTAAACAATAATGGCGTGACAAGACAACTGACAGTAGTAAAGTCGGGCAAGATGCAGATTTGCGCAGCCGTCGTGTGACTCAAGAATGGAAGTAGCGCACGAGCGGCGTAATGGAATACTAAACAGCGTTTTGAAAAACAATGGGAGTGCGCACAACCTGGATAGTGAGTCGCGCAACGTAAAGTTTACTATGGAGAAATTTTACTGTATTCACTCCGGATCTCTGTGCAAAAATGTATGTTTATTCGCGTTTTTTTTTTGCTATTGAACCTAGTAAAATATATTGATTATATTTGTGAAAATGATAGTTTGTAAGTTATATAAAAATATTTAGTGGACGTTCTTGCATGCAGTTTCGGTGCTTCAGCAAAATTTTTAAATTAATTTTATTACAATGACGTTGTTATTGGCGAAGTACGATTCAGAGTGAACTTCGAGCGGATGGAAAAGTACAAAATGTCTTAAAAATACTCGCATTACCCTTGATCATGAATCACGGTGAAATGCAAATTCTTTGGAAAAGTTCCTAATTATGCGAGTTTTAACTAAAAATAAAAATAAGAAATGAATGTCATTAATGCATAAAGCTAAAAACGCACCATAGAAAGCTTCGATTGGTAGTTAAACCATAAAACTAAATATCACGATAGGGTCTTTCATACTTTTTGATCTAAAATTAAGGCGTTCGTTGCATGAAATTAAACGGCGAACTGCGGGCTAGTCAGTGATATTTACACTGCAGGAATTGGCAGGAATAGGGTTCATTTTGCGTGTGAGCTGATATTGCATGCAAACTGTTATCCTTTTACGTGCGCTTTAAAAGGATGGAAACCTGATTCACCACTGATCCAGGCAAATCCTTGTAGACGTGTTGGATTTCATTTAATACTCTGCGAGTGAGCTTCTATAATTTATTGTACGTAGTCAGAGATACATACGTTTGAATTTAAAATGCATTAATACATAGTTGAAATTAACTAAAGTTCGCGTTAAACAAAATGGTAATCGTTGAATAATCTGCCTTTATATCCTTCTAAATATGGCCGTTACGTCCCTTTCCCTGAAATATAACGATAATAATAATTATTATCGTAGTTTATTGGTGCTAGTATACAATAAGTATTTACACAAGTCAAGTCATAAAATTATTATAATACAGGCAAAAGACAATCGAAATACATAAAAGCGTACTAGTGGGTGGAATAAGCGTAATAATATTTCACTTCCGGATACCAGCACCAAAATATAGAGGTGAGATGTAGAGATATATTGCTTTGTAAATTCGTCAGGAGACACTCTCAGAAGTGACTAAGTCAGCTGTGATGGCGTCATCAAAATGGCCTCCGGACTAATTTCTGAAGGTTCAAATATCTCAAGAACTAATCAACGGATTCGGATGAACAAAGTCTCATTTTAAAGACAAATAATCATTTACAAAAAAGTTAATTAGCAGTTATTACGTAATAACATTAGTTTTAATTTTATTTGCAGATTAATAAAAAATATTTAAATTTTTGTCAATTTTTTTACAAAATTTAAAAAGAACTGTAACAAAATAACTTAGGGTATTCAATCGACATCCATTAGTGAGCAAAGGTCTTCACATGCACAAAAAAGAGTACATCTGAGACGACTTTAAATGCAAAACTATGCGCCGAAACGAGTTTGCGCACTCCATCATTCTAAGCCAATGAAAACGAATTACGTGACATTCAATGCCGACACCAGTGGCGGCGGTGGCCTGCAGTAGAGCGGCGGCGCAGCGGCGGTAATAATAATAATAACGAAACAACTTTATTAGGCAAAGTTTAATACAAATTACTATGCTTACACTTCTCCTGAACAAAGGCTACTTGTAACAGTTGGGAAAGTTTTAATCTACATTACACAACTCCTTGACCGCGAAACATTTATTGCAATTACATATCTCTGTACCACAGATGACGCTATCCCACTGGTAAAAATATACGCGCATGTTGACTCCGCCCATGTTATCTTCTCATAATAATTCTACTCTACACCGTTCCTTGCACTTGCAGGACACTAATTTTTGACAGTGTTTTCTCATATCCGGAAGTGTTGTCCATAGAGGTTTGTATATTAAATCATCTTTTTTCCATCCCTACTGAAAAGGATCATGTTCCTGAGGTTTACTACTCAGGTAATTTCCCCAATATTGAAAAATAGCCCATTTCAAGTGATGTAATAGAGTTGCGGGAATATTGTCAATCTTTCGGCTTCGTTGGGTAAAAGGTATACTACGCGTCTGGTTAACTGCATCTACTGTACTGGAATAGTATAATACATAAATACAACAAAACGCTTAAGTACAGAAAACTTTAGGCTATCAGGTGTTGGTGATGTTTTTAACAGGCTAGAATATTCTTGAAAAGCTGAATCAACATCACGAGATGACATCCATGTTTTCCACGTAACCTTCTTTCCAATACCAGAAAACGATGAAACTGTATAACATCCTGTGAATGCGTGGAAAAATGAAATCAGATCTGGTACACCACGTAGAAGATTAGAATATAATTCATGAATGGGAAGATACTGCAAATTCTTTCCAGTTCCGTACTCAACCTGAAGTTCTTTGACTTCTGCAATACGTGAAAATGCAAACAGTGCTATAACAATGACATCTGAATAAACCATCTTAATGATTACTTTACTGTGACCTAGTTGCATCCAGGGTGTGCAAAAGAAGACGTGCATCTGCTTCCTCGTGCGATGAAGGTGACATGGAGGCCACGCTCTCTTCGTCACCTGATGAAATTATCCTGTCTTTGTATGTGCAGTATACTTGTTTTTCGTGACTTTGTATTGTAACTAAATCCATTGCTAAAAACATACTATTCGCCGATTTACTGAACTTTTATATATTGTAACACATACTATAGGATACTCTTCGCAGTTCTTTTGTAAATAATTTTAGTTTTTGGACATTCTAAATTTTGTGATACCAACTTTGTTGGTGAAACACTCGTTACTATAAAAAAAAATATATTAAAAAAAAAGTTAAAAAAATACATCCAACCTGTCTGGAACACACGACCCTTGGATTTCAAAAATCGAATGGAACAATATTTTATTATAAATTAAACATTTAATGTCCTACAAGTCTGTTATTTTACAATAACCACCCTATTTTGAGATACATTAAATAAAAATAACGCCCTAGGGCGTTATGAATATCTATAACGCCCTAGGGCATTATAAAATTATAACACAACCCAAAACAAGTAAATTATGATCGCGTTATTGACAAACAAAATGCGTTGCTATGCAACGGCGGCGTTTACATAAAAAAATTTGATTTTACTCTCTTTTAAATCAAATCGTTCTGAACATAATAGATGTCAAATTAATAAATCGTAAATGTCAAAAAAAAAATCGAATTAAATAACAGACTTGTAAGACATTAAACGTTGAAGGCACCACGGGTGTTATAGGATAATGACGCCCTCGGTCGACGTACATTCCCTCGGGCCGGAGGCCCTCGAGAAGTACACTGCCGACCTCGGTGCGTTATTATCCTTATAACACCCTTGATACCTTAATAACTATAACATGTGCCTCCCCGGAAGCTGGCCCGGAGCCAACCAGTGTTAGTAGGGTTGGGCAGGGATAGGTCTGGTTTGGCTTGAACGACAATGGGTGTAAAGATTAGAGTTGGACTGCAAGACAAAATTTTAGCCACTAGACCATCATACGTTAATACAAAAATTAAATGTCTGTAATACATATATCATTCGAGAATAATATTTCAAAGATTAGATATATTATTCTGAAATATATATTAGTAAAATATTTAAACAAAAAAAAAATAGTAAGAGGAAATAACATTTCGCAAGATTTCTATTTAAGTACAAGCAACAAAAATAAAAAAAATATTTTTTTTGATGATTAATAACTTTCTTATTTAATAATTGATCTTCTTCTAGCTAACACTAACTTACTGTCCAAATTTCAAAACAATTGGACTTTTCTTTCTTAAGTTATCGCAATTACAAAAAAACGTGACGGACGGATGGACAGACAGACGTTGTTCAGAGTTCACTAACGCAATGATATGAAAGTTTTTTATCTGCGAGCGATATTTACTGTTTTAGAAATATGCCAAACTCTTCGTTTTCGTATTTATGAAGTTTTATTTATGAAATTAAATATGGAACAAAGAAGAAAACAATTAGTGTGTAGTGTAGTTTGTAGTGTAGTGTGTAGTGTAGTGAATACATAGTTGTCAAATTAAATTAATAATAACAGGACAGCACAGAATTGCGGTGATTCTTACTGAGCGAACCTAATTTCTGACTTCTCTATTAATTTGCAAATAAAATAAAAACCACTGTTTCTACGAAATAATTGCGTATTACCTTTTTTGTAGAATATTCAGTTATCTTTGCGCACTCAAATTAGTTGATTAGTTCTTGAGATATTTGAACCTAAAGAAATAAGTACGGCGGCCATTTTGATGACGATATCACGGCTAACTTAATCACTTCTGAGAGTGTCTCCCGACGAATTTACAAAGTAAAATATATCTACAACCCACCTCTAAATTTTGGCGCTGGTATCCAGGAGTGAAATATTTTCACACAATTTGGTGCTCATTCCATGCACTATACCTAAGGTGAGAACTAACACAAATCAAAGTGACCAAAATCTGCACATAGAAATTCCTCAAATGAATAGAACGCTTGCCAGAGCAGAAAACGTTTCACCGTTTCTTTAATTTTTTTACAGTTGGACTGTTTGATATGGGTGTGTAATACATTAAAAAACTTTATTCTGTAGTAATTGATGCTGTTCCTAGATTCAGTTAACCTCAGATAGTTTAGTCCATGTAAAACGCGGGATTTGGACGCTCGGAATGCCCTCCTCATCGGGACTACTTCTATTCTATGTTTTTTGGGTCGCTGATCACGATAATCAGGGTCCCGCGCCTCTAAAGATAGTGCGTCGCCCCTAGAAATGCCAAATTTCGCGGAATTGTGAATAATACTGTAAAATAATGCTATGAATGTGGTAATTGTAATGATATTTTGCTAGGGGGGTAAAACTACCCTCAAATTGACGTAAAATGGAAAAATGATGGATTTTTTTCTTTCACTTTTTGATTTGAGTTTAGATGAATGGGGATTGTACAATGAAGAAATTTTTTTTTTAACCGGTGAAAATTACCCCTAAAATGTACACTTTTTAGTTTGCCTGTAATTTCTGATAAATTTCTGTCGAAAAAAATAATAAAAAATTTTTTCACCCGTTTAGGGGTGAAAAACTACCTCCAAGCTTGCAGGGAATTGAAAGAAAAGGTAGAAATATTGTTGATAAATGAACACTTCATTCATTCATAACATTATTTTACAGTGTTTTTCACATTACCGCGAATAACCCCCCAAGAGGGGTGGTTTTTGGCATTTGTAGGGGTGACGCACAATTTTTAGAGCCACGGAATCTCGATCTTCGTGGTCAGCGACCCAAGAAACATAAAGTACAAGTGATCCCGATCAGGGGGGGCATTCCGAGCGTCAAACCCCGCGTTTTACAAGGACTAATCCGGCAAAATTGAATTACACCTTCTTGTGGAGTAGCTATGTAATTGGCTGTGGGTTGTATACTTGCTTTCATTTTCTTTTATGTGCATTAGACAATGAAGAATGTACGTACAAGGCAATATAAGAATTTTAAGTTGAATAAATGCGTTTTTGCAATCATCTCTATAATTCAGACCAGCGATCACTCTAACTGATTCTCTTTGCAATGAGAAAACGGAATTGGAAGATGTAGCATGACCCCTAGCCTTGCGTAAGAAAGAATGGTATTTATTAATACATGATAAGCAGTTATGAAAGTTTTTGGTGAGACTTTGTAAGATAGACTCCGTAATAGATTAGTCCGGGATCCAAGCACTCCAAAATCAAGATGACCTGTTCCGACATGACGTACAAATGTTGATATAATTAATGAAGAGAGCATTACCTGAGGCAATAGAAAACACTTGTCGGATTAATTTTTGCTCTTGCGCACTTTCAGAAATCGCAAAAAAGATGGCGGATTGATAATTACAAAATTATGTTTTACAATGGTTATTCTCCGTTAAAACAAAAACTATGTAACCTACCGATGTGATTTTTGGTATGTGTACTCAAAAGATATACGTGATTCTAACTAAGCTATTGGTATTTTTGAAAAGAATATTTTTTTTGGAAAAAAATAATTAAAATCAAAAGGTTAATATTTACGTTCTAAAAATTTCGATATGCGGACAACTATGTTAAATTTATGAAATTCTTATATACAATTGCTTACCAAATATAGTCTATATATTGAAAAAGTTTTCTTAAAAAAGATCCTGTCGATAACGTATACAGTTTTTTGTTTATGATTTTTTTATGAGGCGCGTAATTATGCAGCATTAAAATAAAAATAGTCTGCACGATAATTGGTACAGTGTAACAGTAAAAAGCACTATATTGTTCAATATAATTGCAAATTTGAATTACTTTATGTTAATAATACAACAAAACGAATGAAAGTAGTAGTCGGGCGTTGCCGATTGCGGCCACTCATTTAAAAAAATAATAATCGATACAAAGTGAATTGTGTGTTCAAGCAAAATGTTAATCAAACAGGTATTCGCAATTGGCCATGCCCGAGTACAACTTCTACTCGTTTTTATATTGTTTAAGAAATCAAACATTAGTGAGAAATATTATTTTAGGTATTTAGCATATTTAATAGAAAGCAGAAAAGGGAGATATTTTAAATAAAACATTAATGTTGTATATTATGTAATTTTTGTGTATAACTATTCTAACATTTTAGTCAGAATCACTATCATTACAAAATGATGCATATTGCTTTTTCCCTTAAAACAATTTTCAGGACTAAAGCAGCACACGAGCATGCAACTGAATACCACTCACAAGAACATTTTGTGTCGCATTTTATTTTACAGTTGCACTTTTTAATTTAAGTTCAGATAAACTTTTTTTTGTCGACATTATCGGTACCAGCTCCTGATTTCCAATTCTGCATCCAAAATTTTGTGCAAGAGGTAATTTGAATGACGGTTCACAACACTATTTAAAAAAAAATAATATTTGCAACATGTTGTTGAAAAGCGTCTTCCGTCGGTGGGAGGGAGCGTAAATCACTTTTATTAAATTATTTTACCTTTTAATAATTTTCAAACGTATACATATAACACATTTGTAAAGTTGACGTCTATGTACATTGAAAATATTTGCAAAAAACTGATGTGGGGGATGTAAGATGAGTAATGGAATACATTAAGAGAGATTTTGGAATTTTTCTGTTTGTCTGCTTGTCTGTTTGAACGCGCATCACGCAGAAACTACTGAACCAATGAGGTTCATCTAAGCTTGAAGTAACATTTAGTTCTTATTTCATCGAAATCGGCCTAGACTAAGCCAAGTTTTATGAAAATCGGTTTAGTAGAACAGGAGATACAGCTTGATCGCTACAATAAGCGTATTTGCACGGCATAAACTTTTAAGATTAAACTTCTATAATATTCCAGAAAAATCGAGAGTACTCTGGAATATTCCAGAAAATTTGTGAGTTTTCTGAAATATTCCAGAATGTTGATTCTACCTCAAACATCGTTTATAAAGAAGCTTTTTAGTCAATTTTAAAATTCCACGCGAACGTAACCGCGGGCATAGCTAGTAAATAATAAATATGAACCGCAAACAATAATCAATCGATTTAAACAATCAAACACAAATAGTTTTTATAATGTTAAGACAAATAACTTCACACTATATACATAAGTACATACGCCTAGTAAACATAAACATACCAGCTAATTCCACTGTAAACTGTTTTCATGCGCTTTATGAATTTTGGGAGAGCTGTCGCCTTTATTACATGCGCCGCATCATGCACCCATTTTAAAAATTCACAACTCGAATACTATATGCAATATCAACTTAGTTCTTGTCTTAAAAACATTTTCAATATAATGGGTATGTTTGTTAGCATAGTTTATACACAAAAAATTTAAAATTGAAGTACTTGCTCGTATGTCGAAATTCTTACTACAATATTTTATACTTACAGATTTGATATTTTTTTCCCAAAAAACTAAACATATTTAAACAGTGCCATCGAGCCTCATCCAAGCGCTTATGTCTTTAGTGTATACTATAAAAAATTAGATGGATAGCTCTCATAGTTTCTTTTACAGGACATGTTATGTATTAAAAAACATTTTTTTTTAGGAATTACCATTTCGTCTCTTTTCTTATCATTTAAGAAGTTATGCAAGAGCTGATAAGAATCCGTCAAGTCATTTTTGGTGTCCTATATAACCCTTTTTGAAAAATGTACGTCATGTCGGAACAGGTTACTTGGAATTTAGAGCGATTTCGTACTGTTGGACCCCAGACTAATATACATTTTTCGAGACTTTTTTACATATATGCGTTGTTTGAGGTTTACACAATAATTTGTGTCGAGGAAAACCCCCTAAAAATTCAGTTGTATTACTAAAGGTAGAGTTGTAATATTATGAAGTGTGATATTTCAGTGGGAGTCACCTAAAATAAAGAAAAACACCGGAGCTGAAAAGGAATCAAATTTTAAGAAGAATCGGTTCTATGCAACTTTTCATAAGAACTAATAGTCTTTAAATTATAACGACTTGAAAATTGCGATTTTAACTCGAAAAAAAGGTATTTCAAAACAGTTCTCATCAACTAACTCGAAAAATACTATATTTCGTAAAAAAATTTATACACAAATACAAAAGCTACTAAACTAAGCATGAATTTCTGACGTTTCTAGAAGTAATGGTTTCGGAGTTCTGGAAGTATAAAAATGGCATCCGAACGCTTATAAGGCAAAGTATTTAGTTTAAATGTTAAATATCTAAGAAACTATGTCACTTATATTAAAAATGCTAATAACCAAAATAAGATAATATCAATTAAGCTTCGTTGACTATTTCCATAGTATAAATAATGAAGAAGTTATGTCAGTATTAATAGTAAAAATATTATTCTCAAATACTGTTTTTCGTTAGACATATAACATGACCAAGACGCTCAAACATTTTTGACCATTTACAGCACTTGCTTTAGTAAAGAAATGGATTTTGAACTATAAAGGGATTTTCGAAGAAACGAAAAATGTTAGTTTCTTTGCAAATATCTCAATCAATATTAGTTTTAGCAAAAAATGGTGGAGATTAAAAATAAACCACCAAATTCAATTGCTGTAACAACTCTCTTATTTTCTTTTCTTCGTTCTATTGGCTTCTTCGCTACAAATTAAACAGTATTTTTTTGAATTAAAGGAAGTATTTTTGATACTGCAGATAACAACTTCGCATCCCTAGACACATCGAATTTTACGTTTGCTTTTCTATAATATTCGTGTACTACACATTTCTCAAAACATTAGTAAGTTATTCATTTTTTCGCGTTATACTCGCATTAATAAGGATGTTTACTTCATGACTTACAGAGACAACTACTGCCTCATCACTTTGTGTTTTTGGGTATATAACACAATTTTCCATCGCAGACTTACACAAATGTCACATGAACACAAACTACTAGAATGAATGTGGTCATGACCACGTCAGAGATACTGTATATGTTCAGAGTGGACCAAATTAGATGGGATTTGAGCTTTTCTCTAAAACTATGGCAGCTACACAAAAACCAATATAGATGTCCTGAGCTCGATTTTCGAGAAACAAACAATGGCGTAAACCGCGATCGTCTATCTTTCTCGACTACCGAGCTACAGAGCGTGTTAAAGAGGTTTTAGAATAAATATTTCTATCTCTATTAAAAATATTCTTACAAAAATTTAGCTTTAGAAAATGTGTTCCAAATTAAAAATTTAATTCCACTCTATCACTTTAACATTAGCGACTTCGCCATAACTTTAAATAGTCCCGATTTTTATTTCAAACTATATGATAGCAATAATTTCAATACAAAAATTTGTTTTTAGGATACTCAGACAGCAGAATATGACATTTTATATTCATAGCTTTACGGGCGGAATTCAAGTACTTAATTATGTATACAGTGTGATTGATCCATTTAAGTTGGCACAACGAAATTTCTCGAGAACAACATAAATGTTTTAAACACAATTTGTTTGGTTTCGAGGGAAATTAAAAAAGCATTGTTTATTCTCGATTCGGTGTTCGCTATAAAGGTCATTTCAAGGTGAAATTTTGTTCCTTCAAGTGCAAATCTAAATTTTTATTGTGGCATCTAATTCCACCTAGTAAAAACAAGCAACTCTGTGAAATATGTTATCTCAGGCTTCAATTTTGCAATGCGTGATTTTTAGAGTAAAAGGTATCTTCTTACCCCAAAATGGGGAAACCATCCTAAATGTAATATTTCAAAAAGAATGATCTATTCTTGAAACGTCATATATTTACGCTTTTGGGGGCGTTGATTACGAATCTGAAGTAAACATTAAAAAATTCGCCGATTTACTGAGCTTTTTATATAATTGTTACACATTCTATACGATACTCTTCGCATTTTTCTTGTAAATAATGTTAGTTTTTGGACATTCTAAATTTTGTGATACCAACTTTGGAAAAAAAAATATATGAAAAAAAAAAATCACCATGTGAGGGATCGAACACGAGACCTTTGGATTGCAAAGCAAATCAAAATCAAATCAAAGATATTTATTAAAGTTTAGAGACATGAATGCGCCTCAGCTGGGTCCAGTATAGAGCCGATCACCCCACCGCGGCGTGCAACGTCGCGGTAAGTAGGTGATCGGGTGGAGGGGTTTAGCTTCGGCTGTAACAACAGATGCAATTGGGGCGTTAGGGCTCCTGTTTAACATATATAAAAAACTTAAACCTAACAATTTCGTTGAACAATAATCCGGAAAGATATTAAAATACTTAGAAATAGCTAGAAATACGAAGAAACAATTGCATTTTTAACACACGCGCACTGTCGCACGCGCGCACTAAATTTACGAAGAAAATCTTGTTGTCCATACGGGAAAAACTTAGTGAAAAAACCCGATCGAGAGTCACGGATTTATCCAGTGGTCTACCTGCCTCTGGAAGGATGGGGTGAGGGGAGATTATGATTTTAAAAGTTGGGATTTACTAGCAGTTATTGGTCTAAAGGGAATTTGGAAGAAGAACAAAAAGGGACAAAAGAACAAAAATTGATAAAAATATTAAAAATGCAACTAATGGGGGAATAGAGGGGATACAAGTAAAAGGTGGTGAAAATAAAAGATGGTGAAAGTAAATTGTGGTATAGGAAAGATGTGGCTAGGGAGGTTGCCGAAAGATAGGCAACGCCTGGTATGGTAATGGGTGTTTCAGGTTGAAATGTATGGCATTATGCTGTCTGATTCGTGTGATGTCTCGGGTTAGCGGACTTTCGCCCAGTTTGAATTGGTAGAATTTTTGGGAAGTTTCCCGGACGAAGTCCGCTAGTGGGGTTATGTCGTGGCAACGTGCATAGAGATCTCTGAGGGAGGTGTACCTACCGGAGTCTGAAATGAGGCGCATATATTTATGTTCTAAGTTTCCGCATTGTCGTGGCCGGGATGCTGCACCACACCGGCGCCGCGTATGTGATGGCCGGTCTGATCACCATCGTATACAATAATTTTTTATTAGTCCTGTTTAGTCCGCTGCCCCGCGCCAAGAGCGGATACAGACTCCTGGACATGGAGTAGACCTTACGAATCGTCTCGTTAATGCAAAGCAAATGCTTTAGCCATTGAGCTAACTCATCTTACCAGAAAATTTGAATGAATGTCATTGAAGAATTATATTTCAACGGATTAGATACATTATTATGAAATATATATATTGGTAAAATGTAAAAACAAAAAAAAATTATAGAGAATAACATTTCGAAAGATTTCTATTTAAGTACAAATGGCAGAAATTTTGAAAAACAATTTTTTTTATTTAAATGATTAATGACTTTTTTATTTATTGATTGATTTTTTTCAAAAACAATAAGGTTCTTCCTCTAGCTAATGCTAATTTACTTTCCAAATTTCAATACAATCGGACTTTTCTTTCTTAAGTTATCGTGCTTACAAGAAACGTGATGGACGGACAGACGGACGGACATTTTGAAAGTTGTTCAGAATTCGTTCACTAACATGCTCTACGAGCGATATTTCCGGTTTTAGAAATGTGCCGATCAAATGCAATATACTCTTCGGCTCTAATATGGACCATGTAATTTTTTCTAGAGCAAGTGCTTTAGACGTCCAAGAAAAATGGGCAGCTAGATAATATATATTAATGAAAAACAGTATTTGAGAATAATTATTTTTTATTACTGGTTAAATACAATAACAAAATGGTGACGTTTTTATTCAAAATATGAGAAAATGTGCATTGTTTCGGTCAAACCCCTTCGTGATTTATGTTAGAGAAACAAGGAGAAATCATTTGAAAGCTTAAAGTATAATCTCTGATTTTGAATATTATAGTTTTTGACGTAAGTGCCATAGTTTCTGGGGTATGCAACATTTAAATTAAATACTTCTTCTTATAAACGTTCGGGCGTCATCTTTAAGCTTCCAGATCTCCGAAACCATTAACTTAAAAAAATCAAAATCATCCTCAGTTTATAAGCTTTTTTGGTCTCCACCGTTTTTCCACAATAATTTGTCAAAAAAATGAAAGTTTGGAGTGTCATTTTTCCAAAACAAGTGCTTTATTTTCCTTAAATACGACAATTTTCGAGTTATGATCAAAACCGTTTTGAGATACCTGTTTTCAAGTCATTATATTTTATCAATTTATATAAAACTGTTATGTATAGAATATTTGCTTCCCAAAATTTGATTCTCCCCTAGCTTTTTTTTTTGTACCACCCCCTATAAAATAGCAGGCCTCCACATAATATTTCTTCCTTTGATTCGTTTGTTATCAGATTATCAACAAAAAAAATAATTTAGAAATATTGTCATATGGATTGAATCGTTATTTCATATGACAATATCTCTGAATTAAAATCTCTTGTTACTGTGCCATTATTAGAATGGGAATCACTGTACATAAATAAATGTTTCAAAGAAAAGAAGTTTGTTTTTTCTGAGTAGAATAAGGTTGCTGATGAAATTGAATACCAACGGTTGTGGAAAATTCTGAAATTATGTTTAAAGTTTTAAAAGATGAAGAAAACATTTTCTCTGGCAGTTTTTCTCCAAAATTCATGATTTTGAGTAAAAGCTCTTGAAAGTGAAAAATTTCTACTTATTTTACAAAATTGACTTCGAATAAAAAGATTGTTTCAGAGAAAAGTTGCTTGTTTTCTTCGTAGAATTAGATGCTGTAACAAGTATAGGTTTCCGTTTCAAAATAGGGAGTAGTAGTGGAGGTGGATGAAGTAAAAAATATTTTGAGGTTTTTGGTTCTTGTGCATACACTAAATCATCTTTTTTTTTACCCCCTTTAATAATGGGGTGGTAATAAGGGTGGCAAATGCCAAAACATTTTTTGAGGCCTTATAGCTCCTCTTGTATATACTGAATACCAATTTTATGAACTGAAGAGCTAAGTGGATAAAGGTGTTATGTCACAAAAACACGTTATTAAGTAATTTAACTCGAAAGTTCTTAGGCGAGAACTTTTTTGTTATAATGACTATATAGCTTGCATTTTGCGATGAAATTGACATTTGATGTACTTTTCAGAGACAAATAACTAAAGTTGTCAGTTGTCATTATTTTCGAAAATTTTAAAAAATTAATGTACATAACACCTTTATCCGTTCATAAGTTTCTCTGAAATGAATAAAGAATTAGTGAATAAAAGTGTTAAGAAATTAAACATATTTTATTATTATTAAAACATTGTACAATTTTTAGGTAGTCGGCCAGTTCTACGGTTTCGAGCCACAGTTTGGTCATTTCCAAGTATGTTGTGATAATACAGCCTTACCATTCATTTATGAATGGTAATTGTTCTTTAAGATTGGCCAGTTTTCCTACACTTAGGCTGCCCTTGTTTTCATTAAACACCGTTAGAGCAATACAGTCGGAATGTATCTTATAGATATTCCTTTTCTTTAAAATATCGATTTTGTAAAATGGAGTCATTTCATCTAGTAATGTAATAGTAGCACCCATAGGTGCCATTTTATACCGTCGTGAAAATAAACCTTTTCATTGTTCAAGTTTTTCTTCCTGTTGTACAAATTGAGTTTTGAGGCAATTCCATCAATATCCTTGAAATGATTCTTTATATCTGACAACGGCGTCTTTGGGAGTTCTTAAAATTTCTCGATACTGGTCCGGAACGTAGATGTTTTGATGTTTCCTTAAAATTTTCTCGACTCTGCCAAAGTCTCTGTCTGAATCTAAATATGAATGTCCCAACTCCGAAAATTTATGGTCGATAACTTTAAATTCTCTCCTTAAAATCAACAACTGGTAAAGTGTAATGATATTGAAGTTCTTATTTTGTCCACCACAGGAGTCGGGCCATATTATAATGTGATCGATCTTTTCTTGGAAATATTCATTGTAAATTTGTGAAAAGACAACTAGCAATTTCTAGGCTTTCACGGCTGGCCATATCTTCAGTCCATGTGAAAAAGAACGTTTTTTTTTTCAGTATTCCTCAATGTATGTATGCCAAGGTTGTAAAACCACATTTGACGAAGGTAAAATGCTTTCGATGTACTTAATTTTGGCAGCGACATGGTTTGCTGAAGATCTAAAGTAAGAAAGCAAATCGTTCTATCTACTGTAACTTTTGCTCCGTCACGCTTTTGTTGTTCAAAAGCTAGTTTGTAATTTTCTCCGTATTCTTTAGTATTATTTATTTTATTTTTTTTTTTTTTTTTTTTTAACCCAATAGATGTAAGCATAGCGAACCCTGTAATTCTTAAACGATAACCTTACAAACCCAAATGACCTTTGACTTGATTGGCGTAATTATTATACTTATTATTTTTTCCGCAAGAATTTCGGAATTCGCCAGATTTGCCTTAAACAATTTAATGCTCTTTCAAAATATTGGGTGGGCAGAAGCCATACCAGATATCAGTTTTGCTCTTGTCATAAAAATTTCTACGGTCCAGCCCTCTTCTACTTGTCAGCATAAAAATGTTTGTGCAAAAATCAACACCGCAAATCGTCACTTTCCAGTATTTCTGATTTACAGACTAATTTGCTAGAATACTTTGGTAAATTCCTATTTTATTATTGCATTTTATATTGATAATGTTTTGTTTTTAAAACATTATTAAAACTTGCATTATTAAAACTTGCCACTATGTGACTGATTTCTGCTGAATTGCCAAAAGGCATAAATGTGTTTAGAGCAATTAGATACTCAAGTACCATCTCGACTCTTGTACCATCTCATACCATTTCGAAATTGAACGAAATGAATATATAAACTATACACTATTCCCAAATATCAGCCAATTTATAAACATCTTACATGATTCATGAAATCGTTTATTCATTGCCATTTGTAATATCAGTTTACTACGACTGACCATTTTCACTATAATAGTAAGATACACTTAACAGAACTTGTCACATTAATGTCAATATAACATAACTTTAAAAGCAAAGTGTTTTGGATTAAAACAATTTATCGCACAGTAATGGATAAAGGTGGTATGTGATCATGACACCTTTATCCATTAAATTATATAAAAACCATATGTACATAACACCTTTATCAAACATTAAAACGCATTTAGGAAAGGTTTATTATCCCAAAAACTTATTGAAATGATAGATTATAAGTTAAAATAGTTGTCTGTGTAGAAATCTCAAAATTTTCAAAAATGTCACATAACACCTTTATCCACTTAGCTCTTCAACTCTTACCTGCTTGATTTATTTGTTTACCAACATTTACCCCAATTTACCCCCTAACCCTTCAATGGAATCAGATGAAAATATATTCTAGTTCGAGATTACGTTAAAATACATACGTGTACCAAATTTCAAGTCAATATCTTAAACGGTTCCAGAGTAATCGTGCGCACAAAAAAAAGTTACAGACATACCGACAGACAAACCGACAAGCCTATTTTTTTCAAATTTTCAAAATTTGTTTTGTCGTTACTATACTTCCACTGGATGTGGAAGTAAAATTGACGTTTACATAATCTTAAAAATGTCCACCGAATTAGGAATAAATAATGCTGCCTTAAAATTAAACAACTTTTATTTGAAATATTTTTTTAGAACTTAAATCTGATCATTTAATTAATAAATAAATTTAATTTTGTTACATTATAATATGTTATTAACAATATGTAAAAACATTCAGTGTTGGTAAATAATGGTAGGCTCCCAAATAAAAAATATATTGATTAACTCATTCGTTAGTAGAAAGAAGAACAAATCATAGCTAAATATCTACTGAAAAAATTAACGCGTTTTTTAATTTTTTGTTTGTAAATAGGAGTTCCGATTTTGCCCTCATTGCATAAAATAAAACTCACTCTTTTATTGTGTTCTAATGGCTGTTGTGGGGAAATACACAAAGAATTTGAGATAGAATAAAATGTACGTCTTATAAAAAGCTTGATATCAACAGTATGCGTATAAATAATGCTGAGTCAGTTAAATACTATAAAACATTATACAAAAAGTTGTTTATACTGATCGCTGCTATAAACATTGATTCCTAATAGTAGAAATAGAAAAACAGTGTTAGATTGAAAGCATTCAGGGGAGATTCACGCACTCGGATGATATGCATTTTGCTCAGTGAAATTTCATAACAGTTTGTTGTTAGTGTGTTAGTCAAACTTGCAAGAGAAAGGTGATAATATAAAATAAAGATTAGAATCTGCCATAGTCAGCAACATATTTTTCAGATTATTAACAATATTTGTGACTTTTTTCATTAATTACTATACAGAGTGTTTGGTGGAGCGATACCGACCATGAACAGTGAGGTACAGGTGGCCATTCAGCATCTACATGATAAATATACCTATATGAAGAATGTTCTACGCCTTTCTTAAAATTCCGATTTTGTACTTTAAAAAAAATATATATTTTTCATCATGTATACAATTATTACGCTCTATATTTAACTTTTGATACTCTAAAACATTTTTTTTCCTTGTCCTAAATAAATAAAACAAAAGAAAAATAAATTTTTGTTGTTTTGTTGGTCCACAAGGGTCGGTACTCGGTCCGACCTTGTGGACCGTGATGTTTGATGACGTTTTTCGACTGCCCTGGGGAGGATGTGAAGGACATCGGGTATGCCGATGACTTGACCATAACGGTGACTGGAAGTTGGACTGTCCAAATAATGGAAGCAACCCACGAGGCCATCAGAAAATTGAGAGATGGCTAAAAAGAATACAGCTTGAGCTAGCTGCCGGGAAAACGAGCTCCTGGTTATCACCAAGAAAAGAAATCTTTCACACATGAAAATTAGGATGGGCCAGGTGGAGATATCCTCAGGGAATAACCTGATATACCTAGGGGTTTGGCTGGACTCCAAGCTGAACTTTGGTATCCATGCAACAGAGACGGTCGAGAAGGCGGGAAAGGCAGCCACAGCCATTGGGAGGCTTATGGCTGATACGCATGAACCAAGAGCGAGCAAGAGGAGACTGCCGTGCAGCGTCGTGCACTCTATGCTCTTGTATGAGGCTCCAGTCTGGGCAAGTAAAATGAAGGTGGATAGGACGAGGGGGAAGATGGCCAGGATCCAGCGATGTGCCGCACTAAAGGTGTGCAGTGCATATAAAACGGTTTCGTACGAGGCGGCGTTGGTAGTGGCGGAGATCCCCCTCTGGATCTGATGGCCAAAGAATGGCTGAAAATCTTTGAAGGAGCCGAGAGGGCAGAGGCCAGGGACAGGCTGGTTGAAATGTGGCAGAGGCAGTGGGACACTGCAGACAAGGAAAGGTGGACGAGACGCCTCATCCCAAACATCAGGGCGTGGATGGAACGGAGGCATGCTGAGGTAGGCTATTACCTCACCCAAGCCCTAAGCGGACAAGGGTGCTTCATGGAGTATTTATATGATATTGGCAAAACTGACAGCAGAATGTATACTATGGAGAGATCGATGACGTGGAACACACCGTGTTCGTGTTGTAGAACTCTCCAAAATCGTCCTAAGTTGAAGACATAATCAAAATTCGACTTAGGCAAAAATTTCATTTAAAGACATTTTTGGGAGTCTGCAGAGGCGCAGATCAGTCCACAAGGACCGTTTTGGGTTCTATAAGGCGTTGGAAAGGACCAGGCGAAAATTCGAAGAAACACCGAATTTTCACTTAGGAAAAATGTTTTTGGTTCAGAATATCAGAGTAGAAGTATATAATGACAAAGATTTATGAATAATATACTTTTTCAAAGGTACCATAAATTGGACTTTGAAAAAAATAATATTTTTGGAAGGGCGTCAAAATTTGGCCCAAGAATCGATTTATCGAAAGTACGCCAAAGTTTCACTTGCAGACTAATTTTTCAAAACTGCGTTGAAATTTGGCTTGAAGATCGATTTTTCAAAAGTACGCCAAAATTTCACCCGCAGATTAACTTTTCAAAAGTACCTTGAAATTTGGCTTGAAAATCGATTTTTCAAAAGTACGCCAAAATTTCACCCGCAGATTAACTTTTCAAAAGTACCTTGAAATTTGGCTTGAAAATCGATTTTTCAAAAGTACGCCAAAATTTCACCCGCAGATTAACTTTTCAAAAGTACCTTGAAATTTGGCTTGAAAATCAATTTTTCAAAAGTACGCCAAAATTTCACCCGCAGATTAGTTTTTCAAAAGTACCTTGAAATTTGGCTCGAAAATCGATTTTTCAAAAGTACGCTAAAATTGGTCTTAAACTGGATTTTTCAAAAGTACCACGAAGTCAGTTTAAAAAGTACCACGAAAATATACTTTAAATTATTTTTTATTTTTTATTCCTCAACCAAAGACATTGACCTTTGAGGTACGATCATTGAAAGCACAATTCTAAAGTATGAGCATAAAATTTTAACGATGCACTGCATCCAAAAGGCAAAATAGAAGATTTTGTCAAAGCCGGCGTAGTGCCGATAAGCAAAAATTGATAAAAATCAATGCACATGTACAAGGCCGGTTTCTCGCATGGAAAGAGTTTGGATTGACCCAGCGGCTCGCAATTTGGTCGAGCCCGTTGAGTAGTCCAGACAAAGCGATGGTAGAAAAGCCAATAACGGGGCTTTTCAAATGACAAAGTTATAGAGGAAAACGCCTTGTGCATAAAAATCCAAAAATTCAATTTTGCCTAATAGTCGCTCGAAGGTGAGACGCTGCCAAATCGATATTATTAATCGACTGTGATAAGGGTTAGTAAGTCGTGGACTGATCGAACGCCACTCAACTTATGCAGTAATAAGTCCTCTGAATGTGTTTGAGTACGTGAATCTCCACGATACAAGAACTTTAAAGCTAAGTAGTCTCTAGCGAAACTAAATTCATTTAGTAAAACTTTTTTAAGTTAATTTCAGTCAGCCTTAATTATTCATTTACCCAGAGTCTGAAATGATTCTAAAAGCTCACATTTTGATTCTGAGAAGGTACGTATGAATCTTTTCTACCTAATCGGTCGTTAGCGTGAGCGCTCTCGCTTGTATGGTCTGAAAGTCACTACCTTGATTGGGGAAGGCACGATTCTTTCTTGAGAATTTTGTATAACCAATTCTGTTAAATAAACGGATTCCTTGAACTAATATTTCTTAATTGATCTTGAGGCCTGTTGACGGTCTATAATCCCTGGAACTTTCGTATAGAAAGCCGGATGTGTCGAGTTAATTCGCATTAACGTTCGACCTTCTGGTTGCTTTACGAAGGTTTGATAGGGATTTTTTTATGCGTTTTTTGAGAAATATATTCCGTTATTAATGGACCAAAACGTGATTTTCGCGTACCAAAACTAATCCCTCCGCAGAGAAATTCTTCGGTTGGGATTTTTTTTATGCAAAAATTCAGGAAATTAAGAGGTGCCTAAACCCCTAACGAGGGAATTCGGGTCCAGAGAGAGCGTAGTTTCCGATCTGTGGTAGTGCCGCCTTGGTCCCATTACTCGGCTACCGAAGTGCATCTTATCTCGAACCCGCCTGGGAGGTAGAAGAACGGGGTAATACGCGACTGGCGCCCCCTGAGAAATAAATTGGTGTCGCGTCATTTTGACGCCCGGTAGTGCGTTCTTCTACATTCGCATGCAACAGATGGAGGGTAGAGAGGTGAGGCGGTGAGGCGCCGTTATTTTCTACGGAAGATATAGTAGAGAGGATGCTAGAAATGGAGGAGAACTGGATAAAGGCAGAGGAGGGAATAACCCGTATTATCAAAAAGAAGGCTGACGCAGGCGTAGGGAGACCACAGACGCTGAGAATTGAGGACGACGAAATTGAGCAGGTTAACGAGTTCAGATATCTGGGATCATTTATGAGTACGAGCAGTAACACAACAAGGGATCCGAACGGTTGTTATTACGCACTTACACGGCATTTAAGATCTCACAACATTACAAGAAGAGCCAAATGTAAATTATATAAAATACTAATAAGACCCGTACTAACATTTAAGAATGCTTTAAGCGGAAAGTCCTTAGAAGTATATACAGAGCACTGAATGAAAACGGAATGTGGCAAAGACGATATAACTTCAAAATATACCGGTTGTTCCAGGAGCCTAGAATAATCAAAACGATCAAAATCGGACAACTCAGATGGGTAGGACACATGATGGGGTTGGATGCCGACTACCCCACAAGGAAAACACTACTAGAGAGGCTAATAGGGTACAGAGAAAGAGGAAAGCAGAAAATACGCTTTCTGGATAACATGGAAGCAGACAGTAATAATAGGAGTGAGAAGATGGAGAGAAAGCATTAGACAAAGACTGCTGGAGGCAGATCATAAGGAGGCCAAGACCCACCCAGAGCTCTTACGCTAGAAATGATCAGAGGCGGCCCAAGGTAAATTTTCCACCCGGGCGGGAGCAGTTTTTGACGCCCCTCCCTGAGATAATCACAGAAATTTCACGAACGTACTATGTTCTAAAGTATATAAGGATATCCTTTCGGATTCCGCGAACACTCTACTTTTTAACTTAATACATGGAGTAACATAACCGTGTATAAACGGTGGTCCAAAATTGTCTCTGAATATTTATGTGACTGATACTACATCTAAAAATACAGGTACTCTAAATAGATAAGGAAATTATACACCTTTAAAGGGGGATTATAAATATCAGTTTTTCGGCAATATCTCGAGATCGCTTTAAAATATGTTCTTGTTGCTTTTCTATACACCATTCTCAAGTAATTTATGTTTACACATCAATGTGAATTTACAACATATTATTAATAATAATTAATTTGTAGCAAGTATAATTTTTTTTGTCTACACCATCTGAACTCTATTATAATGAGAGGACCCCCGACACAAGTTTACTTTTTTAATATTTCATGCAAAACAAATTGCCATTTATTTATTTGTAAACTGTAAATTATGTAAGATATGAAATACATACAACTAATGTTGGCATAACAATTTTCTGAATATTTTGAATTTTTTCGGAATGAAGAGTGCACGTTGCCTGCCTTCAGTTATACAAAATCTTTAATGATCAACTCCGTGTCAGTCAACAATAGGACAGGAAGCTTGAGGTGTGAGTAGTGAGGGTCTCATAGCTAATCAAATATATTTGCGTTATATTTTTCAATTATTTAGACGGTTTTAATGTTATTCGACTGTTCTGCATTATTACAATCGAGCACCTAAAATTTTGTACACCCGATTTTCTCTTTGACGAAGATTACACAGATTTCCTCGAATTTCCTCCAAATTTCCTCCGATTCCTTCTTTGATAAAAATATTTTTTGAGAGCGGGGGCAGAAATCTGAAAAAAAAAATTTGATTTCCTTCTGAGTGTACACCAGATTTCCTTCGCGGCTTGCCCCTTGACTACAATTTAAACTGATATAGATTCTATTATTTGATATTATTTTCCAACGAAAACTATTATTAAATTAAGAAAAGGTATATTAAAAAAAAAAATAAGAATTTTTGCTCTCAGTTTGGCGCTACTCCGAACTGGCGCCCTGGGCAGCCGCCTGGGTTACCCGGCTCTTAAGCCGCCCCTGGAAATGAGGACAATGAGACAATAGCTTTTCGTAATAAACTTTGTCGTGGCTATATGGGCTATGTTCCCAAGGCCATTTTCTTTAAAAAAATATATTTATAAAAATATGCTCCCTGATGAGACAAAAATCCACAATTTCAATAAAACAGTTTAGAAATAAACTTAAAACCACAAAATGTTTTCGCGAAATGGTTCAGTACATCGTCGGCCTACTGTATAATAGATAAACTTTTATCGCATATGAACCAGACATGTCTAGTACTTCCTCAACATTGTAAACCGAGTCTTACTAAATTATGTAATTGGTTTGGCAACTTCTGATAGTCCTTGTATGTAATTATTTATATTCACCTAGATATTTTATTTAACTTAAATCGAAATCGATAGGCTATTGACCGAGGCCTCATAGCCTTGCTTAATTCACTCTAAATCTATTTTAAAACTGTAACCCCAGGTGGGAAAGTAGTTTTCACTAGGAAAACTGCAGCGACAGCGAATTGATTCGAATTTAATGCTGTCGATAGTTCGATAGTTGGATAGAATCAATTAATTTCATTGACATTTCACGGCCAACTGAACATAAATAATTCATTTTCGCTACGACTGGTTTGACTCTACTAAATATCAAATGTAGAATTTAGCAAGTTGGGAGATTTATTGAAGTACGCGGTTGTCTGATTCAATTCCTAGATTTGTTTACAATTTTAAACAATTATTTAGAAAAAAATTAAAATCACGGTCCAGCGCGAAGAACAATTTGAGTAACATTTAACTCAGTTATAAAAGTTCCCTTATACTTGATATCTATAAGATAACATACTTACAACAAGTACGTTTTATTTATAAATTATTTGAAGGTGATAAGCACTCTGATATAGTGGTTTCAGCAGTGTTACTCAGCAGGCTGGATTCGCCTGCACAGTGGCCACCTAGAGCCCCAGATTTGAATTTTTTAGATTTATTTCTCCGGCATTATATTAAAAATCCGTATTCTTCACCCATTTGAGATGTAGAAGATTTAAGACGAAAAATTTTATACACTATCCATGAAGTACCTCAAATGTTGAAAAGCGTTCAATTCAATTTTTATCAAAGATTGCAAGCCTACGTTGAAGCCTTTTTCGAACATATTTTGCCTCTACTCTAAACTATATGTTGAAATGAGAGATTACAAGATTTCGAGATACACTATCCATGAAGTACCTCAAATGTTGAAAAGCGTTCAATTCAATTTTTATCAAAGATTGCAAGCCTACGTTGAAGCCTTTTTCGAACATATTTTGCCTCTACTCTAAACTATATGTTGAAATGAGAGATTACAAGATTTCGAGAACACAATCTCATGAATTGGAGCGCTATAGGCTTACTAGGTAACAAGGTTCCGAGGGCACAATCTAATTGAGTCCTCAATCGAGATCCTCATGTTTTTTTCATTGAATCCTCGGGGTTATGGGGTTATGAAGATAGAAGGATTGTTGTTGAAGAGCTATGGTGCCATAGGGTGCTCATTTCCAGGATTTTAATATCATAATGAATGAATCACCCTAGTTAGAATCTCCATTTTTTCTCATTGGATCTTTGGATTTGAGGGGTTACAGGGTTATGGGATGCTGAGGATATGGTATCATGGGGCTGTGGATGTATGATACTCAAGCACGAGGATCCGATGTTACAATCTCATTAACTTCCCAATCAAGATTCCTCACTGACGGATTCACAGGGTTATGGGATTGAGGGGTTAAGGAGTTATGAGATTTTGCAGTTTCTTTGAGTTATGTGGTCAATGCTGAAGTACCACAATGTTATGCTACGAACCTTTTGGTCAATAGCCAAAATTGACAAAATGACATTAAAAAAATAACGATAAATTTTAGCAAGGTCATAGTGTTTCAGCTAGATAGACTCGCAACATGTGTGCCGAGGTTAGCTCAGCTCTAGTCGGTGAGAGGGGTAGGTTTAAGGTTGACACTACCAAAAAATATATAACATATAAGTATTAGAACTAAGAATATATGCATACAGGGCGCCACTAGCAAAACAAAACTACAACCTAGCTAGAAGGCTCCCAATATTGTCAAGAGTACCCAAACACTAATTCTAAAATGAGGCATTAATTAAAAGGGTAAGTTTTATCATGGGGTGAATTAAAAAGAATCACACCTCTTCAGTCAAACTATGGGCAACAAGTTTATTCAGTTAATTTGGTTTTTCAAGAGATAGATATATGAATTAAGCCAGCCGTAAGTAGTTATTAGCTACTGAGATAACATTATCAAGAATGTTAACTTTCTATACCGTACGTGATATCACGGAAAGTTCACAATTTTTGACCTTAAAATAATAAATGTACATTTAGCCTACCTAACACATCACCCTGTGTGTATAACAACCCAGTTAAATAATGATAAAAGACTGGCCCCGTTAATTACAACAGAATATTTTGCCAGTTAAAAGAAAAACCCTATATGTATAACCAGTTAAATAATGAAAATGTCTGACTCCTGTTAATCGAAACAAAACAAAAGATTTTGTCAGTTAAAAGGGAACTATATATACTATATATATATATATATATATATATATATATATATATATATATATAACACACCAGTTAAATAACGGTAAAAGACTGGCCCCGTTAATCACTACAGAATATTTTGACGATTAAAAGGAAAAACTCGTGAATTGCCTCATAGACTTGAAACTAATCTTAATAAAAATTTTATTTACAATATAAATTCTGGACGATACATAAAACTTTAAATTACTTTGACGTCAGCAAGCAAAAGGGTACTTAAATTTGTGAATTTAACAAGAGTTACATAATTTAATGATTGCCGCAATAAATGTATTAAAATGATTTTTTTTTAGTTTTGAATAGCCAAACGAGAATAAAACAAAATATGTAAAAATATTTAAACATTGAACGTTGAATCACTCATATGTTCCATAAAAACCTGTACGGCAAAACTGCCTTCTGGAGAGATCCTTGTCCCTCGTAGAGAAACTTCCACGTCATTCCGGTTTACCAAAAGAAATCCAATTCACAATCCAAGATGATGCATAAAGCCGTCGTCATTAAAATCAATCCGGGGACCACAAGTGGTGTACAGGAGTAAGTGCTGAAATCCAGGGTTACTCCTGCACGTAAATGGTTGGAGCCAAGCAAAACTAGAGAAAGTCCATACCCAAGGAGGTAATGGAGCTTTCAACTAACATCGCTGGAATAGATGACGTAAAATCGAATAAAACAAAGTATAAATGAAATGGAAATAAGGTAAAGTTGAATACGTAAACGTGAAAAGATAAAATTTTAAATTTAAATTGAAATGGAAAAACTGCAACTGAAAAAAAAATACAGGTATATAAGTACAGATATAAAAAATCAAATACCAACATACTGAAGGATGGAGGGCGGCTCGAATCGGTGATCAAAAATATCAAACCATTTGAATATAATCAAAACAAAATGGTTTTCTACAATACCAGGAAAATACGTTGAATGGGTGTTCCAAAATATCAAACCATTTGGATATAATCAAGACAAAATAGCTTTCTACAATACCAGGAAAATATGTTAGTGAAATCACGTGCTCCATAGTTTAACAAAAAAAATGCTACTTACAATTTCTTAAAAATCCGTCAAAACGAATATTGTGCGGCGTCCAAAATAACCAAAAATGCACACTCATGAACTTCTAAAATCCCGTAAATAAATTAAATGGAAAGCCTATAAACTAGAAAATTTTCACCAGAGAAATCTACCAACGTGCCTGGTCAACCATTTGAGCAAAACTGATCTTCTAGAATGCCTTCGATTGCGCCTGCGCGGTGATGCAGAAAGAAGTCAATAATATTGAAAGGAGGAAGACCTTAGGAGCTGCAACCCTCTTTACACAAGTGAAATGCTTAATGCCTACTTTTAGCAATGACAATAACTTAAATCCAGAAATTAAATAGCCAAGCTTGTTTTCGACATGTAACAGTTATTAGGTTAAAGTTTTAATGTTGAATTACTTTTAGAATCTGATTTAAATGAGCTAAGTAAGCAATATTCTACCCAACAGACTTTTTTGGTGTTATTAAAAACCCTGACGTGCCGGTTCGAAAAGAAGGTCAGATTCATGTTTAGCGACTCAAAAATAAGGGATAAATATAGCCAGCACATACCACTTTATTTTTGTGGGCTTGTGTAATCAACGTCGTCACCACTAAGATACGTTGTACGTAATTCAATATAATTCCTTTAATATTTTATGAAAATTTATTTAACTCAATAAATTGTCTTTTGAATACGATTAGAGACCAAAACAAAAGTGGATAAAGGCAAAAGCGAATAACTACCAAATACTTTTACTGGCCATGTGAAACCATTGGATATAGTATGTCCACAGATATAAGAATTTAGCATAAATTCGTAATTATTTTTATTTCATTCAAGACCCTAAAAATATATTTTGTTAATTATTCTGTGGCCCTCAAATTTCCATAACTATCTTCTTTAGTTTTCTATATACCAAATAAGCTCCAAAATACAAGCACTTCAACCAATACTCCATACATTTCTTTTGGGGTGTGATCATTAGGCACTAACGGTGTCATCTATGCAAGATAGTATAGATTGTTCAGAAGTAATGTTATACAAAGTTCGACTATTTCAGGTCATCACAAAAACTGCGAATGCAGATTACTAACTTCTGATACAATTCACGCGTAGTTCCAGATGTAAATAGTAAATCTAGTGTACTACAGATGGCACAGTAGACTATTCTGACTTTTCAGTCTGGTCATACTCTACAGTTTTCAATGCAGCAGAAACGCGTCTGCCACTATTGAGAAATGAATGGCTGTGCAATGGGCTTCAATCAGCTCCCCTAACACTTTTAGTTCTATGGTTTGCTGCACTGAAAAGTGTAGAGTACGAGTATAACTTCTGCAGCTGCATAAAGATAAGCCCTTGCATGGAGTCTTCTACAAGAGCATTGAAGACAGGGGCTTATCTGAGAAGCTGACCTTTGCTTTCCTAAGGTCTGGGCTGAAGTCTGAGACCGAAGGGTTCATTATGGCTTGCCAGGATGGCGTCTTTAACACACTGTCCTAGGTATAGAGGTCCCTAATATAAACTGTAGGGCCTGCCGAAGGGCGCCGGAGACACTTATGCACCTGTTGTCGGCTTGTCCGACATACGCTGCCTATATCCACAGACATGATGGAGCAGAATAGTCTAGTACGCCATTTATGGTACACTAGATTTACTATTTACATCTGGCGCTACGCGTGGATTGTACCAAAAGTTAGTAATCTCCATTCGCAATTTTTGTGTTGACTTGAAATAGTCGAACTTTGTAAAACATTTACTTCTGAACAATCTTGCATAGATGGCACCATTAGTGCCTAGTGGTCACACTCCAAAAGAGATCTGATGTGTAAAATTTCTGTTTACTCAGAGTTTGTGGTTATAGAAGATTGTACGCCTCGATTAATAAGGTTATAGATTAATAAGGTAGGATTATGGGGTTAGAGTGATGTGATCTTATGGCGTTATGAGGTTTTGAAGGAAATATATTAAAAAATGTACTCATTTGAATGTGGAAGGCGAATAACCGGCTTTTTACAGGTATACTTTGAGATTAGAGATGAAAACGGAGCCAATCTGACAATTCTGACTTCGGATTCAGTGGATCAAAACACTTAAGAATATACTGGTCTGGTCCGCCGGGAAAACCACTTTTTTGTGGGCCTGTGATATTAATGGAAGAGTTACCAGTTTTTTGCGTAGTTTACAGCGAAAAAATGCGGTTCGAGGTAACTTCTTACTTTTCAAAATAACTGCGTACTGTAAGCGAGTAAGTTATAGCTAATGAAATGAAGAATTTTTTTTTTCTTTGGAACATTTTTTTATAAAACGCATAGGAACTGAGGAAAAGTCTTTGTAACACGAACATTGCATTTTATTATGTTCTATGTGAGCATGTGGGAGTGTTTAGCTCACTACTGTTTGTTTTTTAGTTTAGAATATATTATTGTAAATATTGTTATAATTTAAAAAATATCTAGTTTTATCAACTGGTTTATGATCAATATGAGACATCAGCTGAGACATTTTTACTGGAAACATATGCAGGAAAACCTAAAGTATTGAATCTACTAATATCAATAAAGTAAAATTTGAGAATCCCGTAATTTGGCGAAATTAATAAAAATGGCCCATATGTTATTGAAAATTGCCTGATAAAAGCATAAAGAGATTTTTAATCTTTATTTATTATATGGTCGTCCAGAATTTACGGGAAGTATGGACCATTTACGAAAACATTTATTTCCAACCTTTAATATGTCTATAAGGTACGTAAAGAAATATAGGTTTTATATAATTGCCAATAGTGTATTAATTTAAAATATCGTCTTTTTAAATATACTTATACTTTAAGATTGCTTTTACTACCTCCTGCAGGAAACGTATTTCTTTGTCATATACAGGGTGTAATCAGTTTCATGTCATTAAAAAAAACTGGTAATGGGGACCGACTAGATAAACAAAAAACTTTTATGACTTTTCCCCCTAGGGGCACTTTGAAAAAAACTGACCTAGGTCAACAATTTGAATATTAGGGTAGAAAATATTTGAGAACCACTGCCTTTCTGGATCAATGGACGTGTAGTAGTTCCCAATTATACAACTTTTAAATTGTCATAAAAAAGTGCAAAGATTACCGACCGACTCGTTCCGCCGGCTGGTGCGGCGCTGCGGTTCAAAGCAAAGGAGGGCGGCACCTTTGATGAGTACCTCAAATCAAAATGTAAATAATTCGTTATCTCTTTTTGCAGAACTACAAAAGCAAATGGTGGGCGTAGAAGTTAAATACAGCATTTCTTAACATGTGTGTTTTTTTAATTTAGAACAAAACATTGGAGCCTTTATTGTTGTTTTAATTCATCAGATTTAAATGTGTTTTATTAACATTTGTAACCTAAATGAGTGTTCTGGGTTAAAAGCTTAAAAAATGAATAATTATTGCATGACATTGGGAAATAAAGAGTTAGACGTATCAGATACACGATAACAAAACAATTATGTGTATTTTAAGTTAGGAAAAAATCTGATTTATTTAACGAATTGCCGATCAGGTATCGAAAATTAAAAGTGGAAATTTTCAGTTTTTTGCCATTATCTCGAAAAATATCACTTTTTCGACAAAAATAGTTTTGAGCAAAAATATTTACTACAAAATTCTGCACAAAAAAGGTCATCACACTTTTTTTCGTAGGATCAATCGTTTTTTGAGTAATAGTTACGGAAAATACAATGTCTGTATTTTTTTAACAGTAACAAACAGTAGACCTAATCCACATCTGACACAAATGGGTAATACCTGTTCTGATCAATAGAGACTTCATTCGGAGCACTGTACAATGCCAGAAGTAATTTAATTCCATGTTCCGTAATTAATTCGCGCAAAATGTGTGGCATTTTGAAAACTTCGGCACAATCCTGTAAGTCCGCGCGATTTTTAAGCAATTTCATGACTTTTTTTCCCCAATATGAAACAATGCAGATGTTGTGCCACATCCGCTAATAGCATGGATCAATAAAATATACGTTTTGGTATTGCTGAACTGGACCAAACTGTTCGGTGAGTATATTTTGGTTTCACCAACCACTGTTGTTTTGTTATTAGCGTGACAATATTCCATTGCAGTTTTTATGATAAGGACGTCGTCAATAATAACTGTTAATGTTTGCTTCTTGTGTACGTACTTGAGAACTATTTAATATTATCATGGCCACGCTATATCTTTGAAACAATTGATCCTACGAAAAAAAGTATAATGACCTTTTTTTGTGTAGAATTTTATAGGAAATATTTTTGCTCTTGACTATTTTTGTCGAAAAAGTGGTACTTTTCGAAATAATGGCAAAAAACTGAAAATCGCCCCTTTAGAGATGAGGAGAAAAACATTTTTTTTGAAGGAGGCGCCTTTCAAAATTTCACACGAGGGCGCTTGAGGAACTAAGGCCCTGTCTCTAATAACTTAGCAGATCTTTAAAACTGTTCAACATGAGTTACTCAAGTTTCAGCAAGTGGTTTACAATAGACACATGATGAAGACTTATTTTATCAATTAATTCATCTCTTCCGATTTTGAGATATCAGCGGTTAAAGTGAGGACCTGCTGCATTAGTAACCTTGGATTTAATGCAGCGCGTTCAACGCTCAATCTTATTGCACTTCTATGACCCCCAAACTGTTATAAAAATGATTTTTTGTTTTTCAAAAATTAATTCAGTTCTTAAACTACATTTCACTCGCTTGTACTCGCTTGTACTCGCTTGTACTAGTAACCTATCCTCAATAAGTAAAAAAGTTCCCTCGATACAGACTTTATTTGTATTTGGTCCCTAAAATAGCTATTTACGGACTCATTTAAGTCCGTGAAATGAGTTTTTTCTGGACTCAATCCCAAAAAGTTGCTGTAGGAATTTTGAGGATCATTTAGGTAAATAATGGAAAATAGTTCATACAACAATTAAACAACTTTATTTAATATAATAATATGACTTAATTATTAGGTTTGTAAGTCAAATTAATAATAATTAAATGATTATGACCCTAAATGAAAATTAAATGAACAATTTTGAGCACCTTCAAAACTATTATCCCCAAACGAAATATCCGAACCCGAGGGTATCGTGTTAATTTCTTTTTATGTTGTGGTAGTAACTTCGGTAGTAACCGATATTATGTTACTGATGATTCGATTTTCTTTTCCCCCATTAGCATTGTGCACACTTTTTTCTTCTTCTCAATTGATTCTTCTATAGATGACTCCATTGAAGATGACCTGGAATTAGTTATTATTTAGAATAAAAAGACAATAATATTGTGAAAAATCTTGCTTCCATCCTAGCCATTTCAACGAGATTAAATCGACGCCAGTATCTGCCGCAAGAGATGCAGAACTTCGTCGGAAGCAATGCCCTGTATACTCTGTTGTCTAAGAAAGTTTAAGTAATTCAACAACGATAGAGGGCATTTTCCCAAAATAATTTATTCCTACACGTTGTATTATACATTTTCCGTTACGATAGGAAATAAAAAAGTAATCGTGTTTAACATTCGTCGTAGTAAAACATATTTCTGGTACATTTCCATGGGATTAACAGCTTCACCTTCAGCTACTACCGGAAATAGTCTCTTAATTTTGGTCTTCATATCAGGAATTGTTATAAGAAAACATCGTGTGTCTTTTTGGACAATATCTTGTATTTCTAGTGAATGCACCTGCATGCACCACACACGCCAATGAGAAGAGCAACCTGCGAAATTAAATAAACTGCATGTCATTAAAGTATGATTTTAAACTTACTTTAATTAACAAATACTTCTCAACATCTGCATTTATCAAAAATATATTAATTTCTTGGCGCGTCAAAACTTTTGACTTTGTGGGCTCATAGCCTACTGAATTCGCTTCAAAAAAGCTATGACTGACGAATTTGTTAATTTCTATATTTCCTTTGATAGACAAAACAGCTTTTATCATCGAATAGTTTGACCAGAGAGTAGGTGGTTTTACTTCTTACGACTGCAATAGGATAATACGAAAATAGTTACAATAATAATTTACATACGTTATTAATATTGAATGCAAAGACTAGCGGCACTTAACTCTTCATGTAAGTAATTCAACATTGCATCTTCGTCTACAATTACAATGTTGTTCATTTCTTTCCATCGAATGAATGCTTCATATTCCTTTTCATAAATTTGACGAGATTTCACTGGAAGTAAATCTAACACAATTTCCTTCGCTTTTTCAGATATAATTTGTGGATTATGCATTTTATAAAGTATAAAAAGAACGCGTCAAATTTTTTTTGTCTGGTTGCTATGGTCGTATGACAATTAAAATTTGAAGCTCACCAAAAAAATATCGTTTGTAACACGTATGTACACTTCTGTGCAATAAAATCCCGTACACCTATTTTTCGCTATATTAAATCATTCTTTATTTATTTGTCAGTGTCATATTTTCGAAATGCCGAAATTAACTGTTGTTATAACATGGGCAAGGCAAACAACGATATGTGCAGGCGCGATTTTGCAATAGAAACTATTCTTTGCGAATACAAGATGCTAATCCGCTCTAGGCTAAAGTACCTAGAAAAGGTGGAACTAACGCCTGAAGACATAGGAAAATTAGCCCCCAGGAAAATCACAAGCTTTTTAAAAAGCTTGGGAGTCCTGGTCGATGTGAAGTAGGGCTGAAAAGAGCCGAGAAACCCATTGAACAATCTACAAGGATAAGATACTTAAAGTTAAAATCACGAAAGCAGAGTATGAAAACTTGCTGAGACGGCATATGCTTAACCCGATGCACTTTGTCTTTTATAAATATCTACGAGATCAGGGAATGTCTAACGACTTGATGTTTTTCTGAAGTTGGCAAGCTTAAGTGTCATATTTTCGAAATGCCGCAATTAACTGAACATGAAAAAATTATAATTCTCTCCAAAATTGAAGAGGGATGGCCTATCAGAGCAGTTGCTAACCATTATCACTTGAATAAAAGTACTGTTATGAGTGTGAAGAAAAGTGGGAGGAGGAAGGTAGCGTAAAGAGAAAAGACGGTTCAGGCCGATCGAGAAGTTCAAATCTCGTTCAAGATGAAGCACTCCTGGGCTATTTGAAGGAAAATCCGACATCCATTTTAAATAGCAGGAGACGCTGTGTTCATGACAAATTTTCCAGCATCGAGGTCAACAGCTAGCCGAAGCATAGGAAAATCGGAAATAAAAACTATACAAGTGCCATATTAACAGAAGCAAGCCCGCATTATGTTTTGTTTAAATTGTGTCTATGGCCCGTTGGAGTTTTGGAATGTTGTGTTTACCGATGAAAAAGTTTTTCAGTCTTGTAATGACGGATATATGTACAAAATATTATTTACACAATAAATATAATCGCAGTTATGTGCAGTCGTATCTGTGAATTTTTCAACTTCCATTTTTGCATTTGTTATAAATCGAAATCATTCCCATCGAATGGTGTAAAAAGGTAAGAAAAAACAAAAATACGTATGTTTTTTTTCTGGATTAACATTATTCAAATACCTTACTTATGACATTTCACAATCAATGTCACTTTTTTATAACCTATATGATAATAAAAGATCTAAATTCCAAAAAGACTGATTCACATCACTTAATATTAGTAAAAACTGGATTACTTGATTTTTCAAGTGTACGGGATTTTATTGCACAGAAGTGGGTAGTATATTAGGACCCTTACTGTTTTCCCTTTATACTACAGATCTATATAAGCATTCAAAATTCTGTCAATCGCATCAATACGCTGATGATACGCAAGTATATTACTCCTTTACTTATGATCAGCTAAGTTCAGCCGTTCTTCATATCAACTCAGATTTAGACATGATTGGTAGATATTCCGGTGCACATGGGTTAATCCTTAATGAGAGAAAGGCGCAGATTTTGGTGTTTGGTCGAAGCAGTGACTTTATTATCAATAATCCCTTGTTTAAAATTGTTCTTAACAATGTTGAGCTTGAACCAATCAATAATTGTAAAAATCTCGGTCTTAATATGGATGTTGACCTTAGATTTACCTCTCATGTATCAAATATAATTCAAACTTCAATTCATAAATTAAAAATTTTGTATATGTATAAGGATATTTTTAGTACCGAGGTCAAGTTGAGATTAACTAATTCTTTGATACTCCCGCATCTTGAATACTGTAATATTGTATACTGGCCAGCCTTACTGCAGAGGGATAAAAATAGCCTTCAGAAAATACAAAATATGTGCAGTAGGTTTAGTTTTAATATTAGAAAATTCGATCATATATCAGGAGCATTGAAGGATTCTAAGTGGTTCAAGCTCGAAGAACGCTTTCAAATTCACATGGCCTGCTTAATCTACAAAATAGATAGTCTTAAGTTACCTCAATACCTCCACAATAAACTTATTAAAGGCAGTAACACTCATGAACGTATCACACGACATCAAGAACTATTCACTGTTCCTAGACACAATTCGGCTATGTTCCAGCGTAGCTTTTCTTATAACGCTGTAAAAATATTTAATTCTATACCGGATGACATCAAGGCAGCTTCCAACACTGTTGTTTTTCGGAACAAATTTAGAACATTAATTTACAACAAACGAGATCTGACGTAATGGAACACTCACTTGTTTAGTTAGTAAGAGTTCGCATTTTTTATTATTAAAATAGTGGCTTCTATGTATTAATTTGCAATGGGGTGGTTGTATGAGCAGCTCTGTTGGATACCGCCACCTCCCATCATATATTCTTTTGTTGTTACTTTTTGCAGCTGATAAATAAAGACATATTATTATTATTATTATTATAAGTGTACCTAAAATCAGTTTATTGGGACTCGTCGGCTACGATTCGTTCCAAAAAACATGATTTTATAAAAATAACTATTTTTAATGCCGCTACTGAAAAATCCATGTGACTTCGAATGAAAATAGTTTTTTTATACCAGATATTTTATCTGATTTATCATGTGTCAATGGTTGGAAACAAAGTTTTGGGATGAGAAACGTAAAATACTGTATTTTCGAGTAATTTCGTAAAAGTGGAATAGTGCGATTTTTCCCGATTTTGCAATCCCAAATCTAATTGCAACCTCCATAATCGAATTCGGCAAGTCATTTCACATAAGAATATGACTCCAGTTTTTGTACGTTCGCAAGTTGCATAAGCCATTTTATTTTCCATATTTCGAAGGTCTCGCTCCCGCCTAATATATGTCTGTGTATCATCGAGAGAAACGAAAAGCAAACTGAGCATTTACATTATTCGTTCCCACTTACATTGTTTCTCCACATCACGTTAGACGTCCCCCGAAAATTAAATTGACTAGGATGGTATTCATAACAGAAAAACATCAACAAGAAGGTACCGAACGATTTGTCAAATAGGCAAGATATTATTGTATAGGTCTGAATCGGAAGCTAAGTAAATCATTCAGTCAATTTGTCTCCAACGATTTATAATAAATACCCAGAAATTGTTTAACCTATACCCACTCGTTTGTAAAATAGCCTACTATTTGTTATCCTTGTTCACTGCCAAAGGAGAGTGTCAAGGGTATGGGATTTCTCAGTATCGACGCCGTTTCGTTTTCGATCAGGTATATTAATATAATGTGTTAATGGGTCAAATTATTTATTTATCTACTGAAGATATTTTTAGTCAAACCTTCGAAGAACTTTTGTCAATTTATTAAACCGAGATTGATTTTTCTTAGGTCAGAGAGCTACGCGTGAAAGGTCCGCAATCGTGTATATTTTATTGAAAGTGTAAAATATACGACAGTGTTATATATATTATATAAGACGTCCGTAAAATAGTAAAGTAAATCTCGGATTTAACAGGCACACAAAAAATGTCGGTATCTTTGCTTTGCGATGCGGCGTGTTTGATGGGTCAAAGGCGCCGACATTTTTTGAGTGTTAAATTTGAGGTTTACTATAATCGGTTGAATTCGTCTATTTGTTCACATAATTCACACATTTATTTGTTCACACTATCTCTACGTCGCACAGTGGGGCAAATAGCTCATTTTTTGGACAAACGATAATTCTCAAGCCTGGAATTAATAAAACTTAATTTTTTTTTTAACTATTCGTTATAAAATTCCCTTTAATTCTATCGAGCCCGAATTTTGAAATTTCAAAATTAAAGATGGCTAATCCAATATCGCGGACATAAATTTTGAAAGTAAATTAAAATTTGATCAAAAGATTGTTTAAAATTATAAAAAAATTGTTACTCGGGGGGTTTTTTTGGTTTCTAATCTCATTTCTGATCCCCGAATTTTGCGATTCAAAAAACCAAGATAGCGGATCCAATATGGCGGCCATAATATTTTTTTAAATGAAATGTACATGCACAAACTGTTAAAAATTGTTACTTAGGACTTTTAAGGTTTTCTGATCGAGAATCTAAAATCTAAATTACGTAATATCGTAATCCAAAATGGCGAATCCAATATGGCGGCCATAATATTTTTTTAATTGACGTGTAAATGCGCAAATTGTTAAAAATTGTTACATGGGGGTTTTAGAGATTGCTGATCATGAATCTGAAGTCCAAATTACGTAATATCGAAATCCAAGATGTCGGACCCAATATGGCGGCCATAATATTTTTTTAAATGAGATGTGCATGCGCAAATTGATAAAAATTGTTACTTAGAGCTTTTAAGGGTTTCTGGCCATGAATATGAAGTCTAAATTATGTAATATCGTAATCCAAGATGGCGGATTCAATATGGCGGATCCAATATGGTGACCATAATATATTTTTAAAAGAAATGTACATACGCAAATTATTAAAAATTATAGTATTAATATAGCTTATAGTATTAATATCACTGCTCGTTTGTGACTTGACTAATTAGGTTATTTTAAAGGATTTGGTATATGTTATGTTAGGCTTAGAGCCCCTTTCTACTCAAGTTTTATTTTCTACATTAAGTAATAATAGGTTTATAGCCTACCTGCTTCTTTATGATTTGACTCATGAGTTTACATTAGGTTTAAAGATGTCAACATTTTTGATTTGTTATCTCATTTTTTTATAAGATGGCATATTCGAATCTGCCATCTTAGAATTCGAAATTACGAATGCGTAGTCAGCAAACGCAAAAACCTGCAAGTAACAACTTTTAATTATTTTCGCATGTACATCATAATTTTTAAAAAAATTATGGCAGCCATATTGTTTAATTTTCTGGTTTGCAAAATATCGAAATTTTAATATCCGAAACGAGATTAGCAAACTGCGAAACCCCCGAAAAACAAATTTTAACAGTTTTCTTCTTGATTTGTCATTCTTTTTTAACTTACGGACACCATATTGGATCCGCCATCTTGGATTTCGATATTACGTAATTTGGACTTCAGATTCATGATCAGCAATCTCTAAAACTCCCAAGTAACAATTTTTAACAATTTACGCATTTACATGTCAATTAAAAAAATATTATGGCCGCCATATTGGATTCGCCATTTTGGATTACGATATTACGTAATTTAGATTTCAGATTCTCAATCAGAAACCCTTAAAAGTCCTAAGTAACAATTTTTAACAGTTTGTGCATGTACATTTCATTTAAAAAAATATTATGGCCGCCATATTGGATCCGCTACCTTGGTTTTTTGAATCGCAAAATTCGGGGATCTGAAATGAGATTATAAACCAAAAAAACCTCCAAGTAACAGTTTTTTATAATTTTAAACAATCTTTTGATAAAATTTTAATTTACTTTCAAAATTTATGTCCGCGATATTGGATTAGTCGTCTTTAATTTTGAAATTTCAAAATTCGGGCTCGATAGAATTAAAGGCAATTTTATAATGAATAGTTTAAAAAAAAAAAATTAAGTTTCATTAATTCCAGGCTTGGGAATTATCGTTTGTCCAAAAAATGAGCTATTTGCCCCACTGTGCGTCGCGGTAAGTGCGGTTATTGTTGCTTCTATAGATTTGTAAGCTGTATAACACTTGAAGCGATTTTAATTGAAACACGTGATTTACAACTAAAATATTTAATTTACAAAACAGCGAAACTTGTGTATGTAGATTACCAACTGTGGTGGGTGAATTCCTACTCCCCAACACATATAGCTCGTACCTACCCCCAAGTGCACTTTACACAATCTTAATACAAAAAAGAGATAATTCTATATAGGTAAACAAAAAGATGGAGCAGCAACTTGGGTTCACGTTTATCACCAGTACTCGCCAAGTTATTTATGGAAGCATTCGAAATATACGCCTTGGACAACTACCAGTTAAAACCAAAATATTAGTTTCGATATGTGGACGACACTTTCATTATATGGCAACATGACCGTAAGGAACTGGAGACTTTCAAGTCTGTAAACAGCTTACATCATATGATCAAATTCACCATGGAAATAGAAACAGATAGCAAACTCCCATTTATGGACGTTCTCGTCTTTAAGAAGGACAATGGAGGATTATGATACAAGGTATACAGAAAACCTACACACACCGACAGCTACCTATACGCTAATTCTTACCACCTCCCAGCACAAAACAGGCCGTCGTTAAGACACTAGTACATAGAGCAAAGAAAATTTGCAAGACAGACAAAGAAGAATATCAGTAAGTCTGGTCTGTTGGGGAGGATGGTTCGGTTAGTTATAACTAACTAAAAAACATCACTACAGAAAAATCGATATAAACCGAAGGACATAGACAACGCAATAAAGAGACAAGATACAACAAGAACAGAAAAAGAAAAGAAATACACGGCAACAGCTTACCTACCATATATTCAAGGAAGTACGGATAGAATCGGAAGAGTTTTGGAGAAAGGGAACATCAAAGTAATATATAATGCGAAACAGAAGATAGCACAATATTTTCCCAAACACCAAGGCCCAGGAGAACTAGAAACACCAGGAGTATATAGCATTCCATGTTCGACAAGTTTACATCGGAGAGTTCAAACGACATATAAACACCGGACTCAGAGAACACATTAGCAATAGAAAGAAGGGAAATTCTACAAAATCAGCAGTTGCCGAACACTCAGAAGAAACCGGCCATTTGATAAAATTCGACGAGACAAAGAAATTAGCCAACATCAAGAATTATTGGATAAGAAGACAGAGAAGCCATTGAAATAAATAAAAATCCGAATAACTATAAACGTAACACCGGACTACAATTACCAATAATGTAGAAGTCAATGTTCCTCATGAGCAATGATCCGCAACACGCCTCCTGATAACTTGTATAAAGAGAGGAGCTCAGTCCAGCAGAGCTCACTTCGCTTCAGAAGAAGACTACGACAAGATGGCCGAAACGTCAAGCACTCAACCAAGTCTACGCGGAAGAAGATCCGGAAACCAGCAGCCAGACACACGTATCACTGTTTGATATCCAGCAGTAATAATAATAACAATAATAACAACAAATAACTACTTCAAAGTTACGTCAAAGACTTATTTATCATACAAAGCGACACTTACACGAAATGCACTAGCGCCCCCGATAGTATTCAGTGTGTAACAGAGGAGTGTAGAATGATGACGGCCTCTGATTTCCCCCACAGGTACAACTAGGTAGCAAACGTTGTTCGTCTCAAGCTAGCTCTTCAGCACATGCTCTTAGATCACCGACACACTACATTATGAGTACAACTTTGTTTTAGAGAATGGGGACTGTAATATACTGGGATTAATCAGTTATAACTGACCGAACCATCCTCCCCAACAGACCAGACTTACTGAACAGGCTTACCCTGAAGAGGCAAAAGCACACTTTCTTCGTATACGATATAGTACCTAATACCCATATCTTACAGCAGTACTATGGTGAAAAGTTAAACGAATACAGAAAAAACTTGCTGAAGATGTTAAAACAATGTGGCAATAGGTGCACCATCACGGGTACAGTTCCCAAGACTCTCTCCCGAAACCTCCAACAGCTCAATTTCCATTCTCATACTATTACCCAAATTCAAAAATTTGTCATCTTGCTTATAGTAGATGGAGATCTCTTAAGGAGAGAATCTGACGAATAATAATGATATTAAAATATTAATATTACTATTGTTATAATTAAATTAATATATTCAGAACTGAACATCATACCGGTGTGTGAGAAATCTGCTGAATGGATGGCAGAACGAAGGCTTCGTCTACTTAGGGTACACGATTCAGATGTTTACAGTCACTAACTTCTCAGGACGTAGAGTAGCTGTAATGAATTCGCCGGCGCTGCTACTGTGTGGTGTCGGAGGTCACGAAAGTCCTATGCGGCATCGGGATAAGGAAAAAGAACCAGTAATAATAATAGTCAAAACCTAGTACTATCAGAACCCGCACCTGATCCTATGCAAGCAGGTATCCCTTTAAGGCCTGAGGAAAAAAAATGAGGCTGAAGCCCCATTTTTTTTACCCGAACCGTTTTGTGGCTTATCTAAGGGACACATAACGGGGGAGGTCCTAAAATGGGAAAAAGAACAGAAAGAGTCCTACTAGAGGAATACTCCGGGCGAAAGACAAGCGAGAAAGTTCATCACTTATTCGTCAAGAATGCCACAAGGCTTCTCGAACTTAAAAAGTCCGACTCAAGGCTGATGACAGGTCTTTTAACAGGCCATTGCCCCTTAAGATCCCATCTTAAGAACATGGGTAAGGCAAACAACGATGTTTTAGCTCTTAAATGATTTTTTTTTTATATAAAATGGAAAAGTTTAGGTAGTTAATTAGAAGGTTCCTTTTGACTACATTATATTTACAATAAAACGAACATTTGTTGATTCTTCTTGAAAATTATAAAAATACGCAATTTCAAATAAACATTTCTCAGAGTACGAATAGTCCGGATGTCAATTGAATTATTAGACAAGCTACAATAATACATACCAAAAGCGGCCAATTTTTGGTGTACCAGATCAATATCCGGCCGCCATTTTTTTATTTTATAACTGATCAAGATGAAACTAGGCATCTGTCACATGTTGCCAAAATGACCTTTTTTATCTATCTGTCAAATTTCTTCGACTTCCGCTTTCACCGAAAGTGACCCCCCCTACTAGTCACTTTCAAATGGAACACCAAGTATATTTTTGGATTTTTGGAATCTAAACCATAATGATGGTTATGACTGTGTAAATTTCATTAATCTTTAAGCCATTTTGAATTTTTTAAGCCAATTCCAATTTTCAATCTTATATCCCGTGACCAACCAGAAATTGACCCACCAGAATGTGTTGTAATACATCGTTAGATTAGCACTGAAAAATTACATTTAGCTACTGTATGAAAGTGATACTTTCATTTAAAAATTTTGAGTAATTTCGAAAAAGTGATTTTATCAACTTGCGACCTCTGTAGCACAAAATAACAACAGCAAATTGAATAAGTATTTTTCTTCAATTATTTTTGAACATTAGAAGAATTTCTTGTGGGTCACAGGACACTAGATTGGAAATTATAATTGCTACAAGAATATTAAAATGGCGAATTTCAAGTTGTACCACAGAATTTTAAGTACACCCTAATTTTTTCTTCTCTAGGAGGGATTAAAGACAAACTTCTCAATTTGGGAGATTATAGTGTTTCTCGCTTCTTCACTATTGCACATGAAAAAATCGACGATTTTGGAAGAAAAAGAAAGAAAAGGAATACAGAATTTTAGAAATTTCTGTACAGATAGTTTTAAAATCTGTTCCCATTTTGTTCCTAAGTTAATATTGAATAAATCAACAAGCACTTACGTGTCTTCCTGGATTATATTCGGTACTAAAATGAAGAAATTTGATCGAATTCGTAAAACTATTAAAAACAATTAGTATCGAAAAGTTCTGTCAAAACTATCGTTAAAAAACCAGTAATCTGGATAACCCGTAGCAGCTGTTTCAACAAGTTTGTTTCGATATCAAAATTAATTAACTGAAGATCGTTCAGTAGATATATATCGAACGAAGTTGGACCACCCACATAATATTTAGAGTAACGTTGAAAAATTACTTACTTTTAACAATAAATCTGGAAATAAATTGCCTAAGAAATGGAAAATGAGTTCACAAAATTGTGAAATCCAGATATCCGTTATACTTTTGATGTTATCTTTAACTCGTAAAATGTAACTGCTGAAACTTTGCAAGGACCTACTTTGGTGAATAATGGCATATTCTACTCTAGTAATTGCTAAATGTTTAAAGATGTCACGGATGTCAATTTACATTGTAGATATTTTCGATTATTATTGGCGAAATATCCACACAATTAACCGATTATTACCGTATGATTACAGTCATATAGTATCTTTAAACTAAACGGAAGAAAAATAATTGGACAAGTTGAAATAAATATACCGTTGGAAATGCTTTCTAAAATTCTTAAAAAATATTTTCGAAATAGCGCAAAAATTTGCTAGCAGGCACTGTTTGTATTTGATAACACAGGCCCACAAAAAAAGTGGTGTGTGCTGGGGTACTGACTATACCTATCCTTTGTATTTTGAGCCGCTGAACACGAATCTAACCTGCCCCATCACGTCAGGATTTTTTTTAACACCAAAAAAAAATTCTGTTGGATCGTAATATTTGCTCATTTAAATCTCCAAAAGTGATTCAACTTTAAAACTTCAACCTGACAACAGTGTGGCACTTCAGTATTAAGCACATAACTTAAAGAAACCGTAGAACCTCATAACGGCTTAATCCCATTACCCTGGAAATCCGATAAAAAGGTGGGGAATCTTAATTGGGTAGCTAGTGAGATTGTGACCTCGGATTCATGTAATTGAGTATCATACATTCACGCTCAATGATCCCATAACCACAGCATCCCATAACCTCTTAAACCTGAAGATCAAACGGAAAAAAATGGAGATTCTAGCAAAGTTGTAGAGAACTCGATTCTGAACAAAAACCTGTCTATACATTTTTTGTAACATGTACCGCTACGGAGATATAGGACAAAAACTGTTAGTATCCATGTTTTCAAGATGGCGGCCAAGTGGGGTGGCCGTCGACCCTAAAACTCAATTTTGAACTTCCCCCCTTACACAACGAAAAAAAAAACCTTGTCCTATACAAAATGCAAGATTAAATATAACATTTCAATAGACTACTGGTTTTTGTGATTGCTATACAGGATGTAATTAGTTTCATGCCATTAAAAAAACTGGTAATGAGGACCTACTAGACGAATAAAAACTTATATGACATTTTCCTTAGGGGCACTTTGAAAAAAACTGACCTAGGTCAAAATTTGAATGTTGAGGTAGGAGATATTTGAGAACCACTGCTTTTCTGGGTAAATGGGCGTATAGTCCCGAATCATAGAAGTTTCTTACTTATTTTTAAAGTCATAAAAACGTGTAAAGATTACCGACTTGTGTCCTCGCCGCCGCGCAGTCTCAAACAAAGGAGCGCGGCACTTTGATGGGACCGCATTAGCGTGTTTGATGGTCAAAGGCATCGACATACGCGACGATGATGAAGCAAGCAATTCTCAAACAATATTACTAAAAATTTTCGAAATGTTTTTCTTTTTTTTTCTCTCCAGAACTATGGACTTTAGACCCCATGTTATATAAGGTTTTTCTGTTTGTCTAGTCGTTCCCCATTAACATTTTTTAAATGACTTGAAAGTATTTACAACTATTACACTCTCTTCCATGTCTTCTAAAGTCAAGTGGCACAATTCTTCACTACTACAAGCTCCAAATATGGCGAAAATCATTAGATACTTTTCAGCTAGTGCCTCCGTAAGGAAATTATCCACCGGCTCCTTAATTAGTATTTTGGATTTTTTTGGTCTGATTCCTTCACTCTTCCTTTTCAAAAACGCAATTACCTCATAATAGTTGCTTATGTCGTGATTTTTCCTTCTATTCAGCATCGCCTTGATCATAGTTCGACCAAAGTGTTGAAGACTTCCATATTTTAAATTTGTCTTCACAGAACGCCAAAAATTATTATATTTGCCTGATACACTTTTACTTATACACCATTCCATTAAACGATTATAGGCAATCTCGTACTGTTGTCTCGATTTTGCTGCCAACAAGCTAAACGTAACCCCATTAGCTGCTTCTTCAATTTCTAATGAAATATGAGTCATAGAGACAAACAGATACATTTTTCATTACCTTAGTTACAGTGAAATTCTCTGAATACATTGATTGTCTAGCTTCATGACACAATGTCATTTTTGACAGACAAATACAAAACTTTAAAATTTTGCAATAATACGCAGACATTATGTCTCTAAAATCAGATTTTCAGTGATGCTTTTAGTAGTGTTCTTACAAAAATAGTGTATGAATATACGTGTATACAAAATAAAATATCACTTTTAACACATGTATCACAAATCACTATTTTGCTACCGAAATAGTTACCAAAAATATGTGTAAATTTACTTTACGCCCTAGTGTGTAATTTGAAATAATAAGATAGTCAGATAGTTGTTTAAAAATCATAATACTAATATGAATGAAATTATTCAAAATCTTAAGAATGTAAATCAAACATCAATATTTTAAATAATTCAAACATTATTCTTAAAGAACACTGGAAATATTTTATAATATTATACGCACTGATAGTAAATAAATGGGCTATATAAAATTAAATAGCTAGTTTTTGACCTTAAAATAAGATACGATTATTATAGACAATAAGTTTTAACCATTTTATTTTACGCCATTTATGCATGTACACCCGATAGGAGAAAAACATAGTTTTATTAACTTCTTAAATTATATGTAAAAAAAAAACAAAACAAAAATACATTGAAAAATAAGGTAAAATAAGTTATTGTGCACAATAATTAAATAACTTTAAAGTGACTGTTAGAAATAACGACTGCTAACTTGTAAATATGTAAAATTTAGGAATAATCTCATATGTAATGATAATTTTTCTTTATACAGTGTGTCCCAGGATAGATGTAACAAGAGGTGTAATGGACCAAAAATTTTGGAATTTTGGAATGTTATTTGGGGATTGAGTCCTGTTTGTTGTAAAACTAAAGTATACCAAAAATGACTTGATTTGGTGTTCTACAGGGTGTTTTAAAAGCAAAGTTGTAAAAATCACCACTAATAAAGTACCTTTATTTTTCAAAATATGAAAAAATTCCACTAAGAAACGTTATTTAGAATGCAATTTTATACCTCTATACCAAATTTCAGGAATATAAAATTATTTTTTTGAAACTTCCCATTTTTTTCAATAAATTAGTATTTTATTTTGAACCTTTCAATTAAAACTACATAGAAATTATTTTTTGCGAATTAATATTTAAAGTTATGTAGAAGCTAAAAGTAGGCTATGAGAAAAGCAGTGGATACACATTTATCATTTATTTTTGACATATCTGTCAAACGTAGTCAATATTATCCTTAATTTCTGTTTCAAATTAACGAACCAAGCATAAATAATTAAGTGAAAATGGTACTCACACTGCGTGAAAAAATTTATATTGTGCAATGCTACGGAATTGGCGGTGAAAACTCGCTAAGAGAAGTGATAAGCCAATTTAATTTGAAATTTCCTGCTTTGTCACGTACTCAGGCTATAAGAATAATTAAAAAGTTTATGGCTACTGGTAGTGTTCTTAACAAGAAAAGAAAAATAAAAGCATATGATGAAGACAATGTTGGGGCTATTATAGCTCATGCCTCTGTTAAGAAAATCCTAGTATGCCACTAAGAGAGAGATCAGCTCTTATTAATATTAGCAAGTCTGAACTCCAAAGAATTTACAAGGCAAAGAAAATATAGGGCATATAAAGCAAATTATAAACATACGCTTGAAGAGGGAGATGACGGCCGTAGGTTGCATTTTTGTTTGACCATTGGAGAAAAAATCATGGAAGAGACATTTTTTCATCATTTCATAATTTTCTCAGATGAATCCACATTCACAGCCAATGGTGTTGTTTCATCTCAAAATTGTCGGTTTTGGGCTTCTGAAAATCCAAATTTTAGAATTCATTGTAGAAGACAGTATTATAAAAAAGTGAATGTGTGGTGTGCCGTTTCTTATCACATTGGAGTTATTGGACCTTATTTCATTGAGGGAAGGTTAAATCAGCACACTTATTTACATCTTCTTGAAAGATTTTCTGAAGAACATTTAAATATTTTAAGAGATATGCCTTTAGTTCATTTTCAACGTGATGGTTGCCCTGGCCACTCCACAGAAATGGTTAGTCGGTGGTTGAATTTAAATTTTGGAGAAAATGGAATTGCCAGGAATGGACCGATCAAGTGGCCGGCGAGATCCCCAGACCTATAAATATTGGATTTTTTTTTATGGTTTACGCTGAACCACTTCCTAACGATGTAACAGTATTGAAGCAGAGAATTACAAATGCCGTAAACTCCATACTGTTAGATCATATTCGAAACAGTTTTAAGGACTTCAGGCGAAGGATCGAAATGTGTGTGAATGTGGGTGGTAGCTACGTCGAATAATAAAAAAATTGTAAACATTGTTTTGTATTGGTCAATAATTAACTTGTTTGTGAATCTGTTATGTTTTTGACATTTATTACTTGTTATAATTTTTAAACCTCATTAATCTTCTATTAGTAATTGTTTCTTGTTTTAAAATTAGTTCGATTAACATTATACCTTACAATTAATTATTTTTTATTTATTTGCTTTTATCATGATTAGAGAATATTATTTAGGTATTATGCAAATCACAACTTACACACTTTTTATTTATTATGAAAATACCTACTTTCTGTATATTGTTGCCCTAATCTGGGCACGCTAATATACTAGTCAGGTAAATACTTTAAAACACTCATTATTGGAGAATCAATCAAAACAACTACTCTTCTAGCTAATACTGACGAAGTATTGAATTACATGATAGGATTCTTAGCATTTAAAAAAAATATATTGAAAATACTTAAATCATTTATTCAAATTTAATCATTCACACTTTTTTATTTAATATGAAATTATCTACTTTCTGTATATTGGTGCCTTAATCGGGTCACGCTAATATACTACTTAGGAAAACACTTTAAAACACTCACTATTGGAAAACCAATCAAAACAACTACTCTTCTAGCTAATAAATAATTTAACTATTTTCAATATATTTTTTTGCCTTAATATACCAGGAATCCTATCATGTAATTCAATACTTCGTCAGTAATTAGCTAGAAGAGTAGTTGTTTTGATTGGTTTTCCAATAATGAGTGTTTTAAAGTGTTTTCCTAAGTAGTATATTAGCGTGACCCGATTAAGGCACCAATATACAGAATTTTTGACCTAATTCTGCAAGTTACGGAACCCGTCATTACAAATCCATGCACAAGGTTTCATCAAAATCCATTCATTAGCACTCAAATCAGAGGTGAAACCCCCTGTTGACTGAACTAAATCCATATAAATTTAAACCTGTTGCAATATTCAGGCCAAAACGGTCCAAGAGATGATTGACATTTCGCAGCTGCTATGTTAATCAAATTTACAGTGTTGTTTGATCAAATATTCTTTGGACAGATGAAAGCAATTTTGGAAACGCAAAAAAATTAACAAACAAACACAGTTTATTGAAGTAACAGCCAGTAGAGAGACTGACATGATAGAAATTTTTTTGTGTCAAAAATTGGCTTCAGCTCTTCAAAGTATTTCAGAAAAGTTAGATGGGAACCTTAGACCTGTTATTACAAAAATAAAGACAATTTAAAGATAATTTTATTAGCAAAAAAAGTATTTTTACCTTTTTTGCAAAAATTAATGTTTCAATGGGTTGCGTATTTACTTAAAAGCACACACCTCCATTTTTCCACCCCCTATGTCGCCAGGTGAGTGATTCACTTAGACAATTTTTTTTTGTAAAATATACGTTATTACCTATACCACCCTAAAGTCTGAGCCAGCCATGTATTAATGTGTTATTACACCAAATTTTCCACTTTATACCCTGTACTAAAATATAAACTACAATAATCATTCTGCTTACTTTCGCAAACCCCGTATATGTGTACGTATTTTGTACATTTTATAAAATTTCAATCCAAGCCAGTTTGTCTCGAAGAATATAGAACACATGTGTCAACGTAACCGAATAGTAACAAAATATGAATCGTATATCACAAGCCTGTCACTATGAAAAAATAATAATGATATATGATGAAATCATCTCGAAAAGTGTTACAACTTTCGGACTATTAAATGTACGCTTGAACACAAAAAAGAATACCATAAAAAGTTTGTGTTGATATACCGAGATAAGTATATTAGAGAGGGCAAGAAAAGAATGTAGGACATCGATATTCTGTCTAGTCGGAACTATGCGGTTATGTGATCAGCAAAAAGGGTTCTAAATTTCTATACTGTTAACGAAATGAAAACTATTGCTGTAGTCGAAAACGCTCAAGCTGAAAATTAATATTTTATGTCTGTGGCCGGGTCGTTTTTCTAATAAGAAAGATTTAAAAAATCGGGGGAATGTTGTTTATTGAAGGAGACAAAACGATTGTAATTCTTTCATGGGATTTGAAGATAATTAACTCACTCTCTCACTTACTTTTCTCGGAGATATATCATGTCATTTACAGCAGGAAAATACAATTAATACTTTGAACAATCTAAATATACAATGAGTCCATAAAATACAGCAAAAATTCATTTTCAAGTAGAAAAATCCTGAAGTAGCTCAATATTTTTTCATAAATATGCATCTTTTGAAATTGAACCTAATCTACAGGGTGATCCACATTGGAATTATGACGTTATCGAATACTTTCTTTAAATGAAATTATGGTATTTTTTTAATAACCTGTGGAAAGTACCTGGAATTAACACCCCAAATAACCCACATTTGACACATTTTGATACTATGAATTATTGCACTAATACCGGTATTGTATTTCGACTTTAATTACATCCGCGTAGTAGAGTGAAGGTATAATAAAGTAAAAGGAGAAGATTTTTTTTGGTCAAATAGGCTTAGTCAGTATATATTGACTCACCCTTTATTTCTGTTATTATTGAAAATAAAAAAAGTTTCATATAAACGTTGTAGGGTTGTATATACAGGGTGTCCCGTAAATAATGGATAATCCTGAAAATGGCAATAGGTCAGGCCATAACCTATCAGAATATCACCTTATTGAAAACCCTATGGTTTTCGAAATATGGGCACTTTTTTTATATTTTGAAGATTTCTACTCTAGAATAGTATTTTGCATGCCACTGCTACAAGGTAAGGATTTTTTCATTCTGTTTTTTGGTGAGTATTCTAGAGCAGTTGAGCTATCAAACGTATATAGGAGTTTTTAGATAACGACGACGGTATTCTCAAAAAAAAAAATGTGTTTCTTAAATTTCGGTTCCACCAAGATTCCGTCTGCTGACTTTGACCTTTGATGGTGTAAAGAAAAGTGCTAAGCGAACTTGCCACCTATCTTAAAAACTTGCCAACTTATTATTGTATTCTAAAATGTTTAAAAATTCTGATTCTTCCTGTTAGAAAAAAAGATATAGCTGTTTGAATAGTGGAGGAGCTAAATTTATCAATTTAAAATTTTTAATAAGCCTTGTTTTTAATTGCATGTGACGCATGTCATTTTGTACGTCTAGTGTACCACATTGTCAGCTTCAGGGATAAAGGAAAGTCTTCTAGTAAAATCGGTGGGTCATTTTGAAGGAACTCCAAATAATTGCCTGACGTTAATGTTGGTGACAGTTCGAATGGGCCCACCACTTGACCATTTAGGATGCCTGTCCACAAATTTACTTTAAGCAGCGGATCCACTGGCAAATAGTATGCATATTAGCATACTCATGTTATGTATACTGTATACGAGGCATTGTTGTTCTCAATAAGTTCCAATCAGCCCAAAGAAATACTAATTCGTTATTATCGACAAATAAACAAAGTCTTAATCGGTAACACCAGACGTACAAAATGACACGCGTCACATGCAATTAAGAACAAGGCTTACTTGTTAAAAATTTTAAATTGATAAATTTAGCTCCTCCACTATTCAAACAGCTATATCTTTTTTTCTAACAGGAAGAATCAGCATTTTTAAACATTTTAGAATATAACAATAAGTGGTCAAGTTTTTAAGATAAGTGGCAAATTTCGCTTGGCACTTTCCTTTACACCATCAAAGGTCAAAGTCAGCTGACGAAATTTTGATGGAACCGAAATTTAAGAAATACATTTTTTTTTTGAGAATACCGCCGTTGTTATCTAAAAATTTCTATACATATTTGATAGCACAACTGTTCTAGAATACTCACCAAAAAACAGAATTAAAAAATCCTTGCCTTGTGGCAGTAGAATGCAAAATACTATCCTAGAGTAGAAATTTTCAAAATTTCAAAAAAGTGCCCATATCTCGAAAACCGTAGGGTTTTTAATAAGGTCAAGTTGTGATATTCTGATAGGTTATCGCCTGGCCTATTACCAACTACCACAACTTTCTCATGCGCCTGTGATACCTTAAGGGCCGTGGTCTGCGTCTTCATTGGCTTACTTTACTGAGAAGCCTTCACCTTCAGGCCTCCTAGTAAGCAAGCTAATAAGACGTGCTTTATTTCTGTCGTTGGTCACCACTATTAACTCGGTAAAGATGACCTCAGAGTAGTGTCTTTTGCTTCGATTTCAAGGATTGTGTGTGTCTTATCCTGCCTCCATCTTTATATCAGTTGAATGGGTCTCATCATATTCTATATGAAACCATTTTTTAATATTATCTTTTTATATATTCTACAATTTTAATATTTTATATATTTACTAAGTACAAGAGTAATACAATGGAGTGCTATAGTACTATGTTTAATATAGTGTAAATAACGCATTTTTCATAAATATGTAAAATTTGTCCAACTTTGATGAGCACTAGTATGGGAACAGGCGGTCCAAAAAATATGCATCTGGTCTCACTCAATGCAGAATTTAATGCCCTACAACTTTTAATAGGACTATATTTTCGATATTGTGAGTCCTTTACGAGATATAACCGTAAAACCGCAAAATTATCCCTTTTGGAGGTACATTTTTACCCCCCACCACTTAAGCACAACTCCTCCGGGGGGGGGGGAACCTTGGATAGTCATATTAGGCAACAAATGAAGCCATTAAAACAATAAAACCTTTTGTAGCAATTATTTCCGATTCGTCTAATTTTTTGATTTTACACACTCAAAGAAAATGATAGGTAAATTCAACCAAAAAGAGCATATGAAATCGCGCCTATCTAGTTTCATAGTTAAATCAATCAGAAAAGAATAGTCATACAACTTTATTTGTTTTCGTAAACAAATAGTAGTTTAATAATCATAACTTCTTGTAACAAATTAAATAGTACAATGACATTTTTTTATGTTCACTAACCATTTTCAATTTGGTCTACAATTAAATAGTACAAGGACTTTGTTTTTTGTTCACCACCTAATTTTTAAGTTGATCTACACTTTATTGTATGATGAAGTTTTTTTTGGTTAGCCAAAATCTCAGTATCGAGACATCAGACCACCCAAAGACCCAAACCAAAGATTAGAGATCGTTTATAAGATCCATCCAAATATATCGATGATCCCTGAGAGAATTTGAACATTGCAATTATGTTATTAATTTTCTATAAATTCATAAGAGTATAAGATAATGCATAATTGATTATTGTCAGTGATTTATATGTGGCGTCATCTGGGAATAATTTCTGTAATAGACTACGTGGTAAGCAAGCAAATTTTATGGTAACTCTTTTAGTAGAACTTCTAGAAGACGACAATAATATTGGTTTGTCTACCAAGTACAATAATACAGCGAACTAATACTGGGTTAGACATACAATTCGATAATAGTTAAAAATAAAATATACTATTATCTAGTTTAATTTGACAGAATTCAACAAAATAATAGTCAGACGAACAAAATAATAGTCTTATTCATCTATTTTTGAAGTTATTGTTTGTTTTGTTGTACGACAACTTTTTATTAATTAAAATAACAATCACCTCTTGTTTAAAAATACCATCAATATAGTTTGGTTTAACAAAATTAACAATATTGTTAGTTAACCCTTTTTTTTTTGTTGAATTTACCCATACTATTTCTTTGAGTGCACTACTGGCCCATAAACCAACAGGAGGAGAATCAAATTCTGCTCAATTAAACACTGGTTAATTTTTGATATACGATACTATCCTCGCAAATATAACACAGGTCTGCAAATAAATAATGAAAGAATGTTGTTGGACAGCTGAGGGTCACTTCCGAAGTAATTTTTGGCGCTGAATCCGAATCTGGCCTTACAATTGGCCCACCACGTCAGGATTTTGAAATATTTGAGGTTAAGTTCTTTAAAAATGGCTTTTTTAGCAACTTTTGAAGTTATGTTTAGAACTCAAAAGAAATTTCAGCTTATTTTTAATAAATACGTCATTTAGTACCATCCTTCCTCTTTAAAATAAGCTTTGAATGGTTATCTACGATGTTTCCTCGCAAAGTTATAGCCATTTTAAGGTGATATGAATTTGAAACCATGATCCCTACAACCCAACAATCTTAACCAAACGACTTTAAACAAATCAAGATTTAACACAACAGACGTTTAGAAAAAAATGTTTACGTAAATATTTCGATCACAAGTGGCATGAAATCCTCGATTAGTCAAAAAAATATTCCAGCTTATAGTAAAAATAATGACTTTAACGTAAACTATGCAGAGAAGACGCCGATACTACAATCGTTAAAACTGCTATTGATTTGAAAACACTGTTTAACAGTATATTCCAAGACCAAAAATGGTTAAATTCTGAGAAAGATTCGTTACAATTCGGGTGGCTTAGAAATGAGAATGTCGTATTTCTTGTAAATGTAAGAAAGGCTGTAAAAATAATCAGTGTCGCTGTAGACAACTAAATATATAATGTTCTATTCTATGTGTCTGTTGTAAATAATTGTGCCAATGCTTCTCCTACCTTTGATGAATCGGCTATCGATGAGGAGTGCGGTGAAAATATGACATATGTCGGTAATGAAACATTTTGTTTCGATGAAGACTGGGTGAAAAAAAGGAGGGTCAAACAAAATACATTTTTGAAAATAGAAAAAACGTTTTTTTTGCATTTTAAAAAAAAATGAACTCTATCTACTAAAAGTACATAAAATAACGTACAATAGAAAAGAAAAAAAGTGACGCACAATGCCTCCTTAATAATTGACGAAGAATTAACAATTTTATTTCGTCCTCCATTTTTGACCGTTGTATTAGACATACGGTGTCTGTGATTGGTGCATTATATTTGGCCATAAATGAATTTTATTTTTGCCAACTTTGGTGAAATTACTCCTTCTTATAGAAAAGTTATTCAATTTTGATTTTATCGGCTATTTTTGGTCTTTTCTATTTTTTTCCAAGATGGCGGATGACCAATACATATCGGACAGGTCCATATGTTTTCAGAATTTTATTTCAAATAAGCCGCTATCTTTAAAATTCCGATTCAATTACTAGTACAAGATATATTAAGCAGATAAGTTGAAAATCTGTGAAAGCCCGTCGAAAAGTGCGTGTGACTTTTGACGCATAAGGAATTTTTGGGCACAAATATTTTTTTCATAATCAGGAGGTCATAATACATAAAAATAAGCAATAAAATTTCAGATGTAATGTTGTCGCCGAAAAAAATCAATTCAGCTGCACTAATGGCATCAACTAACTGCCAAATATTGTACCCCCCCTTTACTACACATTTAAATCTCTCCGACATCTCTTCAATAGTCATGTAAATATCTGTAGTTTCTTATTGATATCTTTCAGTAATAAATAAGCACAATCCTTTATTTCACACCAGTTAACAGTAGAAAATTTAATATTAACTCGATACGATTTTTAAAATATTTTAAAAATGTGCATCCTCTCTTTTAAAATTAAACCATCAAATTTAGGAGAGTATATGTTATAAAAAAAGTCTCACTTAAAGCTTTTGCCTCGATTAAAACTACTGAAAAATTAAATTCTATTTATTCTGTGGTTTTAATGATTTTTGTTCGTAATTCTACGGACCTCATCGATTATTAAAGTTATGGCGAAGTCGCCAGGAAGAATCATTTAAAATCCGTTTATTTTTAAATCTTTACTGCTGATATTTCAGCGCTTTAAAATTAATGGGATTTACGTATTAATTCATAGACAGACTACCCCAGAAGTATATAATAAGTAGAAGACTTCCAATATGAGTATTTCGATTGTATACAGAGTGACGTTAGGAATGAAGGCTCCGAACACTGAAAATTATTCTATTTTTGATTCCTTTAATATTCGCAATATTGACGAAACATACTTTCCTAATAAATACAATTCATGTTCACGTTATTCATGTTTATTATATTACTATATTAGATTACTAGATGTTTACACCACTACATCTCGCATTCTACATCAAATAGTTTCAATTATACTTTTAATTTCTTGTACTATACTCTTAGATTAAATGTATAGTGTAGAGTAGGGTGGCCCATCTCTATAGGGGGTGAATTTCTTTTGCGTATTTTTTAAGTCTCACCCCACGAAAATATACTATTATACTAGGAATAATTTATGTCAAAGTTTCAGATAATTCGGTGAACGGTAACCCGTGCCGCATTCAGGTAGAAATTTGTAGATAAGATTTTATTACGGTAATACACTTAAATTTTACTTAAAATACAAATATCTACCTCTTTTCTCATAATGTTTTATTGGTGTAATTATTTCCTAGAAATTATTTGTTTTGGAAGTTTGGAAATATAATGCACCTACGGTAGGTTTTTATGTCAGTTTACAATTGTGTTTTACAGTGGTGACTTTATAAGTTCTAGCGTACGTTCCTTTTTGAAAAAACATTTAACGATGGCTGATGTTAGATCCTTACGAAAGGATACTTTCATTTACTTAGTTGGGCACTAGTTGTCACAAATCATTGGCAATAAATTGCCGTCTAATAGATAAGTATTACAAGTGCTCTTTTATAACATTCGTGAAGTGAAGCTAAGTGTACATGAAAGTGCTAAATTAACAATAAAGGAGGTGTCAGTTTTTTGGGATAAAGCTCGCATTCCGACACGTCAGGATTTTCATTGTGTTAAACAACTAGATAAACTTTATGCAGAGTGGAGGAACTTACAAAAATCGGCTAAAAGGGCCAGTGCGGGAGATAAAGGAAAAAAATTTCGTTGAAAAATTGGACGATCTTTTTGACATTTCTCATGCAAATGCATTGGAGTTGATGAAAATAGATGAAGATAAGCAGTTTTTAATTAACCAAAGAAAAAAGGGACGTCCTGGATTTATGCATGGTATTGATTACCAACTTGCTCCTCAAGAAAAATCAGCTGAGGAGAAATTACAGAAATTATCCGAACAAATGCAACGAAGTCAACAAGAAAAAGCTAGATCAGAGGAAACAGTCACCTGTCCATCATCAAGTAGTAATTCAGCCGACTCCAACGAAAATAAAGATGAAATAATCGAAGCCAAAGAAGAGTTGTTACAAGACCAGCCTGGCCCGTCACAGCCAAAAAAGAGAAGATTGTATGGAACATGTAACATCATCACACCAAAAATAGCCGCTGCATTTGATGCTTGCAAAATAAGCGACAGGTATGGAGTCCATATTTTGACGGCAGTAGCAGAAGCACTAGGACATGACACCACATCTTTGTCCATCAGCAGAACCACACTTCAGCGCTCTAGACAACGCATCCGCGAAGAAAGAGCTGAAATATTAAAAACTGCCTTCGGTAATTCTGAATTGCCGGCCCCAGTCATCCATTGGGATGGAAAACTTTTACCTTCTCTCACTGGAATGGAAAATATCGATAGACTTGCTATCTTAGTTACTAGTGGAGATATTGAACAACTACTTGGAGTACCAGCTTTGCCCAATTCAAATGGAAGAGAACAGACTGAAGCAGTTTATGATGTGCTTTGTGAATGGAATTTGGACGAAAAGGTAATAGCTTTGTGTTGTGATACAACAGCATCAAATATGGGTTATATAAATGGGGCAGCCACACTATTGCAACAAAAATTAGAAAGAGATATTCTATATTTTCCTTGTAGACATCATATTTTTGAAGTGGTTTTGAGAAGTGTGTTTGACACAAAAATGCCTTCCTCATCTGGTCCAAATGTGCCACTATTTAAACGTTTTAGGGAATTTTGGCCTAAAATAGATCAAAATAAACTAAAAACTGGATTTCAGGTATCAAAAATTAAACACATTTTACAACCAGTTAAAGCCGAAATTGTAAAGTTTCTAAATGCAGCTTTAACTTTGCAACAGCCTCGTGATGATTATAAAGAATTTTTAATGCTTTCTAAACTTTTTGTTGAAGAAGAGCCCACTCACACGACATTCTATCAAGCAGGGGCATTTCATCATGCACGTTGGATGGCCAAAGCCATTTACTGTCTAAAAATATTTTTTTTCCAAGATCAGTTCCAACTAACTAAAAAAGAAAAAATAGGTATTGAAGATATATGTCTCTTTATTGTAAAGGTTTATGTAAAGGCCTGGTTTACACCGTCATTTGCTAGTAAAGCACCGCTTCATGACTTAGACTTTTGTAAAGAACTCATTAATTATCAAAATATTGACAAAGAAATATCTCAAGCCGCAAGTAGGACAATAGTGAACCATTTGTGGTACCTTAATTCAGTAAATGTTGGCTTATCTTTCTTTGATGACGATATTTCAGTTACCACTAAAAGAGAAATGGTTAAAGCTTTGAATAGGAAAGCACCAAATCAAGAGGGTATTAAACGACTTATGATTAGTAACATTACTGACGTTGAAAACAAGGAAATTCAGGACTTCATATGCGAGAACACTAAACAGTTTTTTCAAAAATTAGGTTTGTCTATGGAATTTTTGGAAAATGATCCAACAACATGGAGGGAAAATGAAAGTTATACCCGATGTTTCAATATTGTAAACAAAATTAAAGTTGTAAATGATGCCGCTGAGAGAGGAATCAAACTTATTACTGACTATAATGACATTTTAACAAAAAATGAAGACCAAAAACAGTTTTTACTCCAAGTTGTAAATGATTATAAATCACAGTTTCCAAATGTAAAAAAAGAAACCCTGTCGCATGCTTTGGCCTAGTGCAAAAAATATTGTTTTTATTACTATATGTCTTGTAGATTTAGGATAATATTTGGTACTATGTATGAAAAAAACGTTTCATAATAAAATACACAAAGATAAAACGAGAGTTTTATTTCAAAAACTTCTAGTCTAGTTTTCTTAGACTACGAATTTACAGTAGTATGACACATGTCATAGTCACAACAGATAATGTCTTTGATATTTGTATGACTTGATTAGTCATTCTAAAGATAAATGTTGCTGATAAAAAAAAAACAATGCATCAACCAAAGAATGTAAATAATTCCATTTACTTTTATTATTGCATAATAATGCATTCTGCGGCACCCCTTGCCTTCAATTTGTCTCAATAATATTTTGAGGGGACTGTTTTTTCTTCAAATGGAACCATTTGCAGAGGTGAGAAATAAAAAATTTCGATTTCGAAAAAGATGGACCACCCTAGTGTAGAGTCTATTATATTTTCCATAATCATTTCTAAAGGTATGATAAGTTAAGAAGGAAATGTCCAATCGTATTGATTTTTGAATAGTAACTTAGTGTAAGCTGTAGGAAGAATCCTAATGCTTTTGAACAAAAAAAAAAGTTCTGTGCAGCGGACCAAATTAAATGGATTTGGTGTATTTTTCGACGCTGAATCCAAATCCGTAGTCCAAAGAAAGATCTATCGTGTCAGTTTTGTTTTTTAGTCAAGAACATCCCTTAAAATGGTGTAAAATCATTGAAATAGTGTAATAACTCATAATGAAGTGTGAAAAATGGTAAAGGTTTTGTAATCGAGAGTAGAGAATATAAATTCGAGCCACAATAAGCTATCCCTATAAATTAAACCGAAATCTGCCCTTATGGGGGGGTAAAAACAACCGCTAAAACTCAAAAGACGCAGGCGAGTGTGAATAAAATATGTACAAAGCCAACATTTTTGTATCTCTTAGTGCAAAATATTTGACAACCAGCCATTACTTTCAAAGGGTAGAGACTCAACCCTAGTTAAAACAACCCAATGGGTTTCAAAACGGGAAAAAAATTGAGGTTTTTGTAGTTTTAGATACGGTGAACAAATATGGAGTGAATTCGTTCCAACCACCGACACATGACTGGAGTCTACCCTTGATAAGAGCTACCCCAATGCTCAAATGATACATATCGGTGCTATTGAAACTTGGAAAGAGACAAATACTTGTAACTCAACGTGCCAAATATACAAATCTGGTACCACAACCACCCAATTTTAATAAGGTTGAAAATTACCCCCATTGGGGGGGGGGTAAAGACTACCCCCAACGACGGACGGATTTCATTACTTCTAATATCCTGGAACAAAAATTCAGGCATTTGTAGTTTTAGGCAGGGTAAACAAATATGGAGTAAGTTCATACATTAAGCATTAACCAGTTGTGTTTTATTATACTCTTCGCAAAAACGAAGAGTATATTGTATTTGATCGGCACATTTCTAAATCAGTAAATATCGCTCGTAGAGAAAAATTTTTTATATCGTTATGTTAGTGAACGAATTCTGAACAACTTTCAAAATGTCCGTCTGTCCGTCCGTCACGTTTCTTGTAAGCACGATAACTCAAGAAATAAAAATCCGATTGTATTGAAATTTGGACAGTAACTTAGTGTTAGCTAGAGGAAGAACCCTATTGTTTTTTAACAAAATAGATTGGTAAATAAAAAAGTTATTAGTAGTTTAAAATTTAAAAAAATATTTTTTACATTTTTTTATGGTTTGTAATAAATAGAAACCTTGCGAAATGTTATTTCCTATCACTATTTTTTTTTAATACATTTTACTAATGTGTGTTTCCTAATAATCACAATAAATTTTCTAATGGTATATATTACACTCATTAACAATTTTAGTAATAAGAAATGGTGGTGTAGCGACAAGAGTTTCGTCTCGCAATCCCTTAGACATATTAACGAGACAGTACGTAAGGTCTACTCTATGTCCAGGAGTCTGTACCCGCTCCTGGCCAGGGGTAGCGGACTAAACAGACAAAATAAAAAAATGTTGTACACAATGGTGATTAGGCCGGCAATCACATACGCGGCGCCGGTATGGTGCAGCATCCTGGCCACGACAATGAGAAAACTTCGAGTTCTTGAACATAATTATGCGCCTCATCTCTGATTTGGACAGATACACCTCCCTCAGAGATCTATACGCAAATTGCCACGACATAACCCCACTAGCGGACTACGTCCAAGAAATTTCACAAAAATTCTATCAATTCAAACTGGGCGATAGTCCACTAACTCGCAACATAACTCGAATCAGACAGCATAATGCAATACTTTTCAATATCAGACACCCTCTACCATACCAGGCGTTGCCTATTTTCCGGCAACTCCCTTAGCCAAACTTTCCTCTACCATAACTTATCTCTACCCTACTCTTTACCTTTCCTCAACTTTGCAACTTTACAACCCCCTCTTCTTTATCTCTGTTTAGTTTTGTTCAATTTTGTTCTTGTCCTTTTTGTTCTTTTGTCCATTTTGTTTCTAAATTCCGTCTGGCCCAAAAATTCTCTAAAAATCCAAATATTTTAAACCACACCTTCATCCACCACACTTTCCTGGCAGGAAGACCAGGGTGGAATTGCTTCGAACGGGTTTTTTCGTTGAGTTCTGTTTTCCCGTGTCAGCAATCAAAATTCCAAAGTGTTCGTCTGTGCGCGAAACCCCTAGTTTTTTAAAGTGCTAATTTTAATTATTTTTTAAGTATTTTTGTGTACTATTATTTATCCAAATTGTTAATTTTAAGCTTTATTCTTAGGCAGGAGTTTTAACCTTCACACTCAGCTTTAGCTAAACCGGACCTGCCCCGCCCAGTCCGACACCCACCACGACGCTGCGCGTCGTGGTTGTCTGGCTGGCTCCGGACCAGATTCCGGGGAAGCACATACATGTACTCCAATTTTAATAAACTTGTTATTGATTGATTGATTGTCTCGCAATCCAATGGTCCCGGGTTCGATCCCTCACATCGTGATTTTTTTTTTCATATATTTTTTTTTCACAACATAGTTGGTATCACAAAATTTAGAATGTAAAAAAAACTAACATTATTTACAAGAAAAATTCGAAGAGTATCCTATAGAATGTGTAACAATTATATAAAAAGCTCAGTAAATCGGCGAAGAGTATAATGCTTTCTCTAGTTTATTACACTATACCTGCTTATTCAAATGTTTATTTTAATATTTATTAATGTATCCATCTTTTAATCTGTGTAAAGTTATTCTTTTTCCTATTTAGTCTTTTTCCTATTTATATCATACTTTCGACCATTAATCCAAATGAATCGGTCATTTGTGAAACAGCACGTATCAGTTTTACAAAGTTTTACAGGAAATGGAAAAAATGTTATAATTTGGTATATCACCGAAAATTGAAATTTCAAACGTTATTATTAGTGAAAAATTGGGTGCTACTGGAGCATCTTAAATCTATAAATTTTGAATAAATATTTTAATTGAAGAAAATTAAATTAATTAGAAAATTATTGACATGTGCTGTTTCTGAAATGAACGTTACTACTATACTCCAGTCAACGGGGGGTTTCACCTCTAATTTGAGTACTAATGAATGGATTTTTATGAAGCCTTGTGCAATGTGTTTGTAATAACGTTATTAAAAAAAGTTGAAAAAAGATTAGAGTAGAAAATGATCGGAAGGGATAGAAATCTATCTTCTATCACGGGTTACGTACTTGTAGAATTAGGCCAAAAATAAAAAAAAAACATATTTACCTTTTTTGGACAAAAATAATATGTTTTTACTCTTGTGAGAAAGATGCATATTTTCGAGATATGGCCACTAGAAAATTGCTAAAAGTGGGGGAGGGGAGGGGAAATGTAAAAGTTGAAAAAGAAAATATGAAAAAATTCAGGTGAATGTATCATCGAAATACAATAATTTTTTTTATCTGCAACTTTTCTGTAAAGTGCGTTTTCACCGAGTTTTTCCGGAAAAATTGTTTTAAAATTGTAGCGCGTTAAAAATGTGTAATTTAAAAATTTGAAAAAAATCAGATGTATGCATTGAGGCCTTCTAAATATTTTTTGTCTCTTGGAATTTTCTTGTAGCTTGCTAATTTTCCGAGTTACAGGCAGTTTTTCACGATAAATACATAACTGATATTTCCGCATTGCATTCATAAACAGCACATGTCATTTGACTTGTGCTGTTTCTGAAGGTACTGATATATTTATATACGCATAAAATGTTGTAAGATCGTCGGACAAGTGTTGTCTCTCTAGGGATCGACGCGTTTACCTATAGACGTAACATTTTTGTGATAAAATGGAAATGGCTGAAAATATGACATATGCTGCTTCTCAAATGACCGATTCAAATACTTTCTTTTCTTATGATTTTTCTCTCTTTTTTCAAAATATCTTTTCCGTGGTTTTCTTTTCCTTTTTTTTAGTCATAGATATAGGATATATCTCTTCAGTGACCATTTGTAAGCTATATACCAAAATTAACTAAATTTCCGTCTATCTATTTCCGTCCGTATGTGGGGGTAGTTTTTACCCCCTCTTCCCAATAGGGGTTATTTTCAACCTTATTAAAAATATTGGGTGATTGTTTCACCAGATTTATATATTTGACACAATGAGCTACAAGTATTTGACCCTGTCCGAATTTTAATAGCATCCATATGTAACATTTAAGCATGTGGGTAGCTCTTACCACTCTTTAAGGGTAGTCTTTAGTCATGTATTGGTGGTTGGAATAAATTTACTCCATATTTGTTCACCCTGCCTAAAACTACAAAAGCCTGAATTTTTTTCCCGTTTTGAAACATATAAGGGGCGGGGGGTAGTTTTAACATTCCATGGGGATGAGTCTCTACCCTTTGAGAGTAATGGCTGGTTGTCGTACAAGAGTCAAATATTTTGCACTAAGAGATACAAAAATTTGGCCTTTGTACATGTTATTCACACTCACCTGCATCTTTTGAGTTTTCGGTAGTTTTCACCCCCCATAAGGGCGGATTTCGGTTTAATTTATAGATACTGTGGCTCGAATTTATATTCTCTACTCCCGACTACAAAATATCTACCATTTTTCACACTTCATTATGTTTATTACATTACTTCTATGATTTTACACCATTTTAAGGGATGTTTTTAACTAAAAAACAAAACTGACACGATAGATTTTTTTTTGGACTACGGATTCGGATTCAGCGTCGAAAAATACACCATATCCATATAATTTGGTCCACTACACAGAACTTTTTTTTTGTGTAGCTGTGTTATTATTAACATTATTAAATATTTTAATTTAAAAAATGTACGTCTATGAAATAGGGTGTGAGTTTTGATCAAATTCCATAAAAACTAAAATATGATACAATATACTGACGAGAGTTTCGCCTACCAAGCTGGCACCATCAGGAGATTATTATAGTTATTAAGGTATCAAGGGTGTTATAAGGATAATAACGCACCGAGGTCGGCAGTGTACTCCGAGGGCCTCTGGCCCGAGGGAATGTTCGTCGACCGAGGGCGTCATTATCCTATAACACCCGTGGTGCCTTCAAAGTTTAATGTCCTACAAGTCTGTTATTTAATTCGATTTTTTTTTTTGACATAACGATTTATTAATATGACATCTATTATGTTCAGAACGATTTAATTTAAAAGAGAGTAAACATCAAAATTTTTTTTAAACGCCGCCGTTGCATAGCAACGCGTTTTGTTTGTCAACAACGCTATCATAATTTCCTTGTTTTGGGTTGAGTTATAATTCTATAATGCCCTAGGGCGTTATAGATATTCATAACGCCCTAGCGCGTTATTTTTCATTTAATGTATCTCAAAATAGAGTGGTTATTGTAAAATAACAGACTTGTAGGACATTAAAATTTATAATATAGCAATTATACGTGAAGAATTGATGAATTTTTCAAAAAACTGTTAGGAATACAGAGTGTTCAAGAGTTATATAAAATCTTCAATAAACAATCGAAAAGTGTAATATTTACATCTAGTTGTATTTCTGTTTCAATTTAAAATATTATGAATTAATTTCATCATGTGAATCAATAATTCTTTTTGTTAATTGGAACAATAATTTTTTTTAATTAATTATCTCTCTAGTTAGTAATTTAAAGTGTTATTTACCTTTTTTTTTTATTTTAGTAGTAGATTTTGTTTTAAACCAAAAAACTATTTTTTATATAACGAAATAGCTGACTGGCAGGCACTACATGAGTGTATATCTAGATCGTTTGAAACTAATTAGTTTCATATATATCATATCATATATCATAAGTATTAAGATTGAACAATAATTTTTTATATGGTAAATATAACTTGATTAAATAAGTTCTCTGTAAGTACTAAATTTCTCGGATCAATTAAAGGCAGCAATTGTTACGTGAATAATTAATAATCAAATAAAATAAATAATAAATATACCAAACTGAGAAGTTTATCTATCAAAAAAAAATCTTGCTTATTATAGAATCTACAATTTCGTATGTCTAACTAAGGATATCTTAACCACTAATTCAAAGTTAAAGAGAAGGTTGGTTTGACAGTACGCTGTGTACAGGTTGTACCACAAAAAACTGAATAGAGAGCGACTATTCGTGTTGTTTCGCTCAACCACGGTCTAGCTCATTGCTACTGTCTCAGAAACACTTTAAAAACACCACTAGACATCCATGTTCTAAACAGGATTCGAACCCGGGACCTCTGGGTCTCAAATCTATTGCTTAAGCAGTGAGTTGCTGAGTCGTTGTCTCGAACACAATACTTCACAAATATGCGTAAAAATGGGAGGAGTAACAACCGCATTGTATGATGAATCTCGGTTACATAATTACAAATATCTAATTTTATTTTATGATAAAGCGTTCTGAAGATATTAATCATATACTTAGTGAATTTTGGTAAACCTACTTAAGTGATCGTAACGCCCCACAGTGGCACGAGTCGTGATTTTTTCGTTCAAAATTATCTAGAGCACTTGTTTCGCAACCGATTGGGATAATTATTTTTTTTAAATACTCGTTATTTAATTTCCAAAAAACGTAAGAGAGCTGATTTTTTAATTATGCTAACCAATATTATTGAGCTTAGCCAAAATGACCATTTTTTATTTAAATCCTAATAAAACTTACAAATCAGAACTATTTTCTTATCCAATTTATATAAATTTTGTTACTCGGGGGTTTTTGAGGTCGCTGATTACGAATCTGATATCCAAATTGTCATAAACCAACCTGCAAGATGGCGGAATCAATGGCGGGTATAAAAATGTTAGAAAATGATGAAAAATGAATTTTTTTTCTTAAAGTTTATGCTGAGAAGTTTTGAATATTTCGGATAAGTACTTTTAAGTGAAAATAGACTGAAATTTAAGGTCCAGGAAGAAATTGAAGATGGCGGATCCAATATGGCGAATCGTAATTTCTTATCCAATTTACATATATCTTGTTACTCGTGGGTTTTTGAGGTCGCTGATTACGAATCTGATATCCAAATTGTCATAAATCCACCTGCAAGATGGCGAAATCAATGGCAGCTATAAAATGTTAAAAAATAATGCAAAATGAAACATTTTTGGTAAAGTTTATGCCGAGAAGTTTTGAATATTTCTGATAAGTACTTTAAAGTGACAATAAACTGAATTTTAAGTTCCAGGAAGAAATTAAAGATGGCGGATCCAATATGGCGAATCGTAATTTCTTATCCAATTTACGTAAATCTTGTTACTCGTGGGTTTTTGAGGTCGCTGATTACGAATCTGATATCCAAATTGTTATAAACACACCTGTAAGATGACGGGATCAATGGCAGCTATAAAATGTTAAAAAATTATAAAAAATGAAATATTTTTGTTAAAGTTTATGCCGAGAAGTTTTGAATATTTCTCATAAGTACTTTTAAGTTAAAATAATCATCGTGGCTGAATGGAGACTTACAAAGCCAACAGATAAAAAAAAAAGTGAAAATAGACTCAATTTTAAGTTCCAGGAAGAAATTCAAGATGGCGGATCCAGTATGGCGGCAATAAGATGATAACACTAACTTAAGTAAATTAAATGCATTAAACTAAATAGGCTATTCCTAAGAATTATTAGAAAATTTAAAAAGGAACAAATTTTCTGAAATTTTCAAATATATCCAATATGGCTGCCATACATTAATTATCAATCATAAATATGTAATTCAGTCCTCCATTCATTTTGAACATAACCATAAGTAGGTCATATTAATATTTATTTTTTTTATCTGCTAATAATATAATAAATACCTAACACCAAAAACTTTAAGACAAGAATATTAAACCTAACATAACCTAAGGCAAGAGTTTTACACCATGAACTTTAAACCTAAATACATTTAATAATACTATTAGCAGATAAAAAAATAAGAAATATCAATATGACCTACTTAAGGTTATGTTCAAAATTAATGGAGGACTGAATCGCATATTTATGATTGGTAATTAATGTATGGCAGCCATATTGGATATATTTGAAAATTTCAGATTTGTTCCTTTTTATATCTTAATAATTCTTAGGAACAGCCTATTTAGTTTAATGCATTTAATTTATTTTTAAGTTAGTTTTATCATCTTATTACCGCCATATTGGATCTGCCATCTTGAATTTCTTCCTGGATCTTAAAATTTAGCCCATTTCAACTTAAAAGTACTTATCAGAAATATTTAAAACTTCTCGGCATAAACTTTAACAAAAATATTCCATTTTTTATCATTTGTTAATATTTTATAGCCGCCATTTATTCCGCCATCTTGCAGGTTGGTTTATGACAATTTGAATATCAGATTCGTAATCAGCGACCTCAAAAACCCCCCAGTAATAAGATTTATGTAAATTAGATAAGAAAAAGGTTTTTATGTGTTAGTTTTATTAAGATTTAAATAAAAAATGGCCATGTTGGCTAAGCTCAATAATTCTCGTTAGCTTAATTCAAAAATCGGCTCTCTTACCGTTCTTTGGAAATTAAATAACGAGTATTTAAAAAAAATTATCCCAATCGGTTGCGAAACAAGTGCTCTAGATAATTTTGAACGAAAAAATCACGATTCGTACCACTGTGCTCACCAGAGGGAGATATTCATTGATAAAAATATTTTGCCTTAAATTTCGCCAGAAATCCGCTCCCGAAGTTTGTAACATCGTTTCCATGACATACTCGGTACAATGCTAGTTATCGCACTAGTATTGGCAATTTATTTTCACATTTTTATATGCTTAACGGATTGTCGTATTTTATGAGTAATTAAACATACAATCTACACGCGTACAGTATATAATTATATGCATTTAATCATAAATATCTGACCACCACTTGTATAACAACATTTACAAGCACATACACATCTATAAGTGCAGTTGAATATGATAAAATAATCATGAAAGTGAGATATACACGTAAAGCAGTATCATTACTACTATCTAATTTAACAATCGTCATGAAGTATTAATAGGAATTAATGATTGATTTAATTATATGTTTCATACAGTTTTCCAACTGTCTACAGGAATTTATTCCATTTCAATTTTGATTGATTCTATATCATACTAGCACTTATATAATAAAATATTTTATTAATGTCTTTAACTGGTGTCATATGGAATGTAAAATACAACACATACGCATTCTATAGGATACTGTTCGCAGTTGTTTTGTAAATAATGTTAGTGTTTGGGTATTCTAAATTTTGTGATACCAAGTTTGTTGGTGAAACACACGTTAGCATAAAAAATATGAAAAAAAAAATTTTTTTAAACATGCAACCTGTCTGGGATTAGAACACGCGTCCTTTGGACTGCAAGCAAGTAAGCGAGCAAGCAAGATTTATTTTTTTGAATTTACAAAATACCCCTCACCGGAACCTGGCCCGGAAACCAACCAAAGAAACACGGCGTGCAGCGCCCTGGTGAATGTAAGGTTGGATAATGCAGGTCCGGTTTGACTAAACAATAATTAATAACATAATGCTAAAACTCCTATTCGCCTGTGGCGGATTTAAAAATTAACAATAATATTGAAAGATACTGTCCACAAGGACCTAAAACTAATTCATATAATTTTTGGCCACTGAGAATTCAGCTATATCTCTGTAACGGTTGGATGTAATCGAATGAATATTATCAGTAACATTCATCAGCTGGGACTTCTCAGAATTGCCTACTTTGTTTTGGAAAATTCAGGGCCGGACTCGGAAAAAAATCTGCCCTCCTCCTTTGCGACAAAAAAGTACACTTTTCTATCGCATTTCTGGAAAACTATTAACGGATTAAGAAAGTTCAGAAAAAATGCTATCAGAATAGCGATTCAATTTTAACGCCACACCTAAACCGTTTCGGCAAAAAAATCACAAAACAATTTAGTGCATCATGACTAACACTTTGACCGGGCATTATTTATGAAACAGTTTGATAGAGTCTATTCAAATACTTCAGATCCATATCTCTTCTAACACTTCACATAATACATAGCAAGAAATCTTCTTACTCAGTCGATAAGAAGAAGAAAAAACAATTATAACGACACTTTGTTGGTGTATTTCAAGAGGTGTAGTTACCTAGCTCCTGCTAGCTCAGTGCAGGTCTGTGGGTTAATTTTTTTTTGTTGTTGTGAAATTAATTTTTCAAGTTGTACTGGGCCTGAAGGACGCCAGCTTTTTTTAAAATATTAATCGTTACAAAGAGAGAGAGAGAGAAAGATAATATATTCTTGAATACAATAACGAGTAAGAATAAAAACACAATAAAAATTGAACAGTATATTACAATAATGTTAAAATTTACAATTTCTCTACAAAGATAAAATAGCTAATAGATCATACAAATTAAAAAAAAAAATCAATGTGAAAGGTTAAATAAATAGTTACAAAATTTTAAGTTGACTAAATAAATAACAAATTACAAATTTGATTGGTTCTTTACAAAATTTTCTTCTGACCAATTATTCAGAGACAGTACAATTTCCAAAATTCTTACGTAACTTGGTAAGCTGAATGTCGCAGGATTAGGGGCTGGAAGCGCCGACGTCTCGGACTATGAGGGACATATTTTGAGCTGGAATTCTCCTTTTGGTTTGGAGTATGCTCTGTCCGCTCTCAACGGTGATGCTTCCCAAACCACCAAATTCCTTCATACAATGGAATACGTGTACTGAATCACTCATCTTCGCTTGATCTAAGTGTTTCCATAAAAATGGGAGAATAAATGGTTAAAACCAGTCGAGCAAGATAGAAACAAACAAACAATAGATAATAAGTACAAGGTACTCCGATATAAAATTTTGCTAAAACTAAATAGGTAACTACAAAATTTAATCACAATACTCTACATAGAAATTATAAATTACTAAACTATAAATCAAGGTACTGAGATATTAAGTTAAAGAAAAAAAATTTTAATGACCAAAACTACGAGAAAATTTTCTCTGCAAAATGACTAGATACATGAAATTATATTTTCGTGTTTAAAAAAATTGTAACGTGAAATCTACACGAAAATCGATAAAGAAAAATTTTCCTAAAAAATTAGACAAAGTTAAGCTTTACTAAATATTCACTATTATGTGATTAGCATAATCTCATGAACAAAAAAAACAACAAAATTTATAATATTGCCTTTTAAGCTAAAGACAAGAAGTTACTCGATAATAATAAAAAAGGCAATCTACTAAAAAAATTACTGCCAAAAGATAAGATAATCTACGTTACTTTAAGGTAAAAGATAGCAAAAAGATAAAATTTACGTGATGATTTTAATAAGACCAAAATGTCCAAAAAAGATAAAAGTTACATGTGGTTTGTTAAAAAAATCAGATTTCACTACCAGAAATCAGACAAAAAAAATTTATAACGTGGAAGCTATGGTTACTTGTGCATTATGCGACAAATAAATCACGAGATAGATATATTTTTAAAAAACTTGGTGTGAAGAGATAGACATAAGATAAAATAGTTAAAAAATAAATTTTATTTACCAGCTACTAACTGGAGTAAGATAAAAAACCGACACTAACATTAATGATTAATTTAGGTACAAGAAAAAAAATAAGAGCGATATAATTAATTCATCAATGCAAGTTACACCAAAGACAATAAGAAAGAAAATTGTTTGTCCCAAATTCTGGGAATCTCTAGACAAACGTTCGGTGAGTGCTCATATCTCTACAAATTTAATCAAAAGATATTGAAAGAAAAAACACTCACTCAGAGGTGTCCCAGCGGTAGATTTCCTGGACAAATTCGGCTTCGATCCTGGTTCCAGCCAAAAAATTCTACCCTACATATATTCTCTAGTGCTTCACACACCAGGATGTAGTTCACCTAGAAAAACGCATCGAACAGCAAGAAAATTGTTTAGGAACCACAAAAGAGAATATAGTGACCGTGGAGGTCAATCTATAATTGTTTAACCCTTTCGTTACACAATTAAAGATTTTAAGATAGTGCCAAGTGGGCCGATAATAATTAATTAATCATTATTAAATAATCACACAAAAAGAAAATGCCAAATGGGCCGATAGTAATAATTAATTAACCGCTAAGTTAATTAATTATCGCTACGAAAATAGGTATTTAACCTTTAAACAAAATACACGGTTTAATGAACTATTCCAAAAAAAAATATGTCCACTTACAAGCTATATAAAATAATTGAAAAATAAAGGGATTAACTAGATAAAATAAGAAAATAAATGCACAAGATCATACCTCGCCATGTTACCAAACCACAGGATCAGAAGCATCGACCACCCGTTCGATCAAAGATGATTCGTTTCCCTTCGATTTTACCGTCAAACATGTAGTAACAAAATTCCTCATTACGGCGCTAGTTGTCCTAATTACACCCACGCACCAAAGATATGGTTAAAGGTGTGCGAATCACTTCATAAATCCAAAGTTTCACAAAATATTTAAAATTAATCTCCAAACAGCGAAAAATTAATAAAATATAATGTCTAAAGGGAGCTGCAACGGGATTTCGACAAAAATTCCGTTACACAATATAAGAAACACAGTTTTATTTTGAAATTGAAGAGAATAGTAACCTGTGTATTTATCATTACCTTGACAACAATAATAATTATTTTGGCAATTTGGTGTTCTATTTGAGTCTCGATTACAAACAATTAATTACTCGACTGAGTAGGAGATTTTTTTTTTATAATTTGTCACTTTGAATAAGCCTACTATGATTGATTAAATATTTTGTTAATTTATACCCGATTACTTATTAGGGCTACATTTTTTATCAAAATTGATTTTTAAGACGTGTCGGAATTAGGATTCATCCACACCACCTAGCCTCAATAGAATTTTTGCAAATCGTTACAAAATGATTTATTTCACGTGACTTTCATTTAATATCGTTCTGAAATCCATATTCTTGTAAATTTACCACCCTATTTAAATAACCACAAAAGTGTAACAAAACAGTGAAATAGGCCATTTGGCTTATTTTTTGTATTCTTTTCGAATATCGTATAGAAAATTCAAACAAAAATAGACGGGGTCATGTTTTTTAAAGGTAAAGAAGAAACTTAGATTTTAGTGACTACGGACCAGGATTTTTCGTATCTTACATGTACTTCTAAAGGATCATTACTGTATTAGCTGTACCAATTATAAATCCATTATTCCACTCTCTGTCAAAGTAATGACAAAAAATTGTTTCTGTCAAAAATTATATCTTCGTAGTGAAGGCCCAATGATACATTTCTATGGGAGGTTCTGATTACCAGTGATGTTCTCTACCTCCTATTAAGATAGCTTAATAGGACATAGCTCCCTCTCATGATGCAACACCCTGTATGGCCAATTTCAAGCATACATTTTTAATGAAGGTATGCCCTAAAATGCTTCGTAAGTAAGCTACAGGTCTATAAATAAAGCTCTAGAAAAATAAAGAAAGTAGGCTTTTTATAACAATGACATAATTGTTTGAAACTGTCAAAATACATTGAAGTGAATTACACAGCTCCACAAAAAAAAAGTTCAGACCAGCGAACCAGACCCATGTATCTCTATGTACTTTCGATCGCTGAATCCGAATTCGAGGTCAAAAAATTCGTACACCCCCAAAATCTTTAGCTAGAGCCAAAAAACACCCCTGGATTGGGGTAATAAGAATATTAAGCTACGAGAATAGTTGCTACATCCTAATCGATCGAATTATACAAATTAAGGTTAAACAGCAGCGTACATACAATAGATATGAAACACACCTCCAGTGAGGGGCGAAAACTAGCCCCCATTTATAAAAATCGATCCAAAACAGTAATGACTGCTGAAAAAGCTCAAAATGTCTAAGTTTTGTTAAAGTGATAAAAAACTGCATCAGATCCGACGTAATCTTCATAAACTGCTCCTATAGGGTTGAGAACAATCACCCTTTAGTTTAAAGGACACAAAACAAGAGAAAACGTAAAATCATTTATATTTTGCGTAGTACTCTAAAATAGAACTAGAAACTTACGTACCATCAACGTCCTACAGTGTCAACCCTCAGATGGTGTGAAAACTACCCCCTATGTAAGATTTATCCATAAAAAATTACAGTGACTTCTATCGAAATTCGAAACACCTGCGTTGTGTGGAAGTGAGACTATGTTCGACGCTGTGCTTGAAAACCACCCCCACGGGGTTGCGAGATGCCATCCCTACATCCGTAGGATGCTGGAAAAACAGAGAGAAACTAACCGGATTTACATTTTTATGGCTGCTATCATTAGCAAAAATCGTGATGCACACTTCCAGCGTCCTACGGATATAGGGGTAGCATCTCGCAACCCCATGGGGGTGGTTTTCAAGCACAGCGTCGAACATAGACTAGTTTCTTCTCACTTCCACACAACGCAGGTGTTTCGAATTTTTATAGAAGTCACTGTAACTTTTTGTAGATTGTGGTGAATGTGGCCGGTGAATAAAAGGGCTTATACTTCTGTATGGTGTTTATTATAATATCACAGACTTTATCACGGAATATACATTACACAGGTATGCTGCTGTAACCTTTTTTAAGAGTGCGTCTTGTGTCGCAGACTTGGAGGAAGTTAATTATGCGCGTGTGCGGATATTCTATAATAGAGAGTGCGTTCATGACACCCTCACACTTAAGTTTATTACAATTTGAATTTTGAAAAAAAATGTGTATTTAATTTGTTTATGAAATGTCTGTACGTTGTGTACAGCATTTAAATTTTGCTGATGAAGCTATTTTTTTTTTAAATTATGTACCTCGAATTTCCTTGCTACAAGTCTGGTCATTCATTGTTGAATTTAACTATTTTAAAATATTACAAATATATGTATATAACATTACGTCACACTGAATACATTGACAAACACTCCTTGTGGATATGCTTTACAAATACATATTACAGTTCACACGTTACATAAAGTATATATAAACCAATTTTACATACAATTAAAAAATATCAAATTATACAATTATGACTTGTGTAGCCAATTGTGTTTCATGAAAATTAATCTGAATCTGAAAATTCAGTATAGTTTGAAAACCAGGAAGGTTTTTTTCGATTTCTTTTAGGCCTGACGCCTTCGTCTGTCTGCAACGTAATATTGCCTGTCTCCTGAGCATGTTCTACAAAAGGTCTGCTCGTACCCGTCGTCTGCTCGCATGCTGACAATGGCTCGGTTACCTGTGGGTGAATTTGTTTAGGGCTAAAATTTACCAAAGATACAGTACTTTCATAAGAGCTATTTTGAGAATTATTTGCACTAAGACAGTTAGAAAAATCACTAGATGCATTGGAACTATTTACATTGGTTTCATTACTACTTACATTTCCTGTGTCGATCGCAATGTTGGATTTTTCGGAGTTCATGGATGGCAAGTTTATATAAGTTTGTCGCGCTGTTATTTTGAGGATTATTACATACCTCGCCTAGGGAAAATTACCGCTGGTTTCTCAACAATCAGTTGTTTTTGGATTTGATTTGCATGTCGTTTTAAAATATAATTTTCCGTTGTCTTACACATATAAGTCGACCTGCCAATTTTCTTTTCTATTATCGCTTTTACCCAGTGTTTTACGTTCCTACTACGATAGTCTCTTACATACACGTCTTCACCTGTTGCGAAGGTTCTTTCTCTGCCCCTGTAGTATCGTTTTTGGTTTTCTAGATGTTTTACCTTTTTTAATAGTACAGGATCATTGTTTTTATAACTGCTGTTCACCTCTTGAGTTTCAGCGTCGTCACATGTTGCTTTACTCTCCTTATGTTGGCTAAGTTTCATCCTAGCCACTCTTCCATTGAACATCAGTTCAAAAGGTGTTTTTCCTGTTACGCTGTGTTCCGTCGTGCAATATGTAAATAACATTCTTGAAACTAAAGTTGTCATTGCAGTGTCTTTGTTTCTTGGATCATCTAAAGCAGTTTTTAGCTTATTCTTGAACGGTTTTACATCATTTTCAGCAGCTCCATTGCTTTGGGCGTGGTAGGGAGGTATCGTTACATGAGAAATACCATTCTGTTTGAAAAATGTTTGAAGCATGGTAGAAGTAAATTGTGGACCATTGTCGCTTACCACTGTCTTTGGTATGCCAAATCGAGCAAAAATTTATCTTAGGACTTCTTGAGTTTTCTGAGCAGTAGTGCTGGAATGCATGCTGTAAACTTCGATCCATTTTGAGTATGAATCAACCAAAATAAAATACATACTACCCTTTATCGGCCCAAGAAAATCGATATGGACTCTTTCGAACGGTTCACTCGTGATTTGCCATGGTGTCAGATTCGACTTCGGAGGGTCTTGCTTATTTATAAGACAAGCCGTACATGATTGCCGAAAGATCTTGCTAATGACTTCGTTCTTGATATGCCAAAATGTGACGTATGAAGTTCAGATAGCAGTTGTTTTCTCAAGACTTTTGGTATTACTATCCTATGACCCCATGTTAAGATGTCCTTTTCCAGAGAAAGTTCTTGACGCCTATTGAAATATGGTTTTATCTCATCACTTACGTGTTTCGGCCATTTTCCCTGTTGAATGTATCTTTTTACTTGCCATAAGTTCTTGTCCAACGCTGTTTGATGTCTGACTTCGTCGTTATTTATTGGCCATGCCTCCAAAGTTTCGGTGAAGTTAATATACGGATCGACGAGACTGCTTTCATCGTCTCTTGCTGGCAATGGTTTTCTAGAAAGATAATCAGCTACTGGATTATTACTGCCTTTTGTGTATTGAATTTCATAATTAAACATGGACAGAAAAGCGGCCCACCGTTGTAAGCGGTTGGTTGCCATCTGTGGTATACCCTTATGTTCGCCAAAAATTGTAACTAAAGGTTTATGGTCAGTTCTTAATGTAAATTTATTGCCACATAAAAAGTTATAAAATTTATTTAATGCAAAATAAATCGCTAAACCTTCAATTTGCACCGTGGAGTAGTTTTTTTCTGCGGGTAACAAGGTTCTTGATGTACAAGTAATAATTCTTTCCTCATCATTTATTTTATGAGATAAAACAGCACTAATTCCTTTTTTACTAGCATCCGTAGTAACTATTATAGGATATTGTGGGTTAAAATGAACTAAAGTAATGTCGTTAGCTATGATCTGTTTTAATTCTTGAAAACTTTTTTCGCAATCGCTCGACCAAATGAATTTTTCATATTTTTTTTAACAAGTTGTAAATTGGATATAAGATTTCTGCAAGTTTGGGAATGAATTTTGAATAATAATTTACTAACCCTATGAAACTACGTACTTCACTGACGTTGGTTGGTCTTTCAGCTTCTATAATAGCTTTTACTTTACTGTCTATTTTTTTTAAACCGTCTTTACTTATTTTGAAACCTAAATAGATAATTTCTTTTTCAAATAATTTACATTTGTCCCTACGTAAGGTAAAACCTGCTGCTTGCAGCTTTTCAAATACCTGTTCTAAATTTTTATTATGCTCTACTTTAGTTGTTCCAGAAATAACTATATCGTCAACGAAACTTACCACTCCATCGATTCCTTGCAACGTTTGTTCAATAATTTTTTGGAAAATGCTTGTTGCAGGGGTTATTCCGAAAGGCATATGGTTTACCTTGAATATTCCTCGAGGGGTTGTGAGAGCCAAAAGTTTTGATGTTTCTTCTGTCAATTCGATTTGATTATATGCAGAATGCAAGTCAATTTTTGAAAAGTATTGCGCTTTGTTTAATTTAGCAAAAACTTCATCTATTCTTGGCAGTGGATAATTTATCGGCTTTAAGTGTTTGTTAACGCTGATTTTATAGTCACCACACACTCTGATGGTTTTGTCATTTTTTTATGACTGATACAATGGGTGTTGCCCAGTCGCTATGTTCAATTTGCGGTATTACATCCTCTTCTTCCAGTTTCTTTAATTCCTTATCAACTGATTCTCGAAAACCAGGGGTACCGTCCTATATTTACAAAAAACGGGCGAGACATTTTCGTTAAGTTCCAAATGAATTTTGGAATACTTATATTTACCTAATTTGTTACTAAACAGTTCAGGATATTTTGAAATAATTTTGTCAATCTCTTGGTTAACAGAAATATTGTTTATAAAATCAATTTTTACCTGAAAATTTGCCATCCAATCTCTACCTAGAATGTTTGTTCCCCCATTGCGAACAACATAGAATCTGTTCTCTTTTGTTTTGCCATTAAAAGTTACATAAGCCATGAATAATCCCTGGGGTTCAAAAATACTGCCGTCATAGCCTCTTAACAATGTACTGTCTTTGAACAACCTGTAACTAGAGAAATACTTTAGATATGTCTCATGATTCACTGCAGAGATAGCAGAGCCACTATCGCATAAAAATTTTACATTTTTATCGTCAATTGAAATTTAAATATTAAAATCATTTTTATTGTCTGCAACCTTAGAATTTCATTATTATTATCTAAGCTATTACAAGTACCTTCAGCATTTTCATTTACATTTTCATTTATAAAATTTACACGTTTATTTCTATTTTTAAAACATACTTTTGCAATGTGCTCCGTCCGATTACATAATTGGCATTTTGAAAATTTGAAGTAACACTCGTTTTTATGAATCGAACCACAATGAACACACTTTCCTTTGCTGAAATGCATCTGTTTTGCATTACCTTGATATGTTTCTTTATTGTTTCCGTGTTGAAATTTATTTTGATTTTGACAGCTGTCATGGCTGCCATGTCGATGACGTATTTCCTGTCGTCCTGTTCTCGACCTTGATCGGTTACGCCATTGTTTTTTATAGCTTCCACCTTGGTTTTGGTTTATCGACGATGACGAATCTTCCATTTTGCGTAAATTAAATTTCCGATTAGACGAGACAAATCTTACCTCGTTTATGGTATTTTCCTCAAGGGCTTTTGATTCCTCTTCTTCACAAAGACGATCCAGTACTTTACCTGGAGACAATCCAGTGACAAACTTGTTCTTCAGTACTCTTAATAAATCTGCTCCAAAACTGCAAAATGTTGACGCTCCACGAATTTTCGCGTACCATTCGGATATATTTAAAGATCCCTGGGTGAGACTGTAAAATTTTATTCGCTCCCTCCAGACGCTGCTGACTACAGAAAATTGTGTCTTTAAAAGCTTGGTGAGCTGGGCAAACGTCTTGTTCTGCGGTGCTGTAGGATATGAAAGATCTTTTAATAATTTGAAAGTCACCTAACTGATGGAACTCAGTAATATCGCCACTTTGATTTTCTCTTCTGTGACTTGGTTTACCACAAAATGTTGTTCAAGTCTCTCAGAATAAATTTCCCAGTCATCTACATCTGAATTGAATTCGTAAAATTTTGGCACTGATACCGCCATTTTGGTAACGAAGCACGCGGTCGTCGACTTTTCCAGAAGTATTTTTCACCGGTTTTAAACCTCGTCGCCAATTTGTAGTGAATGTGGCTGGTGAATAAAAGGGCTTATACTTCTGTATGGTATTTATTATAATATCACAGACTTTATCACGGAATATACATTACACAGGTATGCTGCTTACTTAATCGCGTGCCGGTTGTCAGCTGTAACCTTTTTTAAGAGTGCGTCTTGTGCCGCAGACTTGGAGGAAGTTAATTATGCGCATGTGCGGATATTCTATAATAGAGAGTGCGTTCATGACATAGATAAATCTTTCATAGGGGGTAGTTTTCACACCATCTGAGGGTTGACATTGTAGGACGTTGATGGTACGTAAGTTTTTAGTTCTATTTTAGAGTACTACAGAAAATAGAAATCCTGTTGGATTTTACGTTTTCTCTTGTTTTGTGTCCTTTAAACTCGGGGGTGGTTGTTCTCAACTCTATAGGGGCAGTTTATGAAGATTACGTCGAATCTGATGCAGTTTCTTATCACTTTAACAAAACTTAGACATTTCGAACTTTTTCAGCAGTCATTACTGTTTTGGATCGATTTTTTTATAAATGGGGGCTACTTTTCGCCCCTCACTGGGGGTGTGTTTCATATCTATTGTATGTACGCTGCTGTTTAGCCTTAATTTGTATAATTCGATCGATTAGGATGTAATAACTATTCTCGTAGCTTAATATTCTTTTTACCCTAGTCCAGGGGTGTTTTTTGGCTCTAGCTAAAGATTTTGGGGGTGTACGAATTTTTTTGACCTCGGATTCGGATTCAGCGACCGAAAATACATGGGTCTGGTTCGCTAGTCTGAACTTTTTTTTTTGTGAGGCTGTGTTATTATTTTTAGATAAAAGTTAGATCTAGTTGTTGAGATATTATCTGAAAATCGCCTTTTGCACATCATCTTTATAGAGCTGTAGCTTCCTTATGAAGCACCTTAGGGCATACCCTCATTAGAACTTTTATGCTTGAAATTTTGACCATATAATCCCCTCCTGAATTTTCTTTCCTGTAATACTTGGTGGAAACATACTACCCCTGTCACCTGCATTTTTAAACTTTATACTTAAATATCTTGGAAACCCTTGATTTTAGGGGGATGGGCCCATTGAGACTTTTAATCAGCATGGTTTGAGGCAGGGCCGCGTTTAACGGGGGGCCAATTCGTGCCCTGTACGAAGGCGCACTAGGCTATGGGGCGCCAAAAAGCCAATTTAAAAAAAAATTTGGGATGAAAAAAATTTTTTTCGTATTTCGAGAAAATTTTTTTTTTAATTTCTCCCCCCCCTCATCAAAAAAAAATTTGGAACGAAAAATACCCCCCCCCACAAGCTCAAGGTCCAGATCCGCCCTTGTTTCGACTGAGTAGTGCCCACCAAAAAAAGGGCGCCGAAAAATTCTCTCGCACGAAGGCGTCTCATGACCTAGAAGCGGCACTGGTTTGAGGTATAACATACTCCAGTTTTATGACATTTATTGTGCAATGAAAAGTGTTCTTGGGTCTCCACAGATGACCTGTGGTTTTTTTAGATTTTTAAATTCATTTTAAATAAAGGGCTACTAATGGGGGCTACTTTTCGCCCCTCACTGGGGGTGTGTTTCATATCTATTGTATGTACGCTGCTGTTTAGCCTTAATTTGTATAATTCGATCGATTAGGATGTAATAACTATTCTCGTAGCTTAATATTCTTTTTACCCTAGTCCAGGGGTGTTTTTTGGCTCTAGCTAAAGATTTTGGGGGTGTACGAATTTTTTTGACCTCGGATTCGGATTCAGCGACCGAAAATACATGGGTCTGGTTCGCTAGTCTGAACTTTTTTTTTTGTGAGGCTGTGTTATTATTTTTAGATAAAAGTTAGATCTAGTTGTTGAGATATTATCTGAAAATCGCCTTTTGCACATCATCTTTATAGAGCTGTAGCTTCCTTATGAAGCACCTTAGGGCATACCCTCATTAGAACTTTTATGCTTGAAATTTTGACCATATAATCCCCTCCTGAATTTTCTTTCCTGTAATACTTGGTGGAAACATACTACCCCTGTCACCTGCATTTTTAAACTTTATACTTAAATATCTTGGAAACCCTTGATTTTAGGGGGATGGGCCCATTGAGACTTTTAATCAGCATGGTTTGAGGCAGGGCCGCGTTTAACGGGGGGCCAATTCGTGCCCTGTACGAAGGCGCACTAGGCTATGGGGCGCCAAAAAGCCAATTTAAAAAAAAATTTGGGATGAAAAAAATTTTTTTCGTATTTCGAGAAAATTTTTTTTTTAATTTCTCCCCCCCCTCATCAAAAAAAAATTTGGAACGAAAAATACCCCCCCCCACAAGCTCAAGGTCCAGATCCGCCCTTGTTTCGACTGAGTAGTGCCCACCAAAAAAAGGGCGCCGAAAAATTCTCTCGCACGAAGGCGTCTCATGACCTAGAAGCGGCACTGGTTTGAGGTATAACATACTCCAGTTTTATGACATTTATTGTGCAATGAAAAGTGTTCTTGGGTCTCCACAGATGACCTGTGGTTTTTTTAGATTTTTAAATTCATTTTAAATAAAGGGCTACTAATGGGGGCTACTTTTCGCCCCTCACTGGGGGTGTGTTTCATATCTATTGTATGTACGCTGCTGTTTAGCCTTAATTTGTATAATTCGATCGATTAGGATGTAATAACTATTCTCGTAGCTTAATATTCTTTTTACCCTAGTCCAGGGGTGTTTTTTGGCTCTAGCTAAAGATTTTGGGGGTGTACGAATTTTTTTGACCTCGGATTCGGATTCAGCGACCGAAAATACATGGGTCTGGTTCGCTAGTCTGAACTTTTTTTTTTGTGAGGCTGTGTTATTATTTTTAGATAAAAGTTAGATCTAGTTGTTGAGATATTATCTGAAAATCGCCTTTTGCACATCATCTTTATAGAGCTGTAGCTTCCTTATGAAGCACCTTAGGGCATACCCTCATTAGAACTTTTATGCTTGAAATTTTGACCATATAATCCCCTCCTGAATTTTCTTTCCTGTAATACTTGGTGGAAACATACTACCCCTGTCACCTGCATTTTTAAACTTTATACTTAAATATCTTGGAAACCCTTGATTTTAGGGGGATGGGCCCATTGAGACTTTTAATCAGCATGGTTTGAGGCAGGGCCGCGTTTAACGGGGGGCCAATTCGTGCCCTGTACGAAGGCGCACTAGGCTATGGGGCGCCAAAAAGCCAATTTAAAAAAAAATTTGGGATGAAAAAAATTTTTTTCGTATTTCGAGAAAATTTTTTTTTTAATTTCTCCCCCCCCTCATCAAAAAAAAATTTGGAACGAAAAATACCCCCCCCCCACAAGCTCAAGGTCCAGATCCGCCCTTGTTTCGACTGAGTAGTGCCCACCAAAAAAAGGGCGCCGAAAAATTCTCTCGCACGAAGGCGTCTCATGACCTAGAAGCGGCACTGGTTTGAGGTATAACATACTCCAGTTTTATGACATTTATTGTGCAATGAAAAGTGTTCTTGGGTCTCCACAGATGACCTGTGGTTTTTTTAGATTTTTAAATTCATTTTAAATAAAGGGAAAAGTCGTAAGGTAACTATCAGACAATGACGAAAAGCAAACGCTTCGGAACCCTATGTTTAAGACTTTGACAGTCGGTATAAACTTAACTGTCGACTGTGCCGTTTTCTTGTTTAAACTATTATTTTAGATAATTTTTTGCTCTACTAAAAAATACGTAGTGTTTTGCCCTATCTCGTTTAGTTTTCAAGATATTGACAAGAATCATAGAAAGTCACCTTATTTTGTTGCTATTATTGTTCACAACTTTTTAACCCAGAAAAATGGTAGGGTACATGTCTCACAATAAGCAAGTTACTCTAAAACAATTCTATTTTATATGAAGGCGACCTGTGAAGACTCATTGTCAGGTACAAATATTTTATATGCTCTCCATACCAATTTTAAAATTTTTCCTGGCGCCTTCGCCATAATTTGAAATATTAATTCGGAAGGTAACACCATCACACAAAATATGAACCATTTATTTTAGTCTGGGGTCCAACAGTACGAAATCGCTCTAAATTCCAAGTAACCTGTTCCGACATGACGTACATTTTTCAATTTCAGATTTGCAAAAAGGGTTATATAGGACACCAGAAATGACTTGTCGGATTCTTATCAGCTCTTGCATAACTTCTTAAATGATAAGAAAAGAGACGAAATGATAATTCCTAAAAAAATGTTTTTTAATACATAACACGTCCTGTAAAAGAAACTATGAGTGCTATCCATCTAATTTTTTTATAGTATACACTAAAGACATAAGCGCTTGGATGAGGCTCGATGGCATTGTTTAAATATGTTTAGTTTTTTGGGAAAAAAATATGAAATCTGTAACTATAAAATATTGTAGTAAGAATTTCGACATAGGAGCAAGTACTTCAATTTTAAATTTTTTGTGTACAAACTATGCTAAAAAACATACCCAATATATTGAAAATGTTTTTAAGACAAGAACTAAGTTGATATTGCATATAGTATTCGAGTTGTGAATTTTTAAAATGATGCTGCGCATGTAATAACGGCGGCAGCTCTCCCAAAATTCATAAAGCGCATGAAAACAGTTTACAGTGGAATTAGCTGGTATGTTTATGTTTACTAGGCGTATGTACTTACGTATATAGTGTGAAGTTATTTGTCTTAACATTTAAACAATATAAAAACTATTTGTGTTTGATTGTTTAAATCGATTGATTATTGTTTGCGGTTCATATTTATTATTTACTAGCTATGCCCGCGGTTACGTTCGCGTGGAATTTTGAAATTGACTAAAAAGCTTCTTTATAAACGACGTTTGAGGTAGAATCACCATTCTGGAATATTTCAGAAAACTCACAAATTTTCTGGAGTATTCCAGAGTACTCTCGAATTTTCTGGAATATTACAGAAGTTTAATCTTAAAAGTTTATGCCGTGCAAATACGCTTATTGTAGAGATCAAGCTGTATCTCCTGTTCTACTAGTCCGATTTTCATAAAACTTGGCTTAATCTAGTCCGATTTCGATGAAATAAGAACTAAATGTTACTCCAAGCTTAGATGAACCTCATTGGTTAAGTAGTTTCTGCGTGATGCGCGTTCAAACAGACAAGCAGACAAACAGAGAAAAATTCCAAAATCTGTCTTAATGTATTCCATTACTCATCTTACACCCCCCCACATCAGTTTTTTTGCAAATATTTTCAATGTACATACACGTCAACTTTACAAATGTATTATATGTATACGTTTGAAAATTATTAAAAGGTAAAATAATTTAATAAAAGTTATTTACGCTCCCTACAGTGTTGTGAACCGTCATTCAAATTACCTCTTGCACAAAATTTTGGATGCAGAATTAGAAATCAGGAGCTGGTACCGATAATGTCGACAAAAAAGTTTATCTGAATTTAAATTAAAAAGTGCAACTGTAAAATAAAATGCGACACAAAATGTTCTTGTGAGTGGTATTCAATTGCGTGCTCGTGTGCTGCTTTTCCTGAAAATTGTTTTAAGGGAAAAAGCAATAGGCATCATTTTATAATGATAGTGATTCTGACTAACATGTAAGAATAGTTATACACAAAAATTACATAATATACAACATTAATGTTTTATTTAAAATATCTCTCATTTCTGCTTTCTATTAAATATGCTAAATACCTAAAATAATATTTCTCACTAATGTTTTATTTCTTAAACAATATAAAAACGAGTAGAAGTTGTACTCGGGGATGGCCAATTGCGAGTACCTATTTGATTAATTGATTAACATTTTGCTCGAACACACAATTCACTTTGTATCGATTATTATTTTTTTAAATGAGTGGCCGCAATCGGCAACGTTCGACTACTACTTTCATTCGTTTTGTTGTATTATTAACATAAAGTAATTCAAATTTGCAATTATATTGAACAATATAGTGCTTTTTACTGTAACACTGTACCAATTATCGTGTAGGCTATTTTTATTTTAATGCTGCATAATTAGGTGCCTCATAAAAAAAATCATAAACAAAAAACTGTATACGTTATCGACAGTATCTTTTTTAAAAAAACTTTTTCAATATGTGTACTATATTTGGTAAGCAATTGTATATAAGAATTTCATAAATTTAACATAGTTGTCCGCATATCGAAATTTTTAGAACGTAAATATCAACCTTTTGATTTTAATTATTTTTTTCCAAAAAAAATATTCTTTTCAAAAATACCAATAGCTTAGTTAGCATCACGTATATCTTTTGAGTATACATACCAAAAATCAGATCGGTAAGTTACATAGTTTTTTTTTTAACTGAGAATAACCACTGTAAAACATAATTTTGTAATTATCAATCCGCCATCTTTTTTGCGATTTCTGAAGTTGCACAAGAGCAAAAATTAATCCGACAAGTGTTTTCTAGTGCCCCAAGTAATGCTCTCTTCATTACTTATATCAACATTTGTACGTCATGTCGGAACAGGTTATCTTGAGTTTGGAGTGCTTGGACCCCGGACTATTTGTTCTCCTTTTTAATATAGGAAGTCGTATTTGTGGTTATATTTTATAATTCTAAACCCACCCCAAATCAAGGGACTGGGGTAAGTTCTGAACTTAAATGTGATAATAGTAAAAATAAAATTTATTTAACCCAATTACAAAATAGTATTTTATATAAGTGGCTAAAATGGTGGTTTTTTTTTTACAAGTAGGGCGTTTATAGTACAAGCCGAAGGCGAGAGGTAAAATTTCTTTATTTCACACTTTTCTCTTTATTTTACACTTGTCAATAACGACATCGTTTTGATTCATTGAAACTGTCAAATAAGTGTCATTTTAGGATAAGGCGTCACAAAAATATTTTTTCTACTCCCTTATGTAAATTGCTGTTTTCTGTACAGCCTGTAGAATTGATAACTAGACAATTCCAGTTAACTGAACGGATATATTTCATATCAGTTCTACGATGGATATGAAATGAAACCGACCAATTACAGTTCGTGTATTAAGTACATAGGCAAAACTATTCGTTTTAAAATCAAGTTAGTGCGCAAGCGTAAGCGTAAGCCAGTGGCGCAGCCAGAAAATTCATCTGGGGGGAGGGCGGGCAATAGAACCGGCCTTCTCAGAGGTTGACGAAAACTTTTCAGAAAATGGTTGATAACGGATGTGTATAGATTCCTCTACTAGATAATATTGGCATTAATTACAAAATATTAATTTCAAGAGATATTTGGATACTGCTTTTAGTCCCTTCAAATTAGTCAAAAAATTGCTGTTTATGGAAAATCTTCCCACAGTTATGGAGAAGTGAAGTATTTGGGTTGTCTACTCATGATTTTTACCCCCCCCCCCCCGCAGTTCTAAAAAATGGCGGTTTTTGAGAAATATATACATATGTATGAATTTCAGCGTTTTTTTGTGTTTTTCTCTATTTTGAGGAAAAACTATGCATTTTGGTGAAAAATATCAAAAGAGCAAAGTCGTAGAGCATAAAATTTCCTTATCAGTTCTGCCTCTACCACTTTGTTTTCGAATTCCGCTTAGTTTTGCCGCTAGAGAGCACGAAAGAAATATGGACATATGGACTTTGGCGCCTTTTTTTTTAGATTTTGAGTCAAAATTATGCATTTTTATGAAAAATTACGTGAGATCAAAGTTGTAGAATATAAAATATATATATTTTTATGAAAAAAAATAAAAAAAATAACTAGAACTAAAAATAGTGAATTTTATGTTCCACAACTTTGATCTCATGTAATTTTTCATAAAAATGCATAATTTTGGCTCAAAATTAAAAAGAAAAAGGCGCAAAAGTCTATATGTATATTTATTTTTTTCGCGCAATCTAGCGGCGAAAACAAGCTTCATTCGAAAAAAAAGTAGAGACAAAACTTATGGGAAATTTTATGCTCTACTACTTTGCTCTCTTGATATTTTTCACCAAAATGCATAGCTTTTCCTCAATATAGATAAAAAGACGAAAAAAACGCTAACATCCATATATATGTATATATTTCTCAAAAACCAGGCTAGTTTTTTATAACTGCGGGGGGTAAAAATCACGTTTAGACAATCCAAATACTTAACTGTTTACAGGTCTATAACTGTGGGAAAATTTTCTTAAATATTTCCTAATCTGAAGGGACTATTTGTACTAATAGTGATTATGCTTCTTTATTTTTTGGTTCATGGAAGACGGCTTGGGGGGGGGGGCATGCCCCCCCTTGCTGCGCGCCTGGCGTAAGCCCTTATTAATGTTTCATAATTTTTTCAAAAGTTTGTAGTTTTCTCTTGAGCTGGTCGTAGAAAAAGTATACTGTACAACTCGAGTGGATTATCCATATCGCACTCGAAAGATTGAGCACTCCGCCTACGGCGTCGTGCTCAAACTTCTTTATCGTGCGATATGGATGTCATATCCACTCTTGTTGCACAAACTACTATTTTTTACATTTATAGATTTTAACAAAATAAATGCACTTGATTTCAAAAAGAAATCAGTTCGTGCCTTCGTGGAATTTACTGGAAAATCTTTATGTGACGCTAAAATATAAATAAATAAATATAAAAAAAGGAATTATAATAAATATTGGTAACTTTTTATGTAACAGGTGATAATTATATACCGTCTTTAAGTTTTTAGTAATAATATTATAAATCTATGAACCTGTAAAGTCAATAGATTTTTTTGTATAAACCAGAGTTTGGTCGAGAAACGAGCATTGCGTTAACTTAGCTTTGTGTTGTATATGTGGTTTGTTGGTACACTTAGCACCCTGTTACTTCCACGTCCAGTGTAATAACGACAAAAAAAATTGAAAATTTTTATTGTTCAAATAGGCTTAGAATGTCATGAAACATCGAGATTTTAAGTTTGGGCGAAAAAAAATTCTGTCTGTCGGCCTCTCTCTAACTTTTTTATGCGCTCGATTACTCTGAAACCGTTTAAGATATTGACTTGAAAGATACACGTATGTATTTTAACGAGATCTGGGACTAGATTATATTTTTATCTTATTCTGGTGAAGGATTGGGGGGTAAATTGGGTAAATAGATGTAAATAGATAAATTAAGCAGGTAAGAGTCCATAAAATTGGTATTTAGTATATACAAGAGAAGCTATAAGGTCTCAAAGAGATTTTTGGCGTTGACCACCCCCATTACCACCAGCACCCCATTATTAAAGGATGTGAAAAAAATTGTGATTTGGTGTGTACAAGAACCAAAAACCTCAAAATATTTTTTTACTTTACCCCACTATTACTCCTACCCTACTACCGATGTAGGATATCGTTTTATGAGTTTTTGGGGTAGACGATTTCAAATATTACATTATTAAAGTGCCATAAACAATTATTTCCACATGCAAATTTTTTTCGTTGTGAGAGACTGGAAAATCTGGATGTGGAAGTAGTGATTCCTTGGGCAGCGGTTTTTTTGTGGATAAATTGAGATCACTTTTTTCGTATTTTACCTCTTTCCATATTTTTCCTGTCCGTTTAAGAGCTCTTTCTACAAGTAAGAATAGTAAGAAAAGTTTGAATAAATATATAGCCGGAAATGCCCTAAGCTTTTTGTTTTTTTGATGCTCTTTTTAATTTAAATGTTTTGTTTCTAGGATTAGCAATTTTCTCGAAAACTGAATGTGAGTCTATGATTTCCTCTTTGGTGATTGAAGACCCGATACTGGAATTAGTTGCTACTTGATTTCCACGTTCTTGAATCATTATACAAATTTCGTATATATTCCCTCCACCGTTTGACCTTGTCTTCAATCCCCAATAGTAACACTCCTTCACTGTTGATAAATTGTTTATAACAAGAAATTAACCACAAATTTAAAAAGAAAAATAATATAATATACGCATAAAACTTATTGGATAAAATAAGGTGTGCACTTTTAGTTTTACCAGCGAAATTTGATATGTTAAAATATTACTGTAAGCATAAAAGTTCCGTAAGCTTTTCTGAACATGAATATAAATTTACAGCTTTAAAAATTTATATATGTATACTTCCTATTTCACATAAGAAGAAAACTGTATTTACTTAATCGTTGCATCACTTTATGCAGTAAATAAGTCAAAATGTGTATTACAAATTCAGATACAAATTTTGAATTTTATATTTATCTGGAATCCGATATTTTATCCTTAAAAAATTAACACATAGTGTATATTATTCATTTATTTTTCATCTAGATCACATATCTGGATATCATGTCATATGTCTACATATCCACCAGTTGTCTATAATCTAGAATGATTATAGACAACTCATAATAAATATAAATGCAAAAGTTAGATGTCTTATAAACGTAAACAGTAGATATCTTTCTAATGAAAAAGTTAGTTTTATTTACTACTAGGTATGTTATACTTAAATTCCCAATAAACAAATTTGTTTTGTAATCGTCATTTCTACAACAATTTTGTTTTATTGCTGTTTTATTACATTTATAAAGTTACAGTAAAAGAACATAGTTGTATAACGTTTAAATTTTGCTTGTTGGGTTAATGCATATAGATATGAACATTATTAATATTTAGGGACATTTCTTTCTCGTATTTTTTATGTTAATAGAATTTTAGATATAACTAATAATATATGGAACTAAACTTTATTAAAAATGAAGATAGTTATTATAAAATTATCACACATTATCGCTAAATATTTGCAAATCATCTAATTTTTCAAACTCTTATTTTGCATTCAAGAGCAGTATCAGGCTTGGAAACGTATGTTTTAATTTACTTGGATTTAAAATTTTCCATGTATGCGCAGATAATTTAAAGTTTGTAATTTTCTTACAAATATAAAATGTTTAACAACATTTTTTATGTCTAAATTAAACGGCTAATAGACATCGTAAATAGATTAAATTGGTTTCTTCGGTAAACAAATAAATCTAAAAAACGCCTAATATGTGTTATCTAGGAATAATCTACATTTAAATTAGACGTAGATATCTATTAGATGCTATATAAGCATTTTAAACCTATAATAGACCATTTTCTCTTACTTGGGTGTTACCGAATAAATAACTTGTAGAACCAGTATATTGACACTTGTATTATTTTATTGCAAGATTGTACGTTGTGCTGTATTATTTGTAAGTTTTACTTTAGGATTCTAAGTACTATTTTATTTTATTGTAAGAATCACTTGACATCCAACCTATTCTTCTTCTTATGACTAGGATGTTAATGTAGAAGATATTTCCACACTCGTCTGAACGACATAACACTGTTTTATTTATTATAGGGCGTCAACCGCTCTCCCCCTTTGACTGTGTGTGGCTAGGTTGTAGATTGTATATTTTTAAGGGGTCTCTTTTCCCTAAGTTGACCTTTCTTCACCTCGACCTGAAAGATCTTTTATGAATTACCCTACAACTAGTTGTTGCCCAGGATTCCAAGACTTTTTGCAAAGTTTGCAATTTTAAAAGACCAACTAGGTCGCCTGGCCTAAATTTAAGTATCTTATGCAGCCGTAGGTCACTAAGTGCTGCTTCCTTCCTCACATGCAAATGCAGAGGAAGTAAGTCCAGCATTGCCTCTGTAGGTGCTGTGTGACAGGAGAACATGGCTCCTATAATCCCTAGACAGGTAAGGCGTTGCAGTTTCTGCAGCTTTCCTTGGGCCAGTTTCTCTTCTGTTTTTGGCCACCATACACATGATGCGTAAGTCACCATGTGTCTGGCAACCGGTAGGACCAATGTATCATTTTTGGCTTCATACCTCAAGTCTTACCAAACAGCCTACGGGCACGTCCAGATAGCCGTAGTTGCTTTTGTAAGTGTCCTTTCCAAATGCCAGTTCCAGGTAAATTTTTGATCCAGGATTACTCCTAGACACTTTAGTTCTTTGGAAAAATTCTGTACTGTTGCATTTAACATAGAAGCTCTCAAATTTAGTTTTCTCCTTTGGGTGAATGGAACAATAACTGTCTGAATGCCTCTCGCAATAACGACCAGATCATCAGCATAGCCCTGAACGTTGAAGCCGTAATTACTCAGCTTATGAAGGAGATCGTCGACCACCACGTCGTTCCCCATATTTGTGGTAATTATTATGCTTCTTAGCATGGATTATATCCACTTGATCGTTAGGGACTCTATTTCCCTTTTTCTCAGCGGCTCTTTGTATGGATTCATAGGTGGTGTTGTTAAAAGCACCGTCTATATCTATGAAAGCACACAAAGACAGTTCCTTTGCTGTTAATGTCTTTTTGGTGCCTTTAACCAGGCCGAGTAGAGCATTTGTTCCCTAGTGCCATGTCGTTTAATAAAGCCTGCCTGCTTTGGAAGTATTTGCTAAGATATATGAGGTTGATATTGGGATTGAAGAATATATTGCATCATTTTGCTGGCTTGTGATATCAATGTCAGTAATCTGCAGATATCTGTCGTTTTTTTTTATGTAGTAGTATGAAGACTCAGATTATCTCATGACTATCAGGCTAGATTCTTATCTCTCATACCCTTTGGCATAGCCTGCGAAGAATTCTCACTCCATCTTCGCCGATTATCTTAAGCACCTCGATTGTGATATTATCAATCCAAGCTGCCTTGCCAGTTTCTAGTTTCTGCATGGCTGCCTCCACTTCTAATTTCAGTATGGAAGGTTCGCGTTCGAAATTCTGATGCCAGTCATCTTCTGCCGCAGAATGGTCACACTCAAAAATCTTTTCACAGTATTGGTCCTATACCTCAGCAATCTAATCCCTTTCAAAGTACCTGTGGAGTCCATATTTGACCACATTTTGGGATTAAAAACCCTACACACTGCGCCTGAAGGACGCGACATCAAGTTATTTATTAAAGGGCACCAGTCGCGTTCTCCCTTGTTCGTATATGATTTTCCACTCCCGTAGTTTGCTGACGGCGCTCTCCTCAATTTGTTTTCCCTCTTGATACACTGTATCTTATTTACTTAACAAATTAATGGATCTCTTGGCTTAAAGACCTGAATATTTTTCATAAAAAAATCCCTCTCGAGCCTTCGTGATGTGACCGGTTATTGAGTTACAAACTGTCTGGAGACGCCCGATACTCAATTCCGGCCTAACACACAAAAGCTCTTTAGGGACAAGATTGAAAGTCAACCATACATCAGTAATACAACAGTTCTAATAATACCATTTATTGGTTAGATTCAAAATAAGTACAAATAAAATTATGCAATATCCTATCTAAGAGAATCTATATATTTCAATGAAACGCCTCCCCAAGTAGGGCAAGGTCGAGTGGGGCCAACTCATGAGTCGTTGGATGAATCCAAATTTGTTTTATTCGAGAAACCGGCCTTGACCTTTTTTGCTAATTTTATGGTGGAGTCAAATTAGAACTAAAAAATTCGCAATGTGAATTGTCTGGGAAATCTATTGGTTCTTTGTTTTTAGATCTCACAAAAGCCTTCAACTGCGTGTCCCACGATTCGCTTGTTAACAAATTGAATTACTATGGCCTTCCTGGACATAGTATGGCACTTATAAGTTCTTATCTTAGTAATAGACAGCAATTTGTCATCTATAATGGGAGAAAATCCACCTTACAAAAGTTAAAACATGGTGTTCCCAAGGGCTCCGTACTGGGACTTGTGCTTTTTCTTATTTTTATTAATGATTTCCCAATTTTAGTTCAGGATAATGTACTTGCCATATTATTCGCCGATGACACTAGTTTAAGCTTCCCCAGCTGTAATTTAGGATACTTGTTGAATGAGCTACCGCAAATCTAGTCAACTATACAGAACTGGTTTATGTCTAACAAGTTATTCCTGAATCAAAAACGGAAACCATGATATTCAGTTTGTGTAACATGGAGGAAGCAAATAACCCTGAATCTATTAAATTCCTGGGTGTGAACTTAGACCCAAAGTTGTTGTGGGAAAATCATACAGATTATGTTTGTACCAAAATCTCGAAATACACCTACCTGCTCCGAAACTTCGTTGGTAAAGCATCTGAAATTACCTTAACAACTGCTTATCACAGCTTCACCCACTTTACAATTTCATACGCGATTCTAGTATGGGGGCATGCAACAACCTGTGCCAACGTATTTTCAGCCCAAGGAAGAGTTATACGAATAATATCCGGATTAGAATTTAGGGATGACTGTAAAGAACAGTTTAAAAAATTGAGAATCATGACGGTACCCTGTACTTATGTATTTCAGTGTCTTCTATATATAAAAAAAAATCAGGGTTCATTTAGCACCAGAAGCCAGGTTCATTGTTATAACACGAGAATTAAAGATAATCTAAACAATAATTTCCTACGACTAAGTAGAACCAGAGATGGCACTGGTTATCTAGGAATACAGTTTTTTAACGCTTTACCTCTTCAGGTAAGGACCTTAAACAAAATTCAATTTAAAAAGAAAATAAGAAATTATCTACTTAACGGCGCTTCCTACACCACAGATGAATTCTTATCTAGCGACTTTAATCTGATTTAATATTATTTTATAGACACTAGGGCAACTTCTAAACATGTCCATGTATCCATGTTTTTAAAGCACATACATTGTTTCTGTACTTATCTGTTTGTATTAATTTTATTTGTCAACTTATACCCAGTCCTTGTAGTATATATACATTTTATTATTCTACCATACTTATCCAGATGGTTTAGTACCTACTTGTATATTTGACGTGTGTAAACATTTTTACGTATTTTGACATGAATAAACTATCTATCTATCTATCTGTCTATCTTTTGTTTTAACGTATTCAGGAGATCAATTTAAGTTCACAGTTCAGTTTTACAGTTTTTGCGAGGTCGGCGTATTGTTTATTTAAACAATTTAATTATTTAGACCGTGTTTTCCATTGGTTTTCTTTGAATATCTCGAAACCTATAAGTCCTATGGAAAACAACAAAAAGGAAGATAATATTCGTTATGAGCTGTACGATAAAAGTACATAAAATATGATTCATTCCAATTGTTATTATTAGAAAAACTTGAATATTGCAAAAACATGCGTTTCTGAACAAATCACTGTTCTTTCGAAAATAGTAGATAATATTCAATGAAATTTTGGAGAAGTATAGAGTAAAACCACCACTTAAAGTTTCAAATCAAAATGATCAATCAATCAAAATGATTATTAAAACGGCTCAAATTCACAATTGATGCTAAAATTTTCCACCCTTGTGAAATCCTGCCATCAAAACCAAGAAATGTATACGATGGCTCAAATTGTTGCTTTTTATAAGTACTTTTAGATCATGGAGAGAATTTTTTTTTTTTTCAAATTTAAACCCTTTTTATTTTCGAAAATGTAGTTATAAACAAATTCAAATAACTTTCTGGTTTTTTCATGAAATGAAAAACAGTAAAGGAGTAATCAAAGTGCATTAAAAAAAGCCAACTTTAAAAAAAACCGCTGCCCAAGGAATCACTACTTCCACATTCAGATTTTTATTCAAGTCACTCACAACGAAAAAATTTTGTATGTGGAAATAATAGTTTATGGAACTTTAATAATATAATATTTGAAATCCTCTACCCCAAAAACCTATAAAACGATACCCCACATCGGTAGCGGGGTGGGGGTGGTGATAGGGGACGGAACAAGATGAAAATATAATCTAGTTCTAGATCCCGTTAAAGTACATACGTGTACCAAATTTCAAGTCAATATCTCAAACGGTTCCAGAGTAGACGTGCGCACAAAAAAGTTACAGACCGACAGACAGACAGAAACTCTTTTTTCACTCAAACTTAAAATCTCGACGTTTCGTGACATTCTAAGCCTATTTGAACAATAAAAATGTTTAAAAAATTTTTTGTCGTTACTATACTTCCACTGGATGTGGAAGTAAAATTAATGCTCTACTTGCATTTAGAGCTGAGACACGTTGGTTTTTAAGTTTAGGTCACTTATAAATAAACGAATCGATATTTCTTAATGAAATTTGGACTGGTAATACTCCAATGTCTATTATATTGAAAATAATCCAAAGCTACTGTATAGAGTCCTGAAAGTGCGGTCTTTAGCGATTTTGTTAGAGACCCGAAAATCAACAAATAGGTCCAAATGTTATATTATATTTTTGCAAACCGAACTTTAGACACTAGGTAACCAAGTGGGTAAGGCGATAAGCACTTTTTATTCAGAATGCGAACGTCTCGGATTCAAATCCTGCTCGCCAAATATTTTTTTTTACTCTATCAGTAAAAATAAAATTGAAAATTTGCAATATGTTCTCAAAGCCGCTTTAGTCGATGTTATTTTACTAATTGTAGCTATGGATTATCTTCAAATAGCAAAAACAAAATAATAAGCATTGGAGAATAAACAGTCCAAATTTCAAGATGAAATATCAGTTTGTTTATTTATAAGTGGCCTAAGCGTAGAAACTAACGTATCTCAGCTCCAGATGCAAGTAGAGCACTATTTTTTTTTTCAAAAGTTGACTTTTTTAATCTACTTTCATTAGTCTTTTACCGTTTTTGATTTCATAAAAAAACCAGAGAGTTACTTGAATTTGTTTATAACTAAAATTTAGAAAACTACAAACAACTGCAATAAAACGGGTTTAAATTTTGAAAAAAAATTTTTTTCTCCTTGACCTTAAAAAGAATGCTACAATGCTACAATGCTACAATTTCAGCAATCGTACACATTTCTTGGTCTTGATGGCTGGATTTCACAAGGGTGCAAAGTTTTAGAACAATTGTATATTTGAGTAGTTTTAGTAATTATTTCAATTTGAAATTTTAAGTGGTGATTGTACTTTATAAAAGCTATATTTTTCCAATTTCATTGACATTATCCATTATATTTGAAAGAATGATTTGTTTAAAAACGCATAATTGTTCAATGTTCATTTTTTTTTTAAATAATAATGACAATTGGAATGAATAATTATAGTTTATGTACTTTAATTGTACAGCTCAAAATGAACATTTTCCTTCTTTTTATTGTTTTTCATATGACTTACAGATTTCGAGATATTCAGTAAACCGATACGATCTAAAAAATTAAATTGTTTAGATAAACAATACGCCGAACTCGCAACTTAAGTGCACCTCTTGAACACTTTAAAATAAAAAAACTGCCCTGACTAGGACCAGATAATTCACATTAAAATCCTAATTTGACTCCACTATTTGTCTAAAAATTGCATATAGACGCTACGCACCTTTGCCACATTTTTCGGTTTTGCCTTTTCAGTACGTCGCGTCGGCGTCGCCTCGTTGAAATTTCATGTTCCTTCTTTTGAATGATATCTACAATGACTGTATCTCCACTTTTATTATGTTTCATGAAGCGATAAAAATTTAAAAATATTCAAAAATATTTTCAAAGTACATTTTAACGTACTTATTAAAAAGTATATTATCTTCTTTTTCTTGTCCACAAAAAACGGCTGTCCAATTTTAGCGTACTTTCGAAAAGGTATAATTTTTTTTTCCTGAACAAAAAATACTTTTATTTTCGATACACTTTTCCATGACCATAGTATACTTTCACTCTCATTGGCTGGACATAAACATATTTTTCTAAGTGAAAAATTTTTAGGCGCCACGTGTATTGCCTTTTTTGTCTTTGTTTAGTTATGCTCCAATAGTCTTTTAATAAATTTTTCCTAAGTCGGTCAATTCTGGGATATTCTACAACATAATCATTATTCACTCTTACTATTTGGAAAAGGTCTTCGCTATTACTCTGATCAGCATGTAACCCCAGTTCTTTACAGATGTCTTGAAGATAAGAATTTGTTTTTATTCGACAAAGAGTTTGAATTCTCCGCGTCAGTAGGTTATACTCTTTCGATTTCAAAGTTGCATCGATATTCTGATGCTTTAGGTATTTCCTGGATTATACTTCAAACATAATTTATTACTGCCCTTATTATTAGTAAACGACGAAGTTACGTACAAATCTGTTTCTTTGACCAAATTGTCTATTCCTGTACCTTTTCATAATCTCTTAGTACAAAAATAAAGTCACTAACAACTGTATTTAAATGAAAGATATACCAAAGCCTGATCGATTCACCAAAATATATAATATATAGCCGAACTAAAATGTTATCAGTTATTCAACAAAAGAAACTATTGTTTATGCTATAAATTTATTAGAATTTATGAGATATGAAATGAAAGTACTTCTCTAAAGACAATAAAAATTTATTGTAGAACCAAGTTAAATGTACCAATCAAAGCTGCCGAAAAGTTTTTACTGTTTGATGTCAGATAACATTTGATGGATCTTGGTTCGTTAAGAAATAAGAGTTCAATATAATACATTATTATACTACTTATCTACTTGGAGCTTATGAGGAGACGCTGCATAAAAATTGTATTTGCTGGGAAAATCAAAGCTTGTTTAGAAACATTGTAGGTAATTTATACCTTAAAAGATATGCAAGAATAGTATAGACTAGAATGAGTTTTATTTACCACAGAAAGCTAAAAAGACTTGTATATGTCTGTTGTCATTTTAAGAACTTATTACTAACCAACAAAATACCCTTGCTTCGTTGTGGGGTTCAAATGAGGTCGTCATATTGGAGCTCCATACAATGTGCTATCTACAAGTATCCACGAACCTTTCTACGTTGGAGTATGTTTAAAGAAAATTAAAATAGAAAATAGCAAGCCACGGAGAAATTAAAACGTCTGGAAAGAATTTACGTTCCTTGCATCTTATGAGAGAATATAAATCCCAATAAATTCATTCACGAGTACTTTAGTAGATACGAAAACACCTATGGGAAGGGATTAGAGTTACAAAAGAATGTTATTGTAAAACCAAACTTGCCAAGGCAGTTAACAGGTCAAAGAAGAGCTGGGCCATTATTAATGACTAAGAGGTAGAAGCAGTCAAACACCTCCACAATTTAAACTAGATCCTAATTTGGCTAATAACTACTACTGTACTATCGGAACAAAATTTACCAATAATATTTCAGCACCAAATGACCCTTTAGTTTATCTCGGGGCGAGTTGTACCAAGTTCAAGCCAAAGTCAGCTGATCCAAAATCAAAACGATTGTTGTAACAATCGCCCTTAGTAATACCGTGTTTCCATGAGTTTTTATTTATCACCTACAGACACAGTAGAACTGCAACAAGGCTGTGTTTACTGTTTTAGAAGATATTTATCATAATATAGTGAGTGTTATGGATTCAGAGGTACATCGCTTGCCTAGGTTCATCCCACCTTGAGAACCGCATTCAATTATTCTATTAAAGCTAAGAGAAGTTGCAAAGTTCCACAAGGGTCTATTCTTGGCCCAGTTCGCTTCTTGCTGTACATAAATTACTTCAACTATAAATATATTTGGAAGTTTTGATGATACCACCATTTTGTAGCATAATAAAAATATGAAGGGTTACATGAGAACATAGCTCTTTAGTAAAAAAAATGGTACAGTTCAGATACATTGAATCTACATTTAATATCTCTAAAACTAACATAATAGCATTCAGTTGCAATTTGTAAGAACTTTCCCTTGGAAATCAGATTCTAAAAAACAAAAATCATGCGAAGTATCTTGAATTGCATGTTAGCAATAAATTTTCAAGACCATATAAAAAAATTAAATAATTACATATCCTCGGGATATTATGCTACTAGCACATTTACTGCTCTATAATAGAGTCACATTTAAGATATAGTATTCCATTTTTGGAATTGTGCAGTCAACAATTTTTGGACAGTGTATTAATTTTGCAAAGACGAGCAATGAAGTATATGTGTAAAACGCGTTCTGGAGACTCTTACTAACCTCCATTTGTTGCTCACCAGATACTATAGAATAGTATCCAGTTTTATCCATGAAGTGTTGTGCTTTTTTCTTAAAAAACTAAATAAGTATAAATATGCAGAAAATCGCCGCAACACTCGCCAAGCAAATAATATTAACTTAACCATACCATATGCTTTAGTTTGGTGGTCCAAGGCTACTCAAACAACAGCAGCTAACAGGCTGAACCGGTTGCAGGGACTGGCATGAAAGGCACCCGCACAGCAGTCATGGAGACCCTATTAGACCTACCTCCACTCAACTTGGTGATTCATTGGGAGATAAGAATGGGAGCATACAGGCTACAAAACTCTCAGAATCCGACGCCTCTCGAAGGAAATTCGAGGGACAAAAGAATAATTAACGTTATAGCAGAACCTTTATTGAGCATGAGGTCAGACTACATGGTACTAAAAATTACATTCAACAAGCCCTTCACTATCACCATTGGAGATAGAAAGGACTGGATGACAGGCGCTGGTATACTGACAGATCCGGGATGGAAACAGGAGCTGGAGCAGGAATACATAATGAAAGGCCAACAGCACTCCACAGTGTTTCCTAGAGAAATTCTGGCTATACTCAAATATGTAAGCGAGAATATCAAACAATGATATGTGAACCAGCCGATCTCCATTGCATCAGACAGTCAGGCGGCACTAAAGGCATTGGCTTCTAATAATGTATCTTCTAGACTGGTAGACTGGTAGACGAAGAGCTCAAATTACTGGGTGAGCGGAAGAGAGTTAGACTACTTTGGGTGCCGGGACATACCAGTATAGACGGCAACGAAGAAGCTGATGAACTTACTAGACAAGGACCAGCTAATATATACTATGGCCCAGAACCCGCGCTGGACATCACAAAAGGCTCAGCCAGCAGGGTGATCAAAGACTGGATCAAGAGTAAACACAACCATCACTGGAAAAATATTCCAGGAAATCGACATTGGAAAACACTTATTAATGGAGTGAATGGGCTGAAGAACTGCTCACAATGAACAGGATATAGTTGAGAACCATAACAGGTCTTCTGATAGGACGCTTTCCTGTTAAGAAGCACCTGCACATAATCGGAAAGTTTGCTGGCCACCTTAACTGTGCGGTAAGGTACCAGAAATTGTGGAGCGCTGCGAGGCGCTGGACCGCAGAAGATACAATATTTACGGACATACAGAAAAAAGACCTGGAAACTATTAAAACTCGCTCTTTTTCAGATCTGTATAATCTTGTCAGTGGCACAGGAGTATTAAAATGGACAGTGTAAATTAAGGGAGAGCACAATAAGTCCAGAGGGCTGCAGTGCTCTGTAGTAAAGGAAAATTAAAAGTTGACCCGGAGCAAATTTTTAACAAGCTGATTTCTTCAGGATTCTTCTATGGCTATCCAGGATCCAGGAGTCTCTGACAGAAAATCCCAAAAAATCCGCCGTGCAGAAATAAAGAAAAAATGCGCCGCCATGTTGAAATTAGGCACTTTTCTCCTTTAATCGGTAATAGCCCGCACGGATGACGCTTTAGGAAAAAAGTAAAGAGGCAAAATTTTGAGAGAAACAGCTAATTTTTAATGTGATCGGTTAGCAAAGTTACGGTTGTCAAAGTGATAGATTCGTATAAAAAAGAATACTTCTTGTATTTTAATACCATAAAATGCAACAAAAGGCAATAACAATTATTACTGGTAATACTAATTAACTAAAGTAGTACATAGTATAGTAATTAGAGGTTTTAATTCCGGAATAATCTCATATTGAACGGATCTCGGTCATTTTTTGGCAGTATAATAGTAAATGCTTCACAGAAAAGTTTCTATATTGTGTAGGGGCTTGCTAATTTATAGGGTGTGGTAATTAAAAAAATATATATTTATTGGAGCTGAAATAGAATCAAATTTTAAGAAGAAAATGTTCTATGCAATTTTTCACGTAAATTGATAGTTTTTAAGTTATAACGACTTCAAAATTGCGATTTTAGCTTAAAAAAAAAGGTATTTCCAAACGGCTTTCGTCAAGTATCTCGAAAAGTATTACTTTATCGAAAAAATGTTAAAGACCAATTACAGAAAGTACAGACTGGGAATTAATTATATTTATTGATGTGGGATTAATAATTTCCGAGATATTTAAGTTTACATTTGGCATCCAAGTGTTCATAAGATAATTATTTAGAGTAAGAGTTAAATATCTCAGATACTGTGACACCTACGTAAAGGATGCTAATAAATAGAATAATAGGTTATTAATTAAGCTAGACTTCACCTTTACGAATGAAAATATTGTATTTATATGCTTTCCTAATAAAGACTTAATTATTATTATTATTGTTTATATGTCTATTCCAGTAAATTACCAATAATCTGTACTAATTGTTTTAAACTACACAATTCTAGACAAACATTTGAAAAGAAACCCAAAACATAAACTTTAGTACTGTTTTATAAGACAGACATACCCACTCCTGACTTGTTAACTTATCAGATCCAGTAAAAAGCAAGCAAATCGTTGAACATTGTTCGCGTCAAATAACTCTGTTTGTCTTTCAAGAAATTCGATCAGAAACAATTTTGTGGTAAAGTAGATGCTATTGCAGTGGTTGTTTTTCTCTTATTCTCTCTCTCAATGATCCATAAATTCACTCAGGATTGCTGCATATACTATTCTTCGAGCAGTTTCTCAAGCTTTTCATAATACATAGCCGGCAAACGAATGTTTATAGAAAAATTTGAATAAATCGAATGCTGTCTTACTTGGGAAAGTATCGGTCACGTAGCCTGATTTCACTAGGTAGGTAGAGACATATTAAATAGTTCCTGGAATAAAATGTTGTTTTCTTGCTTCGTTTATCCTGTTAAAAAGAATAGAATGAGACTAGAATTTTTTTGTTTTGTAAAAATGAAATCGTCCTCAAAAACAATCACTTAAACATAAAATAAAATTGTACCAGTCGGCCTGTTAATTGAGCTTTATTATCCAATTTCGATAACAAATTTAATTTATTGATTGATTTACCAGTAACAACCAAGAATAATTAAATAGCAAAATTATTTAAAACCTAAATTATAATAAACCAACATAAAAATTGTTCAAACTGTTGATTAATACACAGAGTAGCGCGACTTATTTTTGCACGACTAAAATTATGTAGTTGTTGAGGTGTTATTTGTGTAATTTCGTGTCTAACTACCTCTTACAGGCCTTTCCTTGTTAGAGCAGTCGCGTAGATTATATTTTTGAAGTGCACCCAAATAAAAAAATCGACTACTGTTAAGTCAGGAGACCTTGCAGGCCATCTGACTGGATCATGGGTACGAATTCAACGATCTGGAAACAATACAATGATAATAGCATTGTGCGGTCCACCCCCGTTTTGTTGGAAGTAAACCCCGTCAATATTGGTATGAGGAATTTGAGTAATCTATGGAATTATTATATTTCGGAGAAATTCTAAATATCTTAGTCCAGTTAGATTGTCGTCAAATATTATTGGACCTATTATATGGTCGCCTAGTACGCCTAACCAAACATTGAAGCCAAACCACTCCCGAAACCGCCCATGTCTCATAATATGAGGAGATTATTCTACCTTGATAATCATTCTCATACAAAAATTCATGCAATTGATATTTATACGAACGATAGCCGTGTTTCTTAAAAATTTCCCTGACTGATTCTTTGGAAACTGGTAATTCATGTTAAACTTGTCTTATCGAAACAGTTGGGTCAACTGCACTGCACTAAAGCTAATACATAAATTTCGTTTCTTTATCAGGTTCAGTTCTAAATTGATACTCCAACCGGGCGAAATGCTGTCTCGGAGGTTGTTTTCTTTCTGGATATCTCTGTCCATACAGAGTTTGTGCACTAGTTGCATTACGTCTCGTAATAAGTAATCAACATGCCAACTTTTTCATCTCTTGAATATTTTTCAGTCATTTTATATTAATTTACTTGTTTATAACAAATTCAATATACTTACTTCAGATAATTAGTGAGTGATTAGAGGTATTTAGGTATTAAGCAAATTACAACTTACGCACTTTTTTATTTATTAAGAAATTACCTTTCTGTATATTGTTGCCCTAATCTGGGCACGCTAATATACTAATTAAGTAAATACTTTAAAACACTCATTATTGGAGAAACAATAGAAACAACTACTCTTCTAGCTAATACTGACGAAGTATTGAATTACTTGATATGATTCCTAGCATTTTAAAGAAAAAAATATGTTGAAAATACTTAAATTATTTATTTAAATTCAGTCATTCACACCTTTTTATTTAATACGAATTATCAGTTTCTGTATATTGGTACCTTAATCTGGTCACTACTACTACTTAGGAAAACACTTTAAAACACTTATTATTGGAGAACCAATCAAAACAACTACTCTTCTAGCTAATACTGACGAAGTATTGAATTACATGATGGGGTTCCTAGCATTTTAAGGCAAAAAAAATAGATTGAAAATACTTAAATCATTTATTGAAATTCAGTTAACAATTATTGTAAGGTTCAGTTAATACTAATTCAACTCTCGAAAAGTTGTACAAGCTTTTTCGAACTCGTTAGTTCTCATCAGTAAAGTATATTAGCGTGACCAGATTAAGGTGCCAATATGCAGAAAGTAGATAATTTGTATTAAATAAAAAAGAGTGAATGGTTGAATTTAAATAAATAATTTAAGTATTTTCAACATATTTTTTTTTCTTTAAAATGCTAGGAATCACATCACGATATTCAACACTTCGTCAGTATTAGCTAGAAGAGTAGCTATTTTGATTGGTTCTCCATTAATGAGTGTTTTAAAGTATTTACCTAACTAGTACATTAGCGTGCGCAGATTAGGGCAACAATATACAGAAAGTCGTAATAAATAAAAATGTGTGTAAGTTGTGATTTGCTTAATAACTAAATAATATTCTCTAATCATGATAAAAGCAAATAAATAGAAAATAATTAATTGTAAAAATAAATCAACAATAGGCTGGTAAATAATGAATTAATGTTTCTATATTCTACTGATGAGAACTAGCAAGTTCGAAAAAACTTTTACAACTTTCCCAGATTTGAAATGTAAGGTTCAATAATTATTAACTGAATTTCAATAAATGATTTAATTATTTTCACTATATTTTTTGCATTAAAATGCTAGGAACCCTATCATGTAATTCAATACTTCGTCAATGTTAGCTAGAAAAGTAGTTGTTTTGATTGGTAATGAGTGTTTTAAAGTGTTTTCTTAAGTAGTGTATTAGCATGACCAGATTAAGGTACCAATATACGGAAAGTAGATAATTCATATTAAATAAGAAAAGTGTGAATGATTGAATTTAAATAAATAATTTAAATATTTTCAACATATTTTTTTCTTTAAAATGCTAGGAGTCATATCATGTAATTCTATACTTCGTCAGTATTAGCTAGAAGAGTAGTTGTTTTGATTGGTTCTCCAATAATGAGTGTTTTAAAGTATATACCTAACTAGTATGTTAGCGTACCCAGATTAGGGCAACAATATACAGAAGTAGGTAATTTTGTAATGAATAAAAAAGTGTGTAAGTTGTGATTTGCATAATACCTAAATAATATTCTCTAATCATGATAAAAGCAAATAAATAAAAAATAATTAATTGTATTGTGCGTTAATTTTTGTGAATGCGTGTCATTTTCATGGCTATCGCTAATTTTGGATTTAAATTTATATATTAAAATTATCTGTTGACGCTTACCTTTTAAAAATACTTTTATTATTACGAAGGATATCGTTAAGAAATGATTAATTTAAAAAATTGTTTTAAAATTTAATTTTTTTTTTTTTTTTAATTAAAGTATATGAATCATTATTTCTGATTGATAAAAGAAAATAGCACGATCCCATTAAGAACTTTTCCATAGGATCCCTAAGGAAATGAAAATGAAAATGAAAATGAAAATGAAAATGAAAATGAAAATGAAAATGAAAATGAAAATGAAATTCTGTCTAAGAATTATTGAGAATAATTAGCATGCAAATTACCAAATTGTGCGTCTGTTATTAATACAAATAAAATGGTTAAAATTTATCTATGAAGCCTGTGTTTGCCTTTTCGTACATTTGCACTGACTCCTTCTTGTCTTTGTTTCTGTCAGCAGATATACGACGTCACTACACTAAATTATATAATTTCGAACATGAATTCGATTAATAATAAGTTTTGTTTCGTTATTTAAAGTTCTGTTAAGCATGGTTCTTCCGAGCACAAAAGTTAGACTGCTTAGACCAGCACTAAGCTCAGTGCTTAGGAAAAGCTCTTGTCAACAAATGCAAAAAAGCAAACCGAATCGAATTGAGAATCTCCTTCTTTTAGTGTCTTAAAGTCAACTGAAAATTATTGTAAAAAGTAACATCCATTTAAGTACTTTCGCGCCTGATAGGTCTATGAATTTAGTGGTTTGAATAAACACCGAAAACATTTTTTTTGTAAACATTTTCTACATAATTTGATGTTTTTTTCGTCATAAACAAATTAATTTAACACTGTAAATTTGTTTTAATTTAACGCCACTATTTTGATTGATATTTGATTGATTCTTCAATAATAACAAAAAAAATGTAAGAGTTGTTTTAGATTCACCTTGCCAACTTTTATACTAGCGCACCATGATTCGAACAACAATATACATAAAAAATTAAATCTTTTTCTATTTCAAGGTGTGAAAGTTTACGTAGTACCTATAATAACATGGTTCTAAACTTCTTAACTAACATGTGACCATTTTCAATAAAAAATTCATGCATTTTACTGTAACCTACTTGAATAACTTTTTACAGTTCGCCCGATTCAGTTCCCCACTATAAATTATATCAAGGGCATCTTCAACATTGATTATTTACTTGGCAGAGTTTTAAAATGGGAATTGTATTTATGAGTAATGTAGAACATGAAGCAAAGTTCGCGATTCCTGCATAATACAGGGCATTCATAAGGCCGAGAGAAAAGTTACTAGCTACTTAACAAATCTGAGCAAACTTGACTTATACAAATAGTTTTATTTGTTAAAGTAAGTTTGCATTCACATACATATCTAAGAATTGTTGCAATTGGCATAAATTTGGGTTGTATGTTTTTGGTGCATAGCCGAAATCGTTAAATATTTCAGAATCTACCATACTGCTTACAGCAGTGTTTAAATTAGAAATTTTCAAACACACTCATCTTCGATATTATAATGGATCCACACTAGTGAGCCGCACCAGAACTTATCTCGTTAATCAATTTAGTTTTTCTGTGGTTAGCAAGGAAAGGGTGGAAAAAATAATTTGAGGAGTTTAATCCAGTATCTTTGTCATCAAAAAGAAGAGTTACCTGACATCAGATCAGGTATCTATGCTTTTTTAATATGTTGAATAGGATTAAAAATTAATGTTAAATCCAAGTTTATGACCTCGTCAGATCTCCGTGTCTTGGTAAAAAATCCAAAGAACTGTGAAATGTTTGTTTTTTTTTCAGTTTTGTTGATTTTAGCACCTAAGGCCTACTTTTTTGGTAAAAATTATTTAGTACTTTTTAAAAGTAGACTAAATTTGCTACGAATGGGTGCCACAGCGGACTCTTTAGATCAAATAGTATCCGAAATACAGCTGTTCAAGTATTTTGGATTGAGCCCTTCTTTGGATTTTATCAATAATTATTTAATTAACAGGCATCAAAGGGTAATACTGGGCAATGAAACTTTGCAATGAATTTTACAATTTTGAGGAAAGGTGTACCACAAGGAAGTGTACTGGGCCCATCATTATTTTCTGTGTATACTGCAGACTTTAGTAATTATTTGAAATAATGTCGGATCCACCAGAATGCAGATGGTATGCAGATTTATCATTAATTTAAATTTGATAATATTGATTTGACTAGGCAATATATTAACGAGAATTTGGAGCAAATTTTCAAAATATCAAGTCCGTGAGAGTCTTAAATTAAACGAATCTAAAACTAAAATGTTTGTTTTTGATAAAAATAAAGACTAAATTAAGGTTAGTACTAACTTTAATATACATACATATAAATAATGTTAATCTAAATTTTACCGCCATTTGCAAAAATTTGGGAACATGGATAATACTTCGCGCTTTGCATATCATGTAACGAACATTCTTGAAAGAAGTTGCGCAAAACTATGTACTCTTTATATATTTCTCTCTGTAAACATTGATTGCATATCGTGATGTTGTTTATTGGCCCGCTTTACTCTGTACGGATAAGGAGAGTTTACAGAAGCTTCAGAACAGTTGCATTAGATTTTGCTACGAGCTTAGAAAAAAATGTTTACCTATTTTTAAAAGTACTTTTTTGCCTCATTAATTGTTTAAACAAGTTATTGTTAATAAAATTAGAAAAATGTTAAAAATAAAAATAATTATTTAAAAAAATTTGTTTAAAAAACGGTGTTTCGCAAATATCTTGAATAAATACATGTATTGTGACAGTCTAGACATTAGCACAGTACTCCAAGCATTAAAATGAAAAGCCAAACTTACCAAAGGACCTGATGGAATACCATCATCATCAGAGACTGTGCTCATGTCCTTATAGAGCCTCACAAAGTTATTTATTTTATCATTAAAACCTGGCAAATTCCCATAAGCATGGAAAAATTCGCGTATCACCCCGATTCACAAAAAAGGTAAAAAGTGTAACATCGAAAACTATCGGCCTATCACTATAATTTGCAACTTCGCCAAAGATTTTGAATTCACTTTTCATGAGGCATTGTATACTCATATTAAAGGGCAGATTACGATGTATCAACATGGTTTTGTAGGAGGCAAATCTACTTTAGTCAATCTGATCCACATAACACAATTTATTTCGGACAGCTTAGTGTTAACGTACAAGTTGATGATTACTGATTTTTTCAAAGCCTTTGACAGACTTGATCATGGAATTTTACTTAGTAAACTTCGTATTGCAGGTCTCTCTCCCTTAATACTCACATTTTTGTACAGTTACTTAAGCGATAGAACACAATATAAGGATGTCGTGGTTTCAAATCCGTCCAAATTCAGGTCTTTTCTGGGATTCCACAAGGTTCCATTCTGGGCTCCCTCCTGTTCGCTTTATTTATCAATGATATAGTGGGTGATTTGGATGTTGACATCTTCCTGTATGCTGATGACGCAAACATTTTTATTTATTAAAAATAAAAAAGTGGTGTGAAGCAAATAGTCTCCCTCTCGATGTAGAGAAATGTAATGTGATGATACATGATAGAAAAAAAAATCCCTATGAATATAATTCAGATTATATTCACCAACCCCCAATCTATTCTTTGGTTTGCCAAAATAGTAGCAGAACTCCGTCGGAATATATGTCCAGTGTAAGTTAAGAGATCTGTCAATTTTAAGCACTGTTCAATTTTACTGGGCCAACTTCTTATGGTATTTCTACCCACTACCTGGTTCGTGACTTTGCCTGTTTTACCTTTACGCTGTAGAAACAGAATTTTAAAATTAATTCTTTTTTATTCTTTTTTTTTTTTTTTTTTGGCGTAGCAGCGGAGACTGGGGTAAAGGGAGTTCTGCGTGAGAACATATCTCTCTTTCATAGTATCATGATGCTAAAATATGAGATTAGTTGTTCGCACTAGAAAAAATTAAATTGTATGCCCCTTCAATATGCACTCAATCCACGTCTCCATTATATTTAAAAAAAAAACTAGAAATGTTTTAAAATTTTTACCCCTAAATGAAACGTGCAGTAGTTTCAATAGAATAGAAGACAATATGGATACTTTTTGTTGTATTGTTAAATTGAGTCCAAATGGAATAATCTATGGTAAGTAGTTTAATATGTTGGTTGAATTAAATTTTCTTGTTGCACAGGATAGTTTAAATTAAAGAAAACACTATTGTGAAAATCGTCCTATACGCTGTGTGCATATTGTCTTCCCTGTAATCCAATATTCATTGTAGCTTATAGCCGGGAAAGTAATTGTTTTGGAATGTAGATGTTTATATTCATCTGTGTGACTTTTGTAAAAATTGCTATAATTATTAGTTTTTCTGGTAATATATTTTACTTCATTCTATTTTAGAGTATTTTTACCGTGTAGGGAGGTTGTTGCACTTGTCTCACACAAACCTACAGGAGAGATCAGACAAACACATCAAATTAATTTTATTCGGGACTATATTTAAGTATGTACAAAAACTATTATAAATCTCCTTTTAATCTACTCGATATGTCCTTTATCTCAACAATTCTTTTTTCCTTAACAACTCTCTTATACCACTCTGCTGATTTTTTTGGAGTCCTCTTCCGGTTGGGGTCCGAGAAGTCCACGTGATACAGCCCAAATTTCTCACTGAAATAAAATTCATGCATTTTTATATTGACACGCATAATTTTTTAGATTAAAATTATTAGTTTACACAAACACCAACACAGTTGAACATTACACGCGGATATTATCAATCAATGTGTGCGCGTTTCTAGGTTTAATCACCTCCAGATGATGCCGATATGATTGGCGAAATGCGCGTCGAGTGTAGTGTTAATTGCTTTGGTGTTTGTGGAAAAGTAGTTCAGAGGCAGTAACTGAAATAAATGTAAACAAATTATAGTCCTAGAAATAGACGGTTTTCAAGTCATGAAACTGAAAACATTTTCCACGACGCACAGTGGCACAAATCGTGATTTTTTCGTTCAAAACTTTCTAGAGCACTTGTTTCGCAACCGATTGGGATAATTTTTTTTTAATGCTCGTTATTTAATTTCCAAAAAACGTAAAAGAGCCGATTTCGGCATAAACGTTAAAAAATATATTTAATTTTCCATCATTTTTAAGCATTTTATAGCCGCCATTGATTTCGCATATTGCATTATCACAATTTGGATATCAGATTCGTAATCAGCGACCTCAAAAACTCAGATTTATATAAATTGGGTAAGAAAAAAGTTTTTATTGGTGAGTTTTATTAAGATTTAAATAAAAAATGGACATTTTGGCTAAGCTCAATAATTTTGGTTAGCATAATTCAAAAATCTTCTCTCTTACGTTTTTTTGGAAATTAAATAACGAGTGTTTTAAAAAAAAAATCCGAATCGGTTGCGAAACAAGTGCTCTAGATAATTTTGAATGAAAAAATCACGATTCGTGCCACTGTGCGATGCGCAAGGTTGGAAAAATAGAAAAAGAAGTTTATAACCAAAGTATGCTTTCAGGGTCAGTTATTTATTGGGGTAGTATTCAAGATCTAAAGAGTTCCCACCGCCCAGAGGTGCGCTTCACTCTATTTTCACCCCCAATAATGACATGGCGCTGGTTTTTTTGCCAATATCTCGTGTTATGCTACTACAAATTCATAAGGGTAAGAATCCTTATATTTTTTATACAAAAGATCAAAAAGTGTAATACAAATTCCTTTTTGTTTTTTGAGTCAACGCGCAAAGCTAAAAGGTAGTTATTAAATACCTCCATGAAAATGTGGGTTTGCAGCGTTTTAGGATGTACTGGTAATAATTACACAGCCCCACAAAAAAAAATAAAAGTTCAAAGCAGCGAACCAGACTCATGTATCCCTATCCTATCCCCTATGTATTTTCGATCGCTGAATCCAAATCTGGGCTCAAAAAAAATCGTACACCCCCAAAATGATCAGCTAGAGCCAAAAAACACCCCTGAAATGGGATAAAAAGAAGATTAAGCTACCAGAATAGTTGTTACTTCTTAATCAATCGAATTATACAAATTAAGGTTATGAGGTAACAGCAGCGTACACACAATAGATATGAAACACACCCCCAGGGAGGGGCGAAAACTAGCCCCTATACATAAAAAATCGATCCAAAACAGCAATGACTACTGGAAAAGCTCGAAATGTCTAAGTTTTGTTAAAGTGTTAAACTACATCAAGTCCGACGTAATCTTCATAAACTGCCCCTATAGGGTTGAAAACAACCACCTTTAAGTTCAAAGGACACGAGAAAAACAAGAAAAAACGTAAAATCCAGGATTTCTATTTTCATGGATGCTATGATTGACTGAAATTGCGTAGTACTCTAAAATAGAATCAGAAACTTACGTACCATCAACATCCTACACTGTCAACCCTCAGAGGGTGTGAAAACTACCCCCTATGTAAGATTTAACTATGAAAAGTTGTAATGACTTCTATAAAAATTCGAAACACCTGCGTTGTGTGGAAGAGAGAGACGAAACTAGACTATGTTCGACTTAGAGCTTGAAACTCATGTCCTATAAATGTTATTAGTAACACCCCCAGAAAGGATGTAAACTGCTTATTCGTTTCATTTCCATATTTTTTTTTATAGGGGTTGCGTCTCTCAACCCCGTGGGGGTGGTTTTCAAGCACAGCGTCGAACATAGTCTAATTTCTTCTCTCTTCCACACAACGCAGGTGTTTCGAATTTTTATAGAAGTCACTGTAACCTTTTATAGTCAAACCTTACATAGGGGGTAGTTTTCACACCCTCTGAGGGTTGACACTGTAGAATGTTGATGGTACGTAAGTTTCTAATTCTATTTTAGAGTACTACGCAATTTCAGCCAATCATAGCATCCATGAAAATAGAAATCTTGTTGCATTTTACGTTTTTTCTTGTTTTTCTCGTGTCCTTTAAACTTGGGGGTGGTTGTTCTCAACTCTATAGGGGCAGTTTATGAAGATTACGTCGGATCTGATGCAGTTTCTTATCACTTTAACAAAACTTAGACATTTTGAGCAGCAGTCATTGCTGTTTTGGATCGATTTTTTTATATATGGGGGCTAGTTTTCGCCCCTCCCTGGGGGTGTGTTTCATATCTATTGTATGTACAATGCTGTTTAACCTTGATTTGTATAATTCGATTGATTAAGATGTAACAACTATTCTCGTAGCTTAATATTCCTTTTACCCCATTTCAGGGATGTTTTTTTGGCTCTAGCTAATGATTTTGAGGGTGTACGATTTTTTTTGACCCCGGATTCGGATTCAGCGACCAAAAATACATAGGAATACATGGGTCTGGTTCACTGCTTTGAACTTTTTTTTTTGTGGGGCTGTATGGGGTGATGCATATATTGAATGAGTAGTAGCGCGTGTGGTATTATTGCACCACGATATCTATTTACAGAGAGAGGGGGGTTATTACTCCAAGATATGTTGTCCCTCCAGCAAGACATGACAGATCAAGAGTTCCAAAATTTTACAAAAAATAGCGTCTTTACAATTCGTCGTCAGACAAACACTAGTGGTGTGGTGTGTGGTCAGATATGATCATCGAGCAAACTCTTATGAAAAATATGAAAAGTGTTACCGGAATCACACACGGAAGAGGTTTTACAGAAAGCGACCTTAACAAGTAGATCGACGGATTGCCCGTTGCTCATCACATTTACGAAAATATGGAAAATTATTGCGACATGGAAACAACAGTCATGTAAAACTGAGCGATTTGCGAATTGAAAAGTGACGAAAAAATCGTCAACGATTTATACTTTAATTAAAGCATTTGTTATATCTGTTTGGTTATAATTCTTTTCTACTATGTAGCCATTTTTTACCAATTTCCGTGAATACATTTTTTTTCTTAATGCTGAAAGTTCCAAAAATTGGTAAATATAATAGTAAAAATCCTTTAAATCGGATTGTTTATTTGTGATTTAAACTATATCCTGTGATTATTTCAGAAACAATATATATTACGATTTTTATTTAAATTGCATAATCCATTTCTGGCCCAAACGAACTTTATGACCCACAGTTCTTTATCAATAAAATTAACAGCGTTGAAGTTATATTGCCAGCCCTTAGTACATCTGAGTCATTTTTTAGTTGTCTTATTATATTTACGTCGAGGAAAGACATCTATAAAATGAAATTATGTCGCATCAAGCTACTGCATTGATAGGATATAGAGCAAAAAAGAGGCAAGAAAAGAAATTAAATTATTTGCGTAAAAGTACAAGTTAAATATCAGGATTAATGCATATTAAGTTTGAAAATGTATAGCTTATGTGTTGTAAAAATTTAAAAGAAAGTGTTTATATATAAAATATTGATAAGATGATTTTAAACGATAGAAAATACTGTCTAAATGTGGGTTGAGACATTTTCTTCATTTTTCTGTTTCTTGTTGGGATGCTCTGCCACCCGTATTTTCTTCTACACAATGTTCGTGAAATCTACAAAATAATACAATTGTCCAGTATTTTACCTGAAAATAACCTCTACGTGACTTTTACGTCAAGGGAGCAGTTAGCGGGCGTTTTTTGACAAATAATGAATAAGATTAAAATATGAAAATAACGTATTTTGCTGACGTTTCAACTAGATATATCAACAGTTCTGTGTAAGCAGTAAGTGTTTATGGATACTGAGTTAACAAATATATTCCAAAAGCTGTGTATTTAATATACACAGTACACAAACACTTTTTTCTAATGTCCAAGCAACTATCAGAAAACTCCAGGAAAGTTACTCTTCCGGCCTAGGCCGGAAAAATTAACTTTCTTGGACTCTTCTTTATATATAAAAGTTACTTTCTCATCCTAGGCCGAGAAAGTGGCTTCACCGGACTGTTTTTTATATATATCTTAATACGTATATATTACTTCCACATCCAGTGGAAGTATAGTAACGACAAAAAAAATTTTAAAAATTTTTATTGTTCAAACAAGCTTAGAATGTCATGAAACGTCGAGATTTTAAATTTGAGCGAAAAAAAAATTTCTGTCTGTCGGTCTGTAACTTTTTTGTGCGCACGTTTACTCTGGAACCGTTTGAGATATTGACTTGAAATTTGGTACACATATGTACTTTAACGAGATCTAGAACTAGATTATATTTTCATCTTGTTCCGTCCAAGGGTTGGGGGGTAAATTGGGGTAAATTTGGGGTAAATAGGTAAATCAAGCGGGTAAGAGTCCATAAAATTGGTATTTAGTATATACAAGAGAAGCCAAGGTCTCAAAAAAAATGTTGGCATTAGCCACCCCCATTACCACCCCCACCCCCATTATTAAAGGGGATAAAAAAATGTGATTTAGTGTGTGTACAAGAACCAGAAACCTCAAAATAATTTTTTACTTCATCCACCCCTACTACCACCCCCTATTACCACCCCCACCCCACTACCGATGTGGGGTATCGTTTTATGGGTTTTTGGAGTAGACTGGAAATTTCAAATATTATATTATTAAAATTCCATAAACAATTATTTCCATATACAAATTTGTTTTCGTTGTGAGTGACTTGGATAGAAAATCTGGATGTGGGAGTAGTGATTCCTTGAGCAGCGGGTTTTTTTTATTTTTATATATAATATTTCAGAAAAAATAGTATGTCTACCTCGTAGTAAAAGCACATGGACTTCAATGCTTGTTGGCCTCGGCTGATGCCTCGGCCAATAATTTACATCATCGTCCAGGAATGTATTGCTTTTACTACTAGGTACACATTGAACTATTATAATACGCTTTGAGAAAGGGAACAGATTCGGTTTCAGAAACGTCAGCAAAATACGTTATTTTTATTTTATTTTTTTCTTATTTATTATTTCTCTAACTGCTCCTTCGACGTAAAAGTTCCAGGCGTAGAGGTTATTTTCCATTAAAATAGTGGATTAATTTATTATTTTGTAGATTTCACGGGAATTGTTTAGACGAAAATACATGTGGCAGAGCATCTCAACAAGAAACACAATAGGAAATAAATATATAATGAGCAAATTTAATTTTACCTAATAGAAACTTTTTATGGACCTTCCAGAACATTACAATCTGTCCAAAACGAACACCATTAATTATAACTAACAAAAATTTTTTTCATGAATCTCCCAGAACGCTACAATGCGTCTAAAACACAACTACTGGAGTTTCTTAAATCTAGTTAATAAGTTATTGGGACTACGTCGTTTGAGTCTTCGATTGCATTTTCTTCTTCCAAGAAGTTGTGCTAAGTGATTTGGGTAGTTTTCGCTATATATTTTTTTCTCTCATTACTATATGGAGTCTGTCACATTTGGAATAAACTACGAGGACATCTACGATCGATTTCAATACATTAAATTGATATCTTTCAAAAATGTCTATGTTTGAGCCTAAAAGTGTGCCCTTTAGTAATTTTCTGCACGTTCACATAGATTTTAGGAAGACTTTTAGTATTAGAAGTTGGCAGTTTCGCTTTCCTGTCGATGTCCCAGTAAGGTTTATTGAGCTATAGCCCCATTTGTTATTTGTATGTATAAGTTTATGCTTTCGCGAGGTTAGACGTCGATCACGATATATCCCAAGGTACTTACTTTCTTTCTTTGGTGACAACTGATGGTTATCGACTCTAATAAAGGGACTGCTCTTTCCTCCTAAAGTGACAGTTACATGCACAGACTTGCTTTTGTGCACGTTCTTTCGTCACTTGTTAAATACGATTGGATTTTATAATTCCCGATGGGAATTTGAACGTTATCATGGGCTTTTTATGGTGGCTGACACTGCTGTATCGTCATAAAATGGTTCTCTAATGATATTTGTTGATGAGTCTGTGTAAAAAAGATAGATAGATAATACCGGTTTGAGCACACTACCTTACGGTACTCCTGACACAATTAGAGATGATGGCAATTATTCCTGAAATGTCTTCTATCTATGTTGTAGATGTGATCTCAGTATAATGAGAACGTCGCGTCGTCTGAGAATGTTCTTCCAATTTTATGCAGTATTCCTGTGTATCAAAGTTTTTCGAAGCCAGCTTGATATCAACGAGGGCTGTTAGACAGTAATTTTTGTCATTCAGGGCTTTATTTACTGTTGTGCACAATTGCATGCTGTAGTTGTAATAATTTTAATACATTCTCGAGCGCAATGATCTGCAGACAGGATTTTTCCTGGATTTCTGGTCGAAATATGATCTTTGACTTTTGACAGCCTAGTTTTTCGGTCATATTTACTAGCATCTGCCCCTGACCCATCGTAAATATATGTGTATAACAGATGGACGAAACTTTTTCTAGTTAGTCCTCATTTGTTGTATAGCACGACTGCATATACGGCCAGTGGATCATTCCTTGTTCAAGTTCCTAAGTTTTACAGAAGCATATTCAGAAGACCGCCGTTTAGTTTTCGATAACCCTTATTAGATGCTTCAGAATTACACCTAAATATTTTATATTTCTTCGTAGGAAAGGTAAAATGGGTACAGTCAGAGTTGGAGATGTTAATGAAAACCTCTTTCTTTTTGTGAATGGTACTGTTTTGCTTGAACAGATTTCTAAGCCTTCTTCCTAGTACCGATTTTTAATGAGGTTGAAAGCAATTTTCATCAAACTTGACACTATCCTATCATGCTTGCCTCGAATTATAACTATTAAGTCATCAGCTGAACCTTGATCATGAAATTACTAGTTGCTTAGCTTTGTGCGAAAACTATCGACAATTAAAAACCATAATAAAGAAATACAATCTGGGAAGAAATATTTTTCTGTCAGGATTACTATCACTTTGTCACATACCAGATTCTCCAACACCTTTAACCGGTTGGTAATAGACTAATGGGATCAGTATTACTTCTTCTATTGAATTGCCTGCTGTTTTGGGCTACTTTCGGTTGGCGTAAAAAATGTCCAATTCTTAGCATAGTATTAACATATAAGTAAATTTGAGTTCAACAACATTCTTATCGCCTTAAAACAGATTAATAAAATGATATATCCAATGCAGTGCCAGCTATTCTAGGTAAGAACTGTGTTTATGTTCTCACCGCTCCATTGCAGATTTTGTTTAATTAATATTTGAGGGTTGGTACCTTTGATGAAACTTGAAAATAGTTTAAAATATGTCCTATTTATAACAAAGATGACGAACTTGACATAACAAACTTTCGTCCAATTTCACTACTTTAAGAGGGCTCGTGAATTCTTACTGCATAACTATATCTATCATCACACTAGCAATAGACTCTCGCCGTATCAGCACAGCTTTATAAATTCATTGGTACATTTACTGACATGCAGAGTGAAACTAACGTTGCCTATATAGGCATTCAACAGGCTTGCACATAACATATTGTTAAAGAAACTTACATTATTCAGACTTTCCTTCTCATTTATAACTCTATTTGTATCATATCTTTCCGCAGAAAGTCGTATGTGGTATTTAATGGTTTCAGGTATGTTGAATACCTTGCATCTTCAGGCGTTCACCAAGGACCTGTTCTCGGTCCCCTGCTTTTCAACATATTTGTTAACGACAGTGTTATAAATTTAGATGTGAACTGTCTTCTTTATACGTGTGACTTAGAAATATAATAATTAAAATTAAAATATAAAGTTAATAATTTGATAAATCAGTGTTGGAATTTAGAAACCCGTATACAGAGTGGATTTTTTCATACAAATAAAAGTTAATTAATCCGACCCCTGAATTTTCTATCTTTGACTATGCATGTAAATTAATAATTAATAGTGTACTGCAAACATAAAAAACCGCTGCCCAAAGAATCATTACTTCAACATCCAGATTTGCCACCTAAGTCTCAAAAAAAATTTCGAATGTGGAAATAATTGTTTATGGAAGCTTAATAATATAATATTTGAAATCGTCTACCCCAAAAAATGATATCCCATATCGGTAGTGGGGTAGGGGTAGTGATAGGGAGTGGTAGTGGGCATGGATGAAGTAAAAAAAATATTTTGAGGCCTTTGGTTCTTGTATACACACTAAATCACATTTTTTTTTTCAAATAAATTTTTAGCAAATCTAGATGTGGACGTAGTGATTCCTTAGGCAGCAGTTTATTCACTATGTGGAAGACTTGAAATTTAGTACACTTATGTATTTTAACGTGATCTGGAACTATATTATATTTTCATCTTATTTCATACAAAGGTTGGGGGGGTAAATTGGGTAAAATGGGGGTAAATAGATAAATCAAGCAAGTATGATTCCATAAAATTGGTATTTAGTATATATACAAGAGAAGCTATAAGGGCTCAAAAAATTATTTGGCATAAGCCCTCCCATTATCACCCCCACCCCAATATTAAAAAGGATGAAAAAAAATTGTGATTTAGTGTGTACAAGACCCAAAAACCTCAAAATATTATTTTTACTTCACTATCACCCCCCACCCCACTACCGATGTGTGATATCGTTTAATGGGTTTTTGGGGTAGACGATTTTAAATATTATATAAGTTCCATAAACAATTTTTTCCACATACAAAATTTTTTCGTTGTGACTTGGATGGAAAATCTGATGTGGAAGTAGTGATTCCTTGGGCAGCGGTTTTTCTTTTTCTCTATGATATTGTATTATTATATTATGATTTATATTCGTCTCAAATATTATGTTTCATGGCTTGTAATACTATAAACACAGGTCTACAAAAAAAAAGTCTGCTCCAAGGACTAAACCTACCATGACTTAAATATTTTTGTGTGCTGAAACCGATTTTTAATTTTACAAAATTTTCTGCCCCGTAGATTTCGAGTAAATGTCAAAAATTGTCAAAAAACCGTATTTTGACAATGAAAACCGGGATTTACTTGAAATCCACGCGGTAGAAAATTTTTTAAACTGAAAATTCGGATTCAGCACACAAAAATACTTAAGACATGATAGTTTAGTCCTTCGAGCAGAATTTTTCTTTTTTTTTTGTAGACTTGTGTAATTATTATTGTAATTATATTTATCATTTCTTCGTATTCTGTAACTGGGCATTTCACGTGTAGAACAAAGTAAATGAAAGAAATGATAAAGATTTTCGTGATGAACTTAATACTTATTTTTGTCAATGTTTTAACATCTTCCTAGTTATGAGATCATAGCCACTTCTTAGATTGTTTATTATATGTTTCACTACGACTATTGAGAATAATTTAATAGGAAGTTTTTAATATATTAAGGAGTTTTTGAATATTAACCTCGTGTGTGTGTATCTTCTTAATTCAATGGTTTGAATACATTGGTTGGGCGAAAAAACCACTTTTCTTTGTCACACTTTGCGCAATATATCTAATTGTTAGAAATGCAATGTAACACAGTATTTAGCACCGAAATATGGAGCTGGAACATGGGACATATATCGACGTGTACGTTTATTAATTTTTAGAAAAAATATATTCCACTAGGATTATCCTTTTTCTATCATTGTCGTCGATAAGTCTGCCAGTGAATACTAATCGAGCACTAAAGACATAACGCCATAAAACTGTTTATAATTTCTAGAGTGCCATCCTATCTAAAACTTTACGAAATTCATACGAACTACCACTAAAACCCAATCCACAAAAAGGCAACCATCAAATACATTTTACCAACATTAAATGTATATAAACCATAAAATGACGACCACGGCAATAAAATATGAGTAATATAATTTCATTCGCAAACTTATGTCTATTTATTTCGTGTTTATGTGCTACTAACATTTTAGTATCGTTGTAGAACAAGGTGCAACACTAATTTAGGTTTGTTATAGTTTTTAAATAGATCATAAATCAAAGTTGGAATTACCTGTAGCCACTGATCCACTCGAAATTGTCCAATAAACTCCAGGCCGCATAAGCCTTTACACTGACCTTATCCTCGTGAATTGATTCCAATAGAGCACTTAAGTATTTCTGCAAAACAATTAATAATGTTTAACATGTAACATTTAGCAACAAAATTGAAAATTATATTGACTGTTGACTTAATCTCACTGCCATCGCGTTGAAGTGATTTCGAGCAGTCAAATTGGCATTCGAACTCGGTCCTGTCTTATGCAACTTCTACTAGTTTGTATTAAGCTTATTTTAACTTGCGTCTTGTTTGTATAAATAATTTCTGAATTATAACTGCAATAATAGTATATTATTCAACGACCATTTAATAATGATGGCTATTAAGACGTGAACATGAGAATTATGACATGAGCCGTAGGCGAAAGTTAAAAAATCGGTTTTTCGCATTTAAATAGAAGGCTAATAATCTGGGAGGAAAGTTCAAATGGGGTAGTATAAAAAAAAACCTATAAAATGAGCCCCCGAACGTTAAGATAGCTTTATTATATAGGAGTAAATTTAAAAAAAAAAACAGAAATATAAAATAGGAATTTATTTCAGCAAAATTTTAGAAAAATTTTTGACATTTTACTAAAGTACGTGTTTCATAGGAGGGAATATCTGGTAAAAATTTCAGAACGATATCTGCATTACTTTTCGATAGATTCAATTTTTTGGGCAAAAGAAGTGTTCGAAAAATGGTTATAAAAGTACTTCACTTTCTGTCAGATTTTGCTATGAAAAGAAAAATATTATTCTTCGAGAGTTGTCAATAATTACAAATGTTTTCTTTATGGCCATTATTCGGAAAAAAGTGATGAAAATTGAATTTGAAAAAAAAAAAGATTTTTTTATATCTTTTGAATGGAATGCAGTGCCAAAATATCATGTCTACCATTTTGAAGTGCTATTTTTTTAGTTCACTTCAAAAAAAATATATTACTCTATGATAATTATCAATCATGTCATCAGTTGGCACCCTATAAGGGCATGCTGAAAATTTAGGGGTGTTCTATTTGATGAAAATAACGTCAGATACGTGACACTTCCTCTTATACTGGAAATTGTCATCAACTTCCTTATTTTAAATGGCATGCCTTAATTTTTATGCCGGATTCGAATTCTGTTCATCATTTTAACGCAACTTTTAATATAACTCCCTATCTAGAAAACCAATAGTTTTTGAGAAATTTCGATTTTAATGAAATCTGATACGGAAACTAACCCATAGTCGGAAATTAATAACCTTCGCTAGGGTAAATTCCATTCACCAATTTTTCTCCCATATATCTATGAGAGATGAAGCTTATGTGGACTCAAGCTATAAATGCCTCAAAATATACAGGACACCCAGAAAATGAGGTCTAACTTCGAAAACTTCGACCTTCATTTAATCGCTTATTTCAAATGGAACATACTGTATTATATAATCCTATTCGCTTTCCCTACAGCTAAAATGAGCGATTATTTAAAATTATTTAGAAAAATGGTTAAATTGACATCAATATCGACAATAGTGTGCCATGAAACACAGTAGTTTACAATAATTTTGTAAGAGAATCATAGTAGGCTCATTAAAGTTGCTTAAAGTTCTTCAGGGATGATAAAAAGTTTGATTTATTCATGTTTTGTACTATCTCTCTCTCTCGCTCTCTCTCTCTCTCTCTATCTCTCTCTCGAAAAAGAAAAAGAAACAAATTTATCTGCCGAAAATACCATATAATATCAAAATCATTTCATACTGGGACAAGGAGATGATTCCATAACGTCCACTCAGAAGGTAGTGATCCAATACCAACTAAAGAAAAAAATGTCAAGCATTCTTCTGTCTAAGTGACAGGAAAGCAGTATAAGAAAGCAGTATAAGAAACACAGTGCGAAATTTGTATAAATTTTAATATCTACAACAAAAACAATGCAGCAAAACGTTGAGAACGTTAATAATAATAAAAAAATGATTAGTTGTTTCTTAAATATTTAAAAGAACATACAAAACTAACAAACACATCCGCTAAACTAGTAACTGCTTGATATGGTGTACATTAACATGTAAACAGTTTAATATTCAGCCCATAACATCGCTAGTGGTTTCCCGCCGAACTTCATTGCGTCTAGTACATTACTCAAATTTTAATGTTTCTCTTGTATTTACAGGTGTCTCACGCAATTTGCTTTTCATCTTTCCTCAAAGATAAAAATCAAGCGGGGTAAGATCTAGACTTCTAGTGGGCCATAACCAGAGGCCGCGCCGACTAAGGCACTTATCTTCTAACATATGGTCTAGTATGTTTGATACTTCTCGTGTACAGGGAGGACTAGCTCCGTCTAGTTGGTACCAACAACTCCCATGTTGTAGTACTGATAAATCATCCAAAAAATCGGCCATTATTGTCTTTAGTATCTCTGTATAATGCTGAGAAGTTAAGGTTCCATCATTAATATGGTAATTTTTCTTTTTTTGAGAGAGAGAGAGAATAAAACACGAATGAATCGAATTATTTACCGTCCTTGAAGAACTGTAAGCAACTCTATTGTAATTCTTTTACAAAATTATTGTAAATCGCTGTGTTCTCCATGGCATACGTTAATTTAACCATTTTTCTAAATTACTTTGAATAACCCAATAACTACATTTTAACTATAGGGAATGTACATATAGGATGAAAGGTAATAAAAGAAAGAAGCGAATAGGACTATAAAATACAGTATGTTCTGTATAATAATAATAATAATAATAATAATAATAATAGTGTTTATTTTCAAAATATTTACAATCTAGTTTATTACAAAGTTGTACAATAATTCATATAATAATTCATATATACAGACATACATGCATACACACATATATATATATATATATATATATATATATATATATATATATATATATATATATATATATATATATATATATATATATATATATATATATATATATACACATATATACATACATACACACATATACATATATATTTATATATTAAGTAGGTAAAAAGTAGGTAAAAAAAGGACAAGGAGAGTGTAAGAAACCCAGGCCGGGTACCGTAATAAAGTGTTAAGTGCAAACATCTGGTCCGTAGTCGACTGCATAAAAGTACTAATACGTACGTATCTAAAGACATGGGAAATGAGGGAATAGAAAAGGACAACATAACTATAAAAGATTTATACAATTTAATATTAGAGACGTCAAACCGCAATAACAAGCTGCACAAAGAACTGAAACAAGAAATAAGTAATATAAAAGAAGAAATATCGCATCAAATAAAGATCTTAGAACACGAAAATACAGAACTTAGAAACGAAAATAAGCAGTTAAAAACTAGATTGTCTTTTGTTGAAAGACAGCAAAGAAAATATAATATAGTGTTATATGGTCTGCAAGAGGATGAGTCTTGAAGATTTTAAATGAAAATTTGGGTATTAGCTGTCACGAAAACGACATCAGAGACCTACATAGAATTGGTAGAAAAACAACCGAAGAGAGACCAAGACCGATTACGATAGAACTGTTAAGTTACAAACTAAAAAGCGAAATACTAAATAACGCAAGAAAGCTGAAATGAACTTGAATTTACCTAACAGGAGAGTATACATCTGAAGAATACCAAGAGAGAAAATTTCTTTATGGCCAGCTGAGAATAGCCAGACAAAAATACCCGGAATCGATTATAAAAAATAATACTCTAATGGTGAACGAAGAAAAATACACAATAAAACAACTTAAGGAAAATCCCATTGACGCAATATTACACAACAAACAAAGAGAGCCAAATCCACCTCCTGAGGCAACCCGGGACAACACAACAGGAAACGTAGCTGTGGTTCCAAAGAATCAACAGGAAAAGAAAAAACAAAACAAAATAACTCCAGAGCAGTCAACGTCATCAGAAGAAAACTCTCTCAAACGTACCCAAAGGACGAGGAAACCTTAAACTAAGTGAAATACAAAGACGGACTAAACGGACTAAAATGTAGGTTGGTGAATGTGCATATAATTCAAACCAATTCATTTTAAGCAAATAGTTATCTTCTTCCCCTTAAATACCTTTACTTTATATCAGCTTATAAAACGAAAAACTTCTATCGAAAGATAAGTAATATTTTACTAAAATTTTCCTATATAGCTGCTAACTTACATTTACTTTAAATATTTCTCGGATGATTTGGATATAAATAACTATTTACATATACGTGAATATTATGTATGCATATGTATACTACTGATATGTGTGAAAAATAAATGCAATAATTTTAGTTTCAAATGGATCCTTATATCAGAAACTATGTAAATAAAACACAAAAAACTAATATAGTACAAAATATTTGTAATTATAATAATATAGCAACCAAAATAAAAGCAAATTTTAAAGTATTGCATATAAATATTAGAAGTGTGTCCAAGAATATAGATGAGCTCTTAATATTTTTGCATCAATTTACTGAAAATTTTGACATCCTAGTGTTATCTGAAACTTGGAAGATATATGATATAAATCTTTTCCGAAAAGAAGATTACGATATAATTTATAATGAAGGAAACATAAATAAAAGTGATGGTGTTTTAGTTTACATAAAATCAAAATTAAATTACAGTAAGAACATAATTAAATTAGGGGATATAAAAGCTATAAAACTGAATATTAAGATAAAAAATAAAACTATAATAATAACGTCAATATACAGGCCACCATCTACTTGCCCTTACGTATTTAACAGAAATCTGTTTAATTATTATAAAAATGAAACCAAGTGTTTTATGCATATTTTGTAGGAGATATTAATATAAACATTCTAGAAGATGAAGAATTTGCCCAAGAGTATCTAAATATACTAAACTCGGAGGGATTTACATCATGTATCAACAACTCTAACTAGAAAGGGTAATACGAAAAATTCTTGTTTGGACCACTTTTTTATTAAAACTGATTTAACACCTAAAAATGTGATGCCAATCATCTACGAAGCTAATATTACAGATCACTTTCCCATTATACTTTTAATACACTTCGAAAATTATGAAAAACTCCCAAGAAATAAAACTCACTATAAATATTACATAAATTACAATAACTTGAAAAAGACTTACAAAATGATAATTGGCAGGCTATTTACAACAATGAAAATATCGATGAAATAACAGAAATATTTGTTGACAAATTAAAATTGTATATACAAAAAAATACAAAAACTGTTAAACTTAAAAATAATAACACTAAGAAATCCGAATGGATAACAAATAGTCTTCTCAATTCCATTAATATTAAATACCAAATGTTAAGAAACTTAAAAAAGAATCCTACAGACAAAAACATTGAAAATAATTACAAAAACTATAGAAATAAACTAAATCATTTAATTAAAAAAACTAAAAAGGACTTTTATAAGAAAAAAATAGACCAAAATAATAAATCATCTAAAAACCTTTGGGACACTGTAAATGAGCTATGTAAAAAAAACAGAAACCAAACTACTATACATAAGATAATAAATGAAAAAAATGAAGAAATAACAAATGAAGAGGATATTGCTAATTGTTTTAATGAACACTACAGTGACTTAGGAGAAAAGTATGCTGAAAAAATAAATGCACCACAGAATTTTGAACAAAGAGAAACAATTGTAATTGAAAACTCTATGTACTTATTTAACACTACCGAAAATGAAGTTAAAAGTATAATTAATCAATTAAAACCTAGAAAATCTCCCGGATATGACGAAATACGTTCAGAAACTTTAAAAGAAATTTCACCGGAAATTTCAAAACACCTAAGTTTTTTAATTAATAAAACATTTAATAGAGGATATTTTCCTAAAATTTTGAAAATAGGTGTTATAAAGCCTTTATATAAAAATGGAGATGTTAACCAAATATCAAATTATAGACCAGTGTCGCTAATTTCCAACTTAGCTAAAATATATGAAAAAGTGTTAAAAAGTAGAATTACAAAATTTATCAATAAACATAATATTATTTCAGAAAAACAATTTGGGTTTAGAGAAAAAAAATCTACCGAGGATGCAATCGCGTATCTTACCCAATTTATTTACAAAGCACTAGATGAAAGAAAGCCAACGTTATGCATTTTTGTAGATCTCGCGAAAGCGTTTGATACTGTGTCCCATGAAAAATTGTTAATAAAATTGCATAACTATGGAATCAGGGGACATGTTCTTCGTCTATTTCAAAGCTACCTTTCGGAAAGACAACAATTTGTAAAAATTGGTGATACATTCAGTTTACCCAGAATAATAAAACACGGAGTGCCACAGGGAACTGTTCTTGGCCCGGTTTTATTCACACTTTATATAAACAGTCTTTTTTCCTTATACACAAAGGGATCAATAGTTAGTTTCGCAGATGATACGGCCATCTTATACAAAGAAGATACGTGGACCAATTTAAAAAATACAGCAGAAAATGATTTTCAGCTAATAAAAAAGTGGTTTGATTCCAACCTTCTTACAGTAAACTTAAATAAAACAAAATATCTACCTTTTGCATCTTACGCAAACAACCTTCCTGACTTTGGTCCATTACAAATTGATGCTGATACAGAAATTCCAGAAGCACAGTCAATTAAATATTTGCGATGGGATATACAAGTAAATCATATTATAAAAAAGCTTAGAGGATTACTACCACGTTTTAAATATTTAAAAAATTACCTAGATATTAAGCAATTACAAACTATATACTACGCTTTAGTTCAAAGCCAATTGTCATATGGAATAATCAGTTGGGGAGGGGTAAATGACTGTCACCTTAAGACCCTAAACACTATCCAGAAGTGGATACTAAAGATTATATATAACAAACCATATATGTATTCAAGTGACGAACTATATAAAATAAGCAATATTTTGGATATCCGACAACTATTTTGTTTTAACATTTTAATACACAATTTTAAAAATAAAATACATTATAATTTAACTGATCATAAATATCAAACAAGGAACAAAACTAATAGCACGTATCAGAAACCAAGATGCTTAAAAACGATAGGTAAAAGACATTTTTCTTACCTTGCACCATGTATTCACAACATCTTACCAGTGAATCTCAAAAATATTCAGAAAATAAATGTTTACAAACAGAAAATAAAGAAATGGTTGCTCCTTACACCAAGACAAACCATACATACTCTTATTAATCAAAATTAAAAAAAATACAAATAAAAATTTAAACATAAGTTAGTAGTATATATTTTTGTGTGTGTGTGTGTGTGTGTGTGAACGCGCGCTCACATGCTCTTGTGTGTGCGTGCGTGTGTATCACAAACAAGTAGGCATTGTGCCTATTTTTGTGAATTTTCGTTGTTTATTTTTCGAATGTTATTAATTAACACATTAAATTTTTTACTTTTCTAAAAAATATATATGTATATGTGTGTATGTATGTATATATATGTATATATATATATATATATATATATATATATATATATATATATATACATATATATACATACATACACACATATACATATATATTTTTTAGAAAAGTAAAAAATTTAATGTGTTAATTAATAACATTCGAAAAATAAACAACGAAAATTCACAAAAATAGGCACAATGCCTACTTGTTTGTGATACACACGCACGCACACACAAGAGCATGTGAGCGCGCGTTCACACACACACA